>JAIGNY010003647.1:0-227500 GCA_020152595.1 Chiridota heheva | reverse complement strand
GTTACGAGAAACAAGTAAAAGGGACACTAAAATCACATATAAAAAAAGGATTTAGGTCCTTTCCATAATAGCCCGGATGAAACAAATGAAAGCTGAACCCCAATAATAACATTTCTAAATGGACTGAAATATATGTATTTCCCAATGGCAAAATTGTAAATTTAGGCCTACTGAAATATGTGTATTTCCAATTTCACAAAATCAAGTTCCATTATTTCAGGGGCCAAAATCACAATTTTATGGGGGAAAGTGGAGTAGGGTCCCATGTTAGGGCAAAATACACATGTTAGGGGGTGCCCCAGGACCATTTAGAGAAAAATGCTTGTATATAGGCCTAGTGCCGGTACATTATTTTGATGCCCCATTTTTGGGACCATGATCCTTTCCCCTCCCCTGGCTATGCCACTGTTGTGGTGATGACTAGATCGATAAAACAAACATTTTGGACCCCTGTATGTACCCCGGCTTCCCCGGCTGTAAAAGTCTGTCCCCACTGTTACCACAAAATTGTGGGGCAGGTTAGAAACCACAATAACATGTTATGCGATAACATGTTATGCGTGCTTGAAGAGGACGAGCCGCTCGCTACTAGAAACCACAATAACATGTTATGCGATAACATGTTATGCGTGATGCTTGAAGAGGACGAGCTGCCCGCTACTCCCAACCCAAGAGGAAGAGGGACAGACCGTTGAGGATGAGCCCAGGCCCCTCTTCCAGGCCTTCCGCTGCAGTCTCGCCACCATCACCACTCAAAGAAAATCCGACTGCAGCGGAAAAGCTGCCTTCAAAACCAGGGAGGAAGAGCGAACGCTCGCTGCAGGAGATACAAGGGTCGGTTGGTCATCCCTGCAGCCGATAAAGACTATCATCTGTGGGAAGTACTGGTGGAGAGTGACCGGGATCGACACGAGGTCTTTGGTAACTGGTTATGGGAAGACCAAAGTAAAGTAAGTTGAATGAATATAGTTGCAATTTTTTTTTTTTTTTTTTAATTCTATTTGCAGCAACAAGGTATAGCAGAAGACTACAAATTTGGACCTTTTCAGCAAAAATTTCTTATGAATTCCATGTGGAATGAACAGAAGTATGTGTTCAATAGATAATCAGCATAGTCTATCAACATAAAAGTAGCTGTGAAGTAAATAAACAAAAAACACTTTTGTGCATAATAAATGAGGTAAATGACCTAATTTGCATATCATTTGCGTAATTTCTTATGTTATTTTTTGCAAATGATGATGTAAACATCTCGTTTTTCTGCATTCTATTAGTTTTGGACATCATAGAAGGGGAAAATGCTTTTTTTTGTGGAAAATTTAGTACCATACACTATTAGATAGATTATTAACAGAATCGGGGGATAATTTTTAGGTCAAATTGTACCAAATTTTTCATATTTGCGTCATTTTTTTTCTTCTGATTCCTAAAAATCCATGAATAGTATCAAATGAAAGGTCTTTCCAAGGACGATTCAAAAATTCTATCCATATATTTTTGCTATTTAGCCACAAGGCACAAGCGTGTCATAAAGATAGAATGTTTGGAGACCTAATATGCTAATTCAATGACCTAATTTGCATATTTGAGTTCGGAAATATGCACATTTTTGGAAAGTTCAACATGTTAGCTTTCATAAAAGTCGAACTTGTTTTGGTACAAATGGAACAGAAAGTGCTGAAAAAATCCTCTTTCCAAAAATTTCAGAAATAGCTTATTCTATTTTTGGAACCTTGGGAGAGTAAGGTTAAAAGATTTTGCAGCCATTTTGGATCATCAAAGCCATGAAATCTTCAGAGATTCCGGGGTTTGCCCTTGCACCTCTGGTTTATTGCCTGAATTGTCTCAACTTTCAATGGAAATTATTTTCTGACTGTTTACTGGTTTAGAAATGGTAACCCAAAACTGATCTGAGTTGATAGAATCTAAATTATCTTCTTTTCACTAATTTAAGTTTTGAATTGAATCCATTTTGGGGCATCAAAACAAAAAAACTGCAGAGCTTTGCCCCTGGACCCCAGTTTTGTTTTCCTGGAGGATGGGGAGGGGGGGGGGAATTGGGCCAAGTTAATTAACTTTTCAGGAGAAATTGCTTTACTGCCTAATTAGAAAGGGTAACCAGAAAATTGTCTTCCTTTCTTCAATTTAATTTTGAAATTTCTACTTGTTTTTAAGCCATTTTGGGGCATCAAAATCAAGAAATCTGCAGAGCTTCTTCACCCCTGGACCCCTACCAGTGAAGTTCCACCAATGGGCGGAACTTTTATAGTGCCCCACTTTCCTCCTCTGAAATGCTGTGCCCCCCCCCTCCCCACCAAAAATCTCTGGTGATGCCAATGGAAAAGAAATCACTGCCACTGGCTGCAGAAATATATATAGATAATTGCCCACATTAGTTGTTATGTTCCTTAAAGTTTCGAACAGTCAGACCCAATCTGATATATGAGCAGCTTGGGTCAGACTTTTCCTCTTTATTTTCCTTATTCTGAAAACCACAAGCAATTAGGATCAAATTTCCCTTATCAATGGCTCCATTGTACTAGTTCTCCACTTGGTCCTGGGTTGTTGTGGAAGTTGGTGTTGAGTATGAAATTAGCAATGGATGAAGTCCTTACTGGTGGTTGAGTAATTATTTTAATTAGGATAAGTGGCCTCATTATCTGCTACAGTAAGTTTGTGGCTATATTTGCTGGAACAAATTTTTAAGGAGAAGGACAAGTCAAGTAAAACTCAGAGAATTTGAGCCTCATAGTTTGCAAACTGAAACTGTATGTAGTAGGTAATCCTGATAAAAAGCAATCGGTCTGAAGTAGTCAAATTCATTTAAACTAGTCAATCGCACAATTTGCAAAAACTGAATTTTTAGATTAAGTCTATAATGTTAAAGTTACAAAATTTCTAAAAATTCTAAAAAATTCAAAAATTGTAACAATTTAGGCCCATTAAGTAGTTAAGGTGAACCATGCATAGAAGGTATTTTTGGAGAGCCTAAACAAAATACCTGAAGTCATCCTTTTGTTTTTATTGTGAATATCTTTGACTGAAACAGTTATTCAGAAATATGATACTGCACTTGCAAATAAAATGTGAAGCATGCATACAGATGCTTTGTGGGGTAATAAATGATCACTTTTTCAATTAAGTTTTACTGCAATGAGGAAAATTTGCTTTTACTTTTCCATGCAAATAACTAAAAATTATACAAATTTGCCAGTGTAAGAGTGTGAAACGCCAAAATAAAAACATGGGAATCTTGTGAGATCAGGGAGCAATTGCACTGATATTGGGGAGCTGCAATTGCTACCTGACCTGGTGGAAAAGCATTGATAAACCACACAAAATTACATTCTGTGACCACACTGGCCATGAAAGCTTAGTTACATGGGGAAAGGTAAGTAAAGAAACATTGACGACGACGAGTGAACACACAATTACAATGACTGGGTCGTCACCTGCGTATTTGGTTATGATAGTAACAATGCTATCACGAAACGCTTAATACGACCCGGACGAGAACACAGGTACGACGTACGGACAGACATAACATCGACAACCAAGTCAATGTTCACGGCCTTTGATAACCAGTTGTGGTGCACTGGCATGTCTACCCAACCCAGGCTTGAACACAGGGCCTCTTGGTCTGTAGACAGGTATGATAACCGCTACACCACAGTCAGTAGACAAAACATAAAGAAACATAATTGGCACACTGTTTTATAGCCTTCGGCAATCAGCAAACATTTACAATCATTCATAGTGCAACTTGTTTTAATTGTTATTGTGCAAGTCAAACTTGAGAGCTCATTAGTTTCACTACTGTGAATTTTGTGATGTTGGAAGAACAGCAGTGGATTTTTCATTTTAACAAATTTTTGCTAGTGATTTTTTTAACTGCAGTGTAAATAACAGCTTTTTGCATGCTAACTGCTGTCACTCTGCTCATAGTGATTACGCCACTGTATGATACTCAAATCAATAATTACCTTATTTGCACAAACACAGAAGACGGCTCTGTCCATCTCTGTCACATCACCAATTTCTTTCTTCATTTCTGTCAACCACGAATCCAGAGCCTCAAAGCTACCCCTGTTGGTGACATCATAGACCAGTAAAGCCCCCTGCGTGTCCCTGTAAAATTCATTCCTTACCTGAAAAATTAAAAAAGACAAAGCTACTTACAGGAAATGTCTTGGTCATGCATGTAAAGCCAGAATTAGCAATTTGTGTGTGTGTGTGGGAGGGGGAGGGGGGGGGGGAGGGTACATTTAAAGATCTATGGACAGGTAGCAAAAACTCAATTTAATGCTAGAGAATATGCCATAGAAAATAAAACAAGTTTAAACAAAATCAGCTCAAAATTGACCATTTTTATGGCATTTAGAATTTTAAAGCCTTGTTACAATAAATTCTGTACATTTTATTGAAATTCTGTGACATCACAAGAAGAAAACCTGTGAATTTTCTTCCTATGTTTAACTTATTGTTTTTCAATCATCCAACAAGAATATTTGAATGGAAGCAGTTGAATATGAGGAAGAAATTTTTAATCTCCATCATACCGCTTTTCAGTTTCTAAAATTTAAGACAAAATTTCCAGAATTACATTAAGACATTTTGAGCCGTCCTCTCTTTCACACACCAAATGTTTTACATACATTAAAGTATTATTACAGTGGTGAAGCAAATCCATTTAATATGAAAGTAGACTTTAAAAAAGAAATAAATTGGTGAAGAATAATCAGAGAAATGGGCATGGCATCTTCCTCCTCTGATATATGTACATACAGTACCTTAGCTCGAATGATGTCATAGAGTGGTTGAAGAGAGTTAAGCCTGACAGAAAATTTTACAATTACCAAATATTATAGTTGAAATTTTGATTCTTTCTTTTTGCCACCATGAAAATCTACACCAGCTTAAAGGACTTGTGACATGTAGAAACAAGTTTGCTATAAAATGTTCTTTAACACTCACTGAATACTTAGTAACCCCGATTTCTCCAAAAAAATAATTGAAAAAGTTTGAAAATCGCATTATTTGAAGTTCAGAATGACCACTTTCTGTGGCGTCTGCAAATTCATTTCAATATGTGACATTGCAAGTCGTAGAGCCTCACCCCTCCCCCACCCCACACCAACAGATCTGCTACAAAGTAATTACAGACCTAAAATGTCGTCAGCAAAATGTTTGGAAATTTCATCCTCTGATACCTCAGATACAGAAGATTCCTTTTGAAAACTTGATGGAGACAATACAGACCCCCATAGTACACCTGAAGATGCAATCATTATCTATAGACCCCATAGTACACCTGAAGATGCAATCATTAGAGACCCCCATAGTATACCTGAAAATGCAATCATTAGAGACCCCCATAGTATACATGTACCTGAAGATGCAATCATTATAGACCCCCATAGTACACCTGAAGATGCAATCATTATAGACCCCCATAGTATACCTGAAGATGCAATCATTATCTATAGACCCCATAGTACACCTGAAGATGCAATCATTAGAGACCCCCATAGTATACCTGAAAATGCAATTATTAGAGACCCCCATAGTATACATGTACCTGAAGATGCAATCATTATAGACCCCCATAGTACACCTGAAGATGCAATCATTATAGACCCCCATAGTATACCTGAAGATGCAATCAGTATAGACCCCCATAGTATACCTGAAGATGCAATCATTATAGACCCCCATAGTATACCTGAAGATGCAATCATTATAGACCCCTATAGTATACCTGAAGATGCAATCATTAGAGACCCCCATAGTATACCTGAAGATGCAATCATTATAGACCCCCATAGTATACCTGAAGATGCAATCATTATAGACCCCCATGGCATACCTGAAGATGCAATCATTATAGACCCCCATAGTATACCTGAAGATGCAATCATTAGAGACCCCCATAGTATACCTGAAGATGCAATCATTATCTATAGACCCCATAGTATACCTGAAGATGCAATCATTATAGACCCCCATAGTGTACCTGAAGATGCAATCCAACCATAAATCTTCGAGATATTACCGCGGGAAGTTACCCACTCTGAGCCAGCTAAACGCGATGTTCCAGACCTATACGTACATGTATCACAACAAACCCTTCGCGAACGCCCTCACAACACCACAGATTTAAGGTAACTAACGAATTTAGTTTGGAAATTATTAGTACCTCTCAGTCTCATCCGGTACATGCACTGATTCATACAATTATCTCCTTTTGTCTAAGCTATACCAATATGAATATATTTCCTAGAAATCACCAAAATGATTGTGCAATGAAATCACCAATGTATTTGTGCAATGAAATGTACATTAAATTGGAAAAGAGGGAAGTATATAAAGATGTATTCACTACATAAATATCATTTTTCTCACAATTTTTCGTAGAAAAATTTTCGACAGCGTTTATTCAGAACCGCGGGAAATTTTATGATTAATTCTAACTCTGTGCACTCACCTCATAAAATATTGGATGACCCGCCATGTCAAAGATGTTCACTTTCAAATCACGGTCTTTAACACTAACTCTGTGAAAAAAGTGTACACAGAAGTTAAGTGTAAAAAACAACACAATTTTAAAGGTATACAGATCTGCATAGATCAGCATTAGCTGAATTGCTTTAAAATTTATTATATTGCATTGTCATACATGACCCATGCATTAAATCCCCGTAATGCACAACCTTGATTATTTGGTTTAGTCCATTTTAACAACAGGTGAATTTCTTAACAAAGCAAAAAATGTATGTAAACTTTTCTTGTATTTTTATTCCTTTTTGTTGTTTTTTATGCATTTTAAACAATCTAACACAGAAATTTGATAAAAAAGATTAATGTTTTGGCATCATGTTTATATTTGTGTGTTTAATACTCGGTTCATAGAACTTTGTACTCACACAAGATCCTCCAAAAGTTAAGTGATTCCACTCGGGCCAAAGTCCTTGCCTCGTACATTAAATACACATATAAACACTCCGCCTCAACATTAATCTGAATAAAAACCATCATAATAGCAAAATATTTCAACAAATTCTGTACAAAAAGAACGATTTTAAGAAATCTTGTAAGGAATTCTATTAAGAATAGACTTTCACATCATTTTCAACAACAAAGATTTAGGAGAGAAATTTAATGGATTGAAGTAAAGATTTTGAGCTGTTTTCATAGTCATACATCACAAATTTCACATGAATTAAAACTGATTAAACTCTTATCAGCCACAACTTAAAAACTAAGTCTTTTTTTTTCCAAATAAAAAGAACTGATATGCTCAGATCTTATATACTCTTTCAAACAATTTTGTATTAGCCCTTACTCTACACCCAAAAGGGCGATAATATTGCCACGTGGTAGAGTAAGGATTAAGAACAGGCTGATTAATGAAGGGGCCTCTTGTCTTCCAAGCAGCACAGTCGGGCTCGTTCCGCTTCAGTGACCCGGTTGGCTGACCACCGGGTCCATGCTGTATATATTTTTGAGTTGGCACACTTTCCGCCAGTTGATTTACCCCTACTCTACCAGCACTTTTTTGAAAACCTGTTCGGGAGGCGGAGTCAAAGATGGGGCACCAAAAACGGCGATAATATCGCCACGTGGTAGAGTAAGGGTTAAGTGCAGGCTGATTATTGAAGGGTCCTCTGTTTTCCGAGCAGCACAGTCAGGCTCGTTCCGCTTCATTGACACGGTTGGCTGCCCAACAGGATCATGCTGCATATATTTTCGAGTTGGCACACTTGCGGCTGGTTGATTAACCCTTACTGTACCAGCACGTTTTTGAAAACCCGCTTGGGAGGAGGAGTCAAAGATGGGGCACCCAAATGGCGATAATATTGCCGCGTAGTAGAGTAAGGGTTAAGCACAGGTGGATAATTGAAGGGTCCTCTTGTCTTCCGAGCAGCAGAGTTTGGCTCATTCCACTTCAGTTACCCAGTGCGCCGCCCACCGGAATCATGCTGCATATATTTTTAAGTTGGCATACTTGCCGCTGGTTGATTAACATTTACTCTACCAGCACTTTTTGGAAAATGTGCTTGGGAGGCGGAGTTAAAGATGGAGCACCCAAAACGGCATAATATCGCCACGTAGTTGAGAAAGGGTTAAACATATGCACAAGGAATTCTCAGGGCAACCAGTTGTCTTCAGACTGATAACTTGGTCTCCCAAGTTCTCCATTGCAGGAATATTCCTGTGAATTTCTTGTATATTTTAATGATAGAGGACAATATATATATAAATATATAATATATATATATATATATATATATATATATATATATATATATATATATATATATATATATATATATATATATATATATATATATATATATATATATATATATATATATATATATATATATATATATATATATATATATATATATATATATATATATATATATATATATATATATATATATATATATATATATATATATATATATATATATATATATATATATTATATATATATATATATATATATATATATATATATATATACATACATACATGCATATCTATATATGCATACATACATACATGCATACATACATACATACATATATATATATATATACATATATATATATACATATATATACATACATACATACATACATACATAATGTACATACATACATACATACATACATACATACATACATACATACATACATATTACTTTATTGGTCAATATGTGTAAATATGTATGTCAGTTATTAGTATTACATGTACACTACATGATGTACAGTATCATCTAGTTGCATACAGTCATACAGTACATGTGCAAGCAGCCTTGTATATGTGTATTCATGATTAATTGTATTGGCAATTGCAGGCAAGGTGGGGAAAACTTTTTTTTCTGGAAGAAATTCATTTGATGATAATCTTGTTTGACAACATGCACTTTTTTTTACATCAGAAATTTAGCTTTTAATTATTAATGCCACATGCTTGTGAAAATTCACTGTAGCTGCATAAAAAGCACTGTTCTTAAACAGCAGAACAGTGGCAAATTCAACCCTGCCTATAAAGGAACCAAGATTTTCAAAATATTATGTTTATCCTTTTTTTCTGTTTTTCCATCATAAAAGAGAATTGTGATGACATATTAAATCTTTATGAAACTTTCTAAAAAACTGAAGAACGAAACTACACATAGAAAAAGTGTATTTGAATATTGACCTTTTTTAATTAATGATTACTTCTTTACATCAACGGTATTTTCCCCAAGTGGCAAATTCGACCCCTAAAGGCACTGGTCACTTTTCAGCACAGTGCAATCGTTGAAATATATCAACGCCAAAACAGAATAAGGTGTCAACAACGGTTTTTCAGTTATATGGTTTTTTATAGTATAGTACGGGCCAGATAGGCGGGTCCTTAGTAGCTAAATATATCGATCAACGAAATAATGAAAGATGGACACGATGTTGATAGTGCTTTAGCTTTATTCATTCAGTGCATGAAGTCTTAGCCAACAACTCAAACTAAACTCAGAACTCCCAGCATCATAATACATTCCCAGCAACTCCCCTCCCCCACCTGCCCCCACCCCATAAAAAGATAAACCCAAACAAAATTGGCTAACTTAGAACACATGACATTATAATTAAATAAACATAATATATCAGTTTAACAGAGCATAACAACTTAGGACTTCCAAGATTAATTTGCAATTAACAAGCATCTTTGCAAACTAAAAGTAACTAGGCATAACTTCATTTGTAAAAAAGTAACTAGCATTTTTCATTTGCATAACTAAAAGTAACTATTACTAACTTCATTTGGTAACTAGCAGTAACTTTTTGCATAACTTAACTAAGTAGCATAACTTCATTTGCATAACTAAAAGTAACTAGCAGTCACATAACTTCAGTTGCATAACTAAAAGTAACTGCATAACTTCATTTGCATAACTTAAAGTAACTAGGTGGCATAACTGCATAACTAAAAGTAAGTAGCACATAACTTCATTTGCATAAGTAAAAGTAACTAACAGTAGCATAATTTAATATAAAGGAAAGGAATGCATGGATATAAAGGTGAACAGGAAAAACATTTAAAGACATGCTAAGGACACTCAGAATAATGATTTAACATATAAATTATGAAATGAAAATTCACAGAAATATTCTCAAGGTATGATTAAATTTAAATGT
Source organism: Chiridota heheva (assembly GCA_020152595.1). Lineage (NCBI taxonomy): Eukaryota > Metazoa > Echinodermata > Holothuroidea > Apodida > Chiridotidae > Chiridota > Chiridota heheva. The sequence continues at coordinate 217,310 of JAIGNY010003647.1, read as the reverse complement.
TTAAAATACTTACTTTGTTACACCGTAGTCGATTCCAATGGTGGAGAGGTACTTGCTGACAAATCTTTTTTCACAATATCTCTTGATGATGCAGCTCTGAAACCAACCAAAATATAATACAGTAATTTGAAATTTTTCCTTTGTCCATTAAAATGTGATTCCTTTTAAAATGGTAAAACTTTTGTTTAGTACTAACAATCATCAACATTGTTACAATATATCTCTCTCTCTATGTGCAGAGTCTGAAGCAGACATTGGCAATCATGGCCCTCCAGTAGCTCTCGGTGCCGAGTCTGGAACAGACATTGGCAATCATGGCCCTGCAGTCCCTCTAGGTGCCGAGTCTGGAACAGACATTGGCGATCATGGCCCTGCAGTCACTCTAGGTGCCAAGTCTGGAACAGACATTGGTGATCATGGCCCTGCAGTCACTCTAGGTGCCAGGTCTGGAACAGACATTGGCAATCACGGCTCTGTTCAGAGTTACTGTAAGTTCATAAACCTACTGTTAATTAGGCTATTGTTGGCTTGCCCAGTTGTTTAAGCTTTGGACATATTTGACTCGCTGACTTCCTCTGCTTCTTTTACCCTCAACTTTCCCACATACTGAAGTAGTTCCAACCCACCCTCCCAATAAACATGTCCAAAAAATTCCATCTGTCTCCTTCTGATGGCATTGAGTAGGGACCTGTCCATGCCTGAAGCTATCAGGACATCATTATTTGTTTTCCTTTCTGACTAAGATATTTTCAACATTCTCCTAATGAACCACATTTATATTGCTTTTTATCTTTTCTTGATGTCACTGGTAATTGTCCAGCATTCACAGCCATAGAGAAAAGTAGATCATACATATGCCTTCAAAACACAGACTTCCCTGTCCATTCCAATATTTCTATTCTTTAGAATTGGATTCATGTTTGTAAACATGTCTTTGGCAATTGCAATGTGTTTTTTAACTTCATTAATACACCGACTATCTGATGTTAATGTGTAGCCCAAGTACTATAAACTGTTGTACTTGTTTAATTATTTCTCCTTGACTTTGTATACTACATAATGGGTTTATGGATTTTTTTTAAACCACCATACATTCTGTTTTCTTTACATTTAGAGACAGCTCCATCTTTTCACTTTCCTCTACAACTTTATCCAGAAGAGACTGCAGTTTTCTTCTGACTCTGCTATAAGTTATAAGTTACAATATCATCCAATCCATATTCACATTGCTTTATTTCTTATATTGAAGTCATCTTATATATTGCATATTAATTTCATAAATTTATCCGACTGGACAGCTCAATTGATGCTGGAGCACCCACTAACTAGCTATGGTTATGGGTCCAATTTGCCACTGTTCTGCTGTTAGTGCTTCTTAGGCAGGAACAGTGAATTTTCAAACATCAGTGTTCCGGTGACACAGTGTTCTTTTCACAAGCATGAATGAAGGAACAATGTTCTTTTCACAAGCATGAATGAAGGAACAGTGTTCTTTTAACAAGCATGAATGAAAGAACAGTGTTCTTTCCACAAGCTTGAATGAAGGAACAGTGTTCTTTTCACAAGCATGAATGAAGGAACAGTGTTCTTTTCACAAGCATGAATGAAGGAACAGTGTTCTTTTCACAAGCATGAATGAAGGAACAGTGTTCTTTTCACAAGCATGAATGAAGGAACAGTGTTCTTTTCACAAGCATGAATGAAGGAACAGTGTTCTTTTCACAAGCATGAATGAAGGAACAGTGTTCTTTTCACAAGTACGAATGAAGGAACAGTGTTCTTTTCACAAGCATGAATGAAGGAAGAGTGTTCTTTTCACAAGCATAAAGCAAGGAACAGTGTTCTTTTCACAAGCATGAATAAAGGAACAGTTTCTTTTCACAAGCACGAATGAAGGAACAGTGTTCTTTTCACAAGCACGAATGAAGGAACAGTGTTCGTTTCACAAGCATGAATGAAGGAACAGTGTTCTTTTCACAAGCATGAATGAAGGAACAGTGTTCTTTTCACAAGCATGAATGAAGGAACAGTGTTCTTTTCACAAGCATGAATGAAGGAACAGTGTTCGTTTCACAAGCATGAATGAAGGAACAGTGTTCTTTTCACAAGTACGAATAAAGGAACAATGTTCTTTTCACAAGCATGAATGAAGGAACAGTGTTCTTTTCACAAACATGAATGAAGGAACAGTGTTCGTTTCACAAGCATGAATGAAGGAACAGTGTTCGCTTCAGCATGAATGAAACAGTGTTCTTTTCACAAGCATGAATCAAGGAACAGTGTTCTTTTTCACAAACATGAATGAATGAACAGTGTTCTTTTTACAAGCATGAATGAATGAACAGTGAAGGAACAGTCTTTTTTCACAAACATGAATGAAAGAACAGTGTTCTTTGCACAAGCATGAATGAAGGAACAGTGTTCTTTTCACAAGCATGAATGAAGGAACAGTGTTCTTTCCACAAGCATGAATAAAGGAAGAGTGTTCTTTTCACAAGCATGAATGAAGGAACAGTGTTCTTTCCACAAGCATGAATGAAGGAACAGTGTTCTTTCCACAAGTATGAATAAAGGAACAGTGTTCTTTCCACAAGCATGAATGAAGGAACAGTGTTCTTTTCACAAGCATGAATGAAGGAACAGTGTTCTTTTCACAAACATGAATGAAGGAACAGTGTTTTTTCACAAGCATAAATGATTAATAACTTCTACTCAGAAAATGCATGTTGTCAAACAAGATTATTAAAAAATAATACTTCCAGTAGGAAAAAGTTTTTCCCACCTTACCTGCAATTGCCAATGCAATTAATCATGCATTGATTAACTAATCAAGACTGCTTGCACATGAATGAATTTCAGCAATGGGATGCTACATCATGTAAATACTACTTAGAATAACAGACATACATATTTGACATATTAACCAATAAAGTAGTGGTAAATTAAACCCATTTTGAATAAGGAATTTGTCCTGTTAACTTGTTAAGTGTTATCAGCAAAAAAATTGGAACAGTAAAATCTGATCCAGACCCCTAGCTTTGCTGTTTCATAAAGGGCAGCCCACCCTGCCCTTCCGTGGGCCCTCCCTGCCTCTCCATGGGCCCCCCGCCCCCCTGGGGTCTTCCTGTTCTCATCAGGAAAAATATGTTTTATAAGATTTTTTGTTGTTCTTTTGTTTTAGATTTTATGTTTTTTTTTTTTTTGTCATGGATACAGAACACAGAATGATAGCAAAGTATTAGCATTATCCTGCTTGGCTAATGACTGGTCCTTATCAGTCAGAATATTTTCATTCTGAGGTACTATTACAGTTTAAATCACAGTTTCTTCCCCAGGGGCTTCAGCATTAAGGGGATTCCTGGACTCCATGCCAAAAAGACAGTGCTTCGCACGTGCATTAATGTGCCCCTCAACAAGTCTAGCACCCTGCCCCTTTTTAAATCAAGCTAGGAGTCTGTCCATGTCCAGAACAGTACTGTTCCGTGGAACAGTGGCAAAAGTTTTAAATTTTGACCCGTGATGGGTTGTCTCCCGATAAAAAGGTAACCTACAACTGTACTATCCACTCACTTGGGGATCAAAGCAGAGCAATAATACATGATGTGATGGGTTTGATGACTAACTACCTGCTGTGTGGTTGAGAATAGTTGGGCAGGTACTTGAGAAAGTTTTAGCAGACATGACCTAGTTATTATATACATCCTTTAGTACGGTTTACATTGAAATTGCCATACAAGGGTTGTTATAGCTGGTAGGCTTAGAGGGCCTACAATTCCTATGTTTTTGAGAATTCACACGTTGTAGAAAATTGATGATTGAAAAATAACTTAATTTTTGGATATTCTTTTACCAAATAGTCAAAATAATACAATTTTCCAAAAAAACTTTTCCTAAATATTAACCTATTTGGCACTACAACTGGATAAAATGTCTCCGATTCATGTTTTAGTGGCCATCTTTCTTACTCACCGCACGTTTGTTTTTAGCTATTCAAACATCCGCAAATAAGTTTTAGGATGTTCCACTAAACTGCAGGTTGATTTTTTGCTCACAAGTTTTTTTGTTCATATAATTTCATTAAATACTTTTAGTAAAACAACTGTGCAAAAACAAATAAATAAAACATCAAGAAATGTTTAGATAACATAAAAGTACTTTATAAGTACTACTACTAGCTTAATTTTTTCATCAAACAATTTTAAAACATATTACGCCTGCTAAAATGTTATAGCCCCGATAGCAATGTTTTGAACTTTGACCGTGCTCTAAAGAGCTTGTCAGATGATTTTTACACAAAGAAAATAGTCCAGTAAATGCTTTGATAAAAGTAACTAAAATCACCGTAAAAGTAGTTTTCGAAGACATGAATGGGCTCCAAACATCATGAATAAGCATTGTGGCCAAAAAAAAGAAGGTAAAATTGTTTCATTTTCATAAAGATCTTGTGGCACTTCATTCACACACAAATATTTATGAAGTGCCCAATTATCAGTTATCCTAACTAGACCTATGTTACTGGTGAAGGTAGCTAATGACAAGCCTAAGCTCATCCTACTGTAGGTAGGCCTATGCTACATTTTAGTGCTAGCCTACGATTGATTGTACTAAATTTGCTACAACCAAACACCAGTGACTAGGCCTACCAACTAAAAAATATATCTTTCCCAAATAATTCGCGGAACTCGTATTAACAAAAACCAATACAAAATCTAATATTTCTCACAAACCTTGCCACTCTCAGCATTACCCATGCTTATAATCTTCACTCTGATAGTTTTCTTTAGACGGCTTTTATCCATACTTTTTTTTATTACGAATAGAAAACTCTCAATCATTTGACACTTGAGCCTACTACCACTGCCAAATCTCACTTTCTCAGCACACACTGTAGGAATTTCATTATAACTTTATAAATGCATTGCGTACGCGCACTGCATATACTAAGCGCGCTTATGCGCAAATCTTGTTGCATAGCATACTTTGCCTCCAACTCCTCTTCCCCTCTAACTCCCCACAAATTTTCTTAAAGATCAAAAAATTTAAAAGCAAAAAGTTTGGATATTTTCAAGTTCTTACTGATTCTCATTTTTTTTCATGGAAGGCCACTAATCTTGGAAACCCCTTGTAAAATTCTAGCAGTGACACATATCCCTGCATTGTGCTTAAAATTACCCTAACCGCCAAGTTGTTGGTAACTATCAAAAGTATTTATATGCTGCCTATAGACTTTTCAAACCGAGTTTAGCCAAACGTGGCTACTTCAGTCATTCAGTGCTTTGACCAATCAACTACACGCTTGGTCCCCTACCCATAGACGTAGGAAACGGGTGGGGAGGGCGATGGGACTAAAGGGATTTAGCTATAATATTTCAATATAGAAATTAATAATAGGTATAAAATAAGGCATTGGAAATCTCCTCCTAACAGAGTATTTCTCTGAGATTTAACGTTTTCTGGGTAAATATTATTATTCATTTTTTCTTTCTTTAAACTATAAGCGTAGTTCCTCAGTTTTACTCCCAATTGTAATAAAAAAAAATATAAAAAGTGTAACTGGGTAGGAAACTGGGTAACTGGGTGGGAAACATCTTTTAGTTGGGTGGGTAGAGTAGACAGTGGCAGGGATTTATTTTCAACATTTGAAGGGGACGAACCCAGACAGCCAGCCAGCTGTATAAGTTTTATATAAGACTTCATTTGTAGGGGAGACGCCTAATGATATTCGTCCCCCAACAATATCATTGGGGACATGTCCCCCGTCCCCCGCTCCCTCCCGGGATCGCCGCATATGCGGGAGCAGATTACTGCATGCCTCCTACACCTCTATTTAGAGACCAATATCTTATATCTCATACATCCATCTGTTCATTGTTGAAAACCTCCATTATTATTCAAGCAACTTTTTTTCTTTTCTTTTTTCTTTCTCAGAATGATTGGAAATAACAAAATATCAGTCGTGCTCACCCATACTGGCCTTTTACTGGAGTATTAATTCCATGTGAGGTGCTGTGGCTCAAGGAGTCATGCTCGTATTCGAGAGGTACCGAGTACGATTCCCGTCATGAGCGCTGCACTGTGTCCTTGAACAAGACACTCTGCTTGCTTCAGTCCACTCAGCTGTAAAATGAGTACAGCACTGCAGGGGAGTTAGTCTGCGATGAACTGGCGTCGGGACTTTAGGGATTTTGAAATCCAGCCAGCATATAGGAATGAAACAGGAACAGGCAATAAAAACAAAATTCGAGAAAATAGAACATATCATACCAAGATCTACAAAAATTATAGAAGTCTCGAAATTGGAAAGATTTATATCATGTTTAGTCAATTATACTGATCATCATTTGGAATTTGGAATGTCCCAAACAATATGAAAAGTTGAAGGGTTGTTAGAACGGTCTATATATATATATATATATATATATATATATATATATATATATATATATATATATATATATATATATATATATATATATATATATATATATATATATATATATATATATATATATATATATATATATATATATATATATATATATATATATATATATATATATATATATATATATATATATATATATATATATATATATATATATATATATATATATATATATATATATATATATATATATATATATATATATATATATATATATATATATATATATATATATATATATATATATATATATATATATATATATATATATATATATATATATATATATATATATATATATATATATATATATATATATATATATATATATATATATATATATATATATATATATATATATATATATTTATTTATATATACATATATATATATATATATATATATATATATATATATATATATATATATATATATATATATATATATATATATACATATATATATATATATATATATATATATATATATATATATATATATATATATATATGTATATATATGTATGTATATATATATATATATATATATATATATATATATATACATATATATATATATATATATATATATATATATATATATATACATATATATATATATATATATATATATATATATATATATGTATATATATATATATATATATATTTATTTATATATATATATATATATATATATATATATATATATATATATATATATATATATATATATATATATATATATACATATATATATATATATATATATATATATATATATATATATATATATATATATATATATATATATATATATATATATATATATATATATATATATATATATATATATATATATATATATATATATATATATATATATATATATATATATATATATATATATATATATATATATAGATATATATATATATATATATATATTTAACAAATCAAGATAACCAAAATTCACAATTAGTTTTCCACGAGCCAGTAGCTAACGCCCCATTTAAAGTGTTTCTCCTGTACTTGTGCTGCTTTCTTCAATTTGTCCATAAAAATAGAAAACATATATATAATATATGAAGAAAAAACATCAGTTATGGCGAATTGTCTTAAATATTTAAAAAAAAACTCACGCTTTATCTTTGTAAAGGGACACTTTAAAGTTTGAGAAGAATATGGAGAAAGGCACATCAATTAACGCCTCAACTGAGCCCAATTGCAAAGATGTCCCACTAACTGACTTAATGAAATATTGGAAGGCTCGCACAATCTAGCAAGGTCATATTTCAAAGAGTTGTACAAAATATAACCGGGGAAAATAAAGATACAAGTAATTTCTTTTTCAGAAATATATATTAGAAGGGAAAAAAAGAAGTCCAATGCAGGGTTGTTGCGCCCTTAATTTTGTCTTTAGGGAATATCAAAAATCATATAACTGTTACAATTGTAGTCTCTTTCAGAACAATGTTTGCATGTATCACTTAAATTTCTTCAACAGATCAATGCAAAATTCAGAGGTAATTGAAAAGGTACCTTCCTTTTCTGAAAATGGGCACTTGTTTTCTCTCAGAGGGTCACTTTTCCTATGAAAAAGGATATCCTCCCTAAAAAGGGCACTTTTTGTCTTTTGACAAAAGTCATGAACTTGCCCACCTGTAGGTTTCACCGGTTCCGCCACCCATGTCTTTAGAAAAACTATTTATACAAACGTCTTCGTCGCCCATGTCTTTCAAAAAACGTTTTAAAACAAGTTTAGCAACGTATTGACAGCAACGTTAACTTAGCACCTTTCTATCATGTCTGTTTTCGTCTTATGAATCGGGTTGGGATGGCGATGGGGAAGGGGGTTGGGGACGGGTAGTGGTAAGGAAATCAGGTATGGTGGGTTGTTTGGCAGTTTCTTTTTCTTTTTTAATAAGTATGCGTTTTGATATGATTGTTCTTTTTTCAAATATCTTTATTTTTTTGCAAATGTATTTTTGTCATGTCTTGGGGACTTTATGTTTAACACAAGTTTTCTAAACTTTGTGTAGAGTCGGCCACAAATTTTTCTTTTGATCAACATGCTGTATGTCTTTGTTTTTCTGTAATATACACAAACTTGTCTAATCTATACATTGTGCAAAATTGAACATCCTGAAATCAATCACAAATGCTTCAACGTCAACGTTCTGTTGAGGAAAACAAATGTTGAAGAAAATGCTCAAACAATATATAGAGGTTTTCAACTGTTCAAGAAACGTACGAAAATCTATGAGATATAATATGAGTTTCTGAACAGAGGCGCAGGAGGCAAACTGCAATCTGCTCCTCTCAAGTAGGAGATTTTCCAACCTAATAACATTTTTTTATAATTTCCGGTTGGGAGATATAAAATTGAGAATCTATAGTTTGAAAAATGTAAACATTACTCAGAAAATGTAAATCTAAAAAAAAAAAAACCTGTTAGCATGAGATTTCCCGCAATGAGTCCTAATGTTTGATGGAAACATAATTTCTCGGACACTTCATACTAAAAGTGGTACAGGTGTGCAGCCCAGCAACCGAAAAACATACCCGCATGTATGACAGATATTTTGGTGACTGCAGTAAGAAATTATACAATTTTGATTTCGCAGTATCAAAGAAGTAAATTTTGATACCTGCAGTATGAGTATTCTACAAAAATATTGTTAAATTTGATCAGCGGTACAAAATTAACACAGTAAAACCTCATTTTTCGGACCTGCACTACAAAAATGATGAAAAAGACAATTTTCATTCTATATATATGTATATATATATATATATATATATATATATATATATATATATATATATATATATATATATATATATATATATATATATATATATATATATATATATATATATATATATATATATATATATATATATATATATATATATATATATATATATATATATATATATATATATATATATATATATATATATATATATATATATATATATATATATATATATATATATATATATATATATATATATATATATATATATATATATATATATATATATATATATATATATATATATATATATATTATATATATATATATATATATATATATATATATATTTATATATATATATATATATATATATATATATATATATATATATATATATATATATATTTATATATAACTTTAATGTTTTGTCTCAATGTACTCTTGTTGGGTTGTCTTTTTAAGGTTTTAAATTTCGAAATAATACAAACTTTGTTATTTGGATGTTTAACATGAAGACCTTATTAAGTGTTTTGATTTTTTGATAAACCACTTTACCAGTGGTTATTTTTTTATCAGTATTTTAGTGTGATTTTATGATTCCCCGCCACTTTCGGTTGACAAATCCGTTTTTGCCATGCAGTTTAACTTAATATCGTGTACAGTTTGAAGAAAGTTGGTTATCTTCATTTTTGCAGCACCCCCTCCCATCCTTCCCTTTTCCTCCTTTCCCCTTTCTTCCGTCCCGGGCTCCCCGCCCAACACCACCCAAATTCCTTCGTATGCAATTTGCGCTCTTCCATAATTTAGTTCTTCTGAAAGAAATTAGTAAACAGTACTCAGGGGCGTGTCTAGCTTCAATTATAGGGAGGGGGTGAGCAGTCGCTGAGCTACGGGGGTATTTTGTCCAATTAATAGGCCATGAGACAAAACTTCCCCTCTCAAAATCCTGGCGCCGCCACTGGGCTTAGGACCCTTAAATACACATCTTATTCAGATGTTCATCTACCTTTCTTGCAGTCTTGGTCCAAAATTGGACGCTTTTTGGTCCTAAGGGGGGGGGGTTGATGGGGGAAGGGGTGTGAGAGGACTTTGCATTCCTGGTTGCATGCTTTCTTTATTCACAGTTTGGAGAGAGGTATCCTCTTAAGAATTGGGAAAATAGAAGGACAACTTTCCGAAAATTAATGGAAAATTCCCCAAAATAAAGGCAATTTCCCAAAAACTCTAGAAAATTCCTGAAATTAAAGAAAATTTTCTTTATGGAAATTTTCTAAAATTGAATTTGAATTACATTTTAATTAAAACTGTTTATGATATTACCAGCAACGTCAGATGGAATCTGGAGTTTTTGGAGTCTTAATTGTAAACTTTGTTCCAAAATTAAGAATTTTTGATCCATAATTGAAGATTTTGGTCCCATAAATTGAAGATTTGTGGTCCAAAATTGTAACGATTTGTAAGAAAATTTGACAATGAAATGCTAAGCGGGAATTTGATATGTAAGCAATCAAATATGCATGACTGACGATCCAGAATCAGAGACAACGGTTTTGTCCTTTTTCATGGAAAACGTCATTAGACATTAAACTTGATGAAGGTCGTGATAAATTGGAACGTCATTATATAAATGACGTCATCAGCAACTTATGTAAATTACATACACCCGGCGCTCACTCACTTAGGTACACCATACATAGATCACTGAGATTTTACAAAATAAACAAAAATGGGGAGTTCATTTAGAACTATTATAGTTTATTATTAAAAGTAATACCTTTTCAATTTAAAAAAAAAAAAAATGACACATTCTAAAGCAAGACTTCGTAACAAAACCTAACGATTTTTAATGTCCATCTTATTTTGGTGTATCCAATATAGCGCGTTCACAGATATCTGTTGATATTTGGAAAGTGGATATTATAGGCAACAGGCAGACGAGAATTTTTACGCGAAGATAATGCTTGTCAATGGGCGTTCACGGAATATTTTGGATTTATTGAATTATCTTGTTCTTTCGATTCATATCAGGGTAATTGTCATTTATATCATTATTATTTTACATGTTGGGAAACATCTGAAGGGATTAGATGAAAGACTGGAGTGGATAACTTCTTAAGTTTTAGTTTTAGGCTACAGTTCATGTCATCGATTAAATTAACCTGTGCAGGCTATGCCTATGCCTAACGATAGTCTGTGGTCATTACCAGTGTACGTACGTGTTCCCGTACACTGTGTCAATGCATACACTACAGTAGTACAGTAGTACTTCTTTACAGTGCTGCAGTGTATCCTTCATCATACATGTAGCCTAGTAAAGTAGTAAGAAATGAACCCAACTTAGTGCGTCCCATTACTTCATCAACTTCAAAACTTAATTACCGAAATCTAACATTTGTAAATTACAACTGAGTGTTAGATTTCGGTGATAAAATTTTTGTTTCAAATTTCATAGATTCAAATATTTTTCTTTCCATTTTGTGTCTTTCATGAGTAACGTTAGTAATGTGTCATTAGGCTAATGCTAGTTATTGTCACAACCCACGTACACATATGGTTGTTTTGGACATTTGTTTTGTGTACGTAGGTTGTTAGCAGAAATTGTGTTTCCAGCTAGACTCACACTTAAGCAACTCATATTTTTCTAATCCTAAATGCGATAAACTTGCATTCTTTCACAGTGTGCGCACAGTGTGATGGGTTCTCACCTTGGGCCTGTGAAACAGTTTTTAATCAGCAACTTTTAACAGGAGAATTTAAGTTGGGAAATTTCCACCAATAATTTGTTGGTCGCCATGTTTTAAAACTTTTCGTGAGTATCTATGTGTTGTCTTTAAAATCAGCAAATAATCAACCTTTTTCTGTTTTAGAGCTGTAAACGATAAGTTAGTTGCATTTCTTTGCATACTTCAAATATTCTTCTACTTGTATTTTCATGATCTGATGAATATCTAAAATGGGCTACGTGTAGAAATTGCAAATGCTATTGCAATTATTATCAGGCGGTAGTCACATGACTCATTTTTTACCTTTGACATCCTTTAAGATACAACTTAATGCTGTAGAGTGCGGAGAACGGACAGAGAAAGTGTGCCAAGAATCAAATTGTGGTATTGAAGAAATATATTTTGATTTTGGTGTAAAGGAATATATTTTCACACTTTTTATCTGAAAGAAAACATAAAAAAGAAGTTGGAGAATTGTTTGAGTGCAAAGTTGGACATGCAAAAGATAGGTAATTTGAAAGAAGAGTTTCTTGCTGAAAAACGTAGTGAGCATCGTAATTCAGAATGAAATGTATCACGTAGCTGCATAGGTTTTGAATAACTCCAGTCAGGCCGTAAGTCAGAAACAACAACAATTAGTGAACATCAGCCAACAAAAAAAAAATCGGTGGGGAAGTAAAAGGCCTGAAACGGGGTATATGACGAATAATTTGTTAAGCTATGTTTTCAAAATTTAAGTCACTTTTGTCGGCGATGGAGCGCCCTTGCTTTTCACTGGTACACCTGGTGCGTTTTTACTTATGTTTATTATTAGATGCACCAATTAGGGTTCACTTGCAAAACTTCTTTTTTTCCAGAATGATAACTATAAATGTAATAGCAAATTTAAAGAATTTATTACTGGTATAAAGAAGAGGAATTTCTCTTTTCTGTGTGAACTTGGGAACTAATACTTTTGTCACATTTTCTTAAACCAAACAAAATAAGTCCTAATAAGTACACAAACTAATTTAGGCCTACTGACAGTGATACTGTATCATGTGAATGTATCGAAGTTACAACTTACAGTAGCATGATTGTTAGGCACCAAACAAAATAAGTGATCAAACACAAACACTGAGACTAATTTAGGCTTACTGACAGTGATACTGTATCATGTGAATGTATTGAAGTTACAACTTACAGTAGCATGATTGGTAGGCCCGAATTTCAACCACTTAAGTCTAGGCACAAATTTCAACCACCGTGTCTTTATGCCTAACCCTAAGCTAAAATTTAGATACTCATCACCAGCAGCTGTACCAGTAAAACGTACCATGTCTGATCGTGGATAGAAATCAATATAAACTTCAATAAATTGCTATTTTTAACTGCGCAATCAACTTATAAAACATCTAATTAGTGAAAATGGAGTTGAAATAACACTTGGTAATCGTGACAATTTTGTCCGATTGTAGGCCAGATTGCATACTTTGTTACTAGTATTCCCCGTTGTAATGCTGGACTGATACCAGCCGTGTTAGTATGGCTGCTGTTAGTGATGGCTGGCCATCCTAGGGTATCACAAAAACTGTTGTACTGTTTGAAGCATTGTGTTAAAACAGGTGAAGCTTATTTTTAATATCTTTATGAAAACGAAACCATTTTACCTTTTTTATTGTCCACTATGCTTATTCTTGATGTTTGAAGCCCATCCATATCTTCAAAAATTGTTTTTATGATGATTTTAGTTATTTTATCAAAGTATTTTGCTCTACATTTCTTTCCATAAAGATTGTCTGAGGAGCTCTCCAAAATACGGTCAAAGTTTAAAACACTGCTTATTCGGGCTATAACATTTTAGCAGGGGTAATATATTTTAGATTATTTGAGGAAATGATTAAAGATAATACTAATAAAGTACAACTATTTTATTTAACATTTCTTGATGTTTTATTTATTATTTGTTTTCGCTCACAGTTTTTCACTAAAATTATTTAATAAATTTGTATGTACAAAAAACTGTTGTCAGCGAAAAATCAACCTGCATTTTATTGGAACATCCTAAAACTTATTTGCGGATGTTTGAGTAGTTGATCACAAACGTTCAGTGACTAGAAAGATGGCGAACAAAACTTGAATCAGAGAACTTAATCCCATCGTGGTGCTAAATAGGTAAAGAATTAGGATTTTTGTGGAAAAAGTATTATTTTGACTAATTGGTAGAAGAATAACCCAGTGTTCATCCACTTTCCATCCTGCAAATTCATTGGGTACACACTAAAAACAAGTCATTGTGACTTATGTGTACTTTCCTTGGCATATGCCTACAAAAAGTAACAAATATTTTGATACTGCTCAATGGTTTGTCAGTGTAGTTTGTTTGCTACTCTACTGTATGTGCATTTAAATGAGCTCTCGGTTGAGAAGTGAGGGTTTAGATTTTGATACTCATATACAAAAGATCATTATGAGAAGGGTAAGTTCATTTTGGAGCAGGCTCAGCAAAAACCACTAGACTTATTCCCGGAGTAAGGAATCTCTCTTCAAATCTACAGTGTAGGTTGCGAATTCTTGGTTTGACCACGCTTGAGTTGAGAAGAGTTAGTGGCTATATGTATAATTCAGGTTTTTAAATTCCTATCTGGTAGTGATGTCTTTGACTTCCTGTAATTTCTTGCATGTTTTAGCTAATCCTCATGTGACACAGTGTATTCACCCCAAATGTCAGATTTCTTCATGATCACATATAAATAGTTTGATTAGACCCCTTGCTTGATTTAAAAAGGGGCAGGGTGCTAGACTGGTTGAGGGGCACATTAATACACGCGCGACGGGCTGCGTCTTTTTGGCGTGGAGTCCAGAGGCCCTCCCCTACCCCCTTTTCCCTCCCTACCCCCTTTTCCCTCCTTAAGGCTCAATCCCATGGTGAAGAAGCTCTGGGATTTTAGCTATAATCATACTTCAGAATGAAAGTATTCTGACTGATAAGGACCATTCATGAGCCAAACAGGACAATTGCTTACTTTGCTACCATTCTGTGTTCTGTATCCATGTAAGGTATTTTATTTATGAGGTATTATAAGATTATGAAATTTGAAAATATATAAAAAGGCACATGAGTCCTCAAAGAGTGTCTCAAATTTTCCCGGATTTTTCATCTAAGGAGGAATGTTTTTGAATATTTTTTGCAGGGAATGGATTGTTTGGGAATGTATCTTGAAATTGTTAATAGCTTCATGGCCATGGATGCAGATAAAATGTTTAAATAACTAAAAAATCAACAAAATTTAAGTTTTCCTATGCACCTAACACTAATGACCCTATAGATAAATGGTTGCCATTTCAAATGTGGCCTATTCTAGGGATTTACTATTGATGTCTTTTCAAGTTCTAGAGCTACTGTATGTTGGTTAAGGGATACTGGGCAAAATCAGTGCCCTACATCTAAGGCTGAGTCGGGTACCCGCCTGAATAGTCAGGTACCCGGTACGCAAATATCGTGTATGTTTTTTTTATAATAAATTTTCGCGGAACTGGTATGTTAAATTAGGCATACACTAAAATGACGTTATTTTTACTAACTCGGACCAAAAATAAGCTCTAGAATGTCACTTAAAATTTTGGGGTAGGAGTTGGTATAGTTGCTGTTACTTTAGTATTAGCCTCATGATATACCAGTTCCACAAAAATTATAGAGCTAAAAAAAAAAAAATTGGTTACCCGGATTGGATTTTTTGCTACCAGACTCATGCCTAATTGTATCGTATCTGTTTCATATAACACGCAATATGCAAGTTTCTATTGTGGCCAGTCAAATCCTTTGTACTTGGTTATATGTGGCTCAGAGTAGTACATCTGAGATGGCGCAGGTTACAGGTTTGAATTTTTTCTGAATTTGATCATTTTTATGGAACTTTTTGCTGTTTATTTAATGTTTTGATAAATTATAAAACAGTTCACAAATTTTCATTACTGAAAATTGGAGCACTGTGAATAAACCTAGTTTAAAAGGGGCTGGGTGGCATGAGCACCAAGGTACATGGCGGTAGCATGGACCACGAGGCAACAGTTTTGAGGCACGTAAAACAAAATTAGAGAGGAATAAATCATTTTATTTTACTGTACAGTATCTTCATCTGGATACTGTAAACAGAATCAAACTGAGGTTTATGAGAGCAATTATCAAAATACTTTTTGTGGCAGAAAATAGGGGCAGGGTGGAGGAAAATAGCAGCAGGGTGGAGGAAAATAGTGGAAGGGTGGAGGACAATAGCGGCAGGGTGGAGGAAAACAGTGGCAGGGTGGAGAAAAACAGGGGCAGGGTGGAGGAAAATGGTGGAAGGGTGGAGGAAAATAGTGGAAGGGTGGAGGAAAATAGGGGCAGGGCGGAGGAAAATAGTGGAAGGGTGAAGGTTAATAGGGGCAGGGTGGAGAAAATAGTGGAAGGGTGCAGGAAAATAGGGGCAGGGTGGAGGAAAATAGTGGAAGGTGGAGGAAAATAGGGTGGAGGAAAATAATGGCAGGGTAGAAAAAATAGGGCAGGGTGGAGGAAAATAGTGGAAGGGTGGAGGAAAATAGTGGAAGGGTGGAGGAAAATAGTGGAAGGGTGGGGAACAATAGCGGCAGGGTGGAGAAAATAGTGGAAGGGTGCAGGAAAATAGGGGCAGGGTGGAGGAAAATAGTGGAAGGGTGGAGAAAAATAGCAGCAGGGTGGAGGAAAATAATGGCAGGGTAGAAAAAAATAGGGGCAGGGTGGAGGAAAATAGTGGAAGGGTGGAGGAAAATAGTGGAAGGGTGGAGGAAAATAGTGGAAGGGTGCAGGAAAATAGGGGCAGGGTGGAGGAAAATAGTGGAAGGGTGGAGGAAAATAGCAGCAGGGTGGAGGAAAATAATGGCAGGGTAGAAAAAAAATAGGGGCAGGGTGGAGGAAAATAGTGGAAGGGTGGGAAAATAGTGGAAGGGTGGAGGAAAATAGTGGAAGGGTGGAGGACAATAGCGGCAGGGTGGAGAAAAATAGGGGCAGGGTGGAGGAAAATAGAGGCAGGGTGGAGGAAAATAGTGGAAGGGTGGAGGAAAATAGGGGCAGTGTGGAGGAAAATAGGGGCAGAGTCAGAGCTGGAGCACATCTTTGAAAAAGCCTGACATTGGGGCTCTGTAAAATAGAAAATTTTAAGCTATTGTTCCTTCCATAATTGTTCATCCTGAACGTTATTCTTTTTGCCAAGACAGTTTGCTCACAGTTCAGGGGTGGCGGAGGGCTGGGGGCTTTAGTGATAGTGTTAACACATTACCCAACCTACATGTAATTATCCCCTCACCCATATATTGCTATCACATGTCACCTGACCTTATACCCCCCACCAATATTTTGAACGTTCCGCCACCCCTACAGTTTCGTTGTTGCATTCACTGATTCATGATTATTCTTTGTTTGTGTTTTTCAGAAGTAAGCTAAAGAAAATTATAAGCTGGTTCATTATCAACTGATCCCAGAATGAAATCGAGGAACGTTACAGAAATGCACAAGGAAGGATAGTACCATTTATAGCCAATGGAAAGGAAAGTCAAATGTTTATCTTCTAGAAATGTTTCTGTCAAGATAAATTTGACAATAATAAATAAAACGAAAGACTTAGTTTTATGTGAAGCTCTTTTCAGAAACTAATCTTTGATAATTTGGTCCTCAAAATGAGGTCCATAGACACGGATAGTCGTTCCCTACACTCAAGTACTTCACGATCTACAATCGCAGAACCAGCTGCCCGTAAAAAGAACAAAGGCAGCATTATTCCAAGATTATGGCCCCTGAGGTCAAAGAACAGAAAAAATAGCGGTGATTTTGCGGACAGTTTATCCGTGGGTGGTTTACGTTCCAGCTGGAGGGTTAGCAGTTATCGCCGTAGCAATGCATCTCGTTCAAGTAGCCATCTCAGTAGTTCAAAAAAGACCACGGGTTATATGGAGTGCCCTTTGTGTTTAATGGAACGGCCCAAGGAGCACTTCCCGGAAATAGTGACTTGCGATCATCGATCTTGTAGGGAATGTTTGCGACAGTACTTAAAAATCGAAATCACAGAGAGTAGGGTGAACATTGCGTGTCCAGAGTGTGCTGAACCGCTCCATCCTAATGATATTAAGATTGTATTGCAGGACGATATTCTGATGAGTAAATATGAAGAGTTCACGTTACGGCGATTATTGATGATGGATCCTGACTGTAGGTGGTGTCCGGCTCCGGATTGCGGGTAGGTTTTTCTTGTCTTTGTTGGAATGTAATTTCCAATTTTTTGTGACCTGTATTTTTTTAATTGTATTACAGTGTAGTCAGAATCACTAGTCTGGATTGTGTGTAGGTATAAGGAACTATAGAGTTGCCCAAATTTAGCACAGAGAGGGTTAATGTACTGTAGTGCATGCATGCAGTAAATTTACATTAAAGGAAACTGAGTTGTATAGTGAAACCTGAAGTAACAGTGCTGTACGGCTCTACAGTAGTATTATTCAGGGGTGGAAAATAAACTGAAGTAAGCGAACCATGGTCCCATTTTCAGGTCTCTAGAAACTTAAGAAGAAATAAAGGACAAAGACAAAAACCCCAGAGGAAACGGAGAGAAAGAAAAGGGGAAATGAAAAAGATGGAAAGAAACTTAGGGGGGAACAGGTGTGGAAGAAAAAAGAAAGAAATGAGAAAAGACTGAAATGAAATTTTGTTCATAATAAAACATTTTGTTAATATTGTTATGGAATAATCATACAAATTTTTATCAAGACTATCTATGGTCCCAGAAAGTAAACTATTTTTCCACCCATGGTATTATTCAGTCAGTGGCGGTGCTATGGGAGAATTTGACCCCCTACCCCCACGACATCGCTTTGCCCCCTGCCACTTTCCACTGAGAAGTTTTGGAAAGTGACATATTTTGACAGATTTATAGGCTTTTGCCCCCCATGAGACATAATTTCCTCTCTCTTTCCCCCACCCCCCATGACGAACCAAAATCCTGGTGCCCTCACCAAGGTTCTAGGTATACAAGTTTGAGTGCCGGGCTCCAGTGACAATCCAGGGTGACCTCCTTGACCCCCTCCTATGAAGAACTGTTCAAATTTACTCCACTTCTATTGACAAATTGTCAACGAAAAAGTTTTTTTTTAATAATTTTATCGGAATGCTAGAAGGAGATACGAAATATTTTATGTACAATGAGACTAGAAATTACAATGGATATTTAACTGTCAAATACAACAAAAATACCACAATATACCAAAAACTTTTCTCTCAATTCATCTCAATTCCCATTGTTATTCATCTTGCCCAAACTTTGTACCTCTTTTATTTTCGTCCCAGTATCATTTGAGGAAAGCCATACATTATTACAATAATTTCAAGTTGACTAGCGGCATATGTTCCTATGAAGTACGCAACACCTTTTGTCATTATCAAATCTCCCACCAAACCCAAGAATATAGATCGATGTTATAATGTTCAGTGCATATGGGGCTAATAGCAAAGGTGATTGGTTACCTACATTAAGACTGGTCTATTAGCACACCTTGGGCCCTTGGGGTGTAATATTTTACACTTAATGAATTAACCGAATTGAACATTTGAGTGCCGGGCGGAAGAGTGAATCTTAAAAGCCAAGTGCCGGGCGGGAATTGCGGGCCCGCCCAGCACCGCCCACCGTAGCTAGAACCCTGGCCGTCACTGTATTCAGTAGCTCCATGAAAATATTTGAGGTAAAATTATGATTCCCCAATTCCATCAATTTGTTTTCATCAAACTCGGAACAGGGTACGCGACAGGTCCAATTATCATATGAAGATGAATCTTTTTCCTTTCCTCGCTTTGTTATATTAAAACTTTATATCAAAGTTGGCCTCCATTTTTTTTCTCTAAGGTATGCGGTCATAGCCACCGGGTGCGCCAACTGCCCTCAACTGATGTGCATTCGTCCAGGCTGCTGTACGAGTTTCTGTTACCACTGCAAGCAAACTTGGCACCCGAACCAGACTTGCGATGCTGCCCGTCAGCAACGATCGGGTTATATTCGTAAGAGGTCGGTGTCGTACAGTACGGGCTCTGCATCATGTGAGTACTTTTTCTAGTTCATGGTTGATGTAAATTGATATGTTTAAAAAATGATTGGGTTTTAAGTTGATTTACCCGTTTCTTTCCTAACCCCCTGGAAGCAGAGAGAGTTATATACCGTAAATTACCAAGCCAGGTGGAGTTTAAATCAAAAGGGTATTTTTCCACTGTTGGCTTTTGTACCATACTGTTCTACAGTATTCCTAGATAGGGGATTGCACAATTCCCACCATGTGTTAATGTCGTCAATTCACATACTGAGTAATACTCTATGCCCCAATATGAATCCTGTGCTATGTTGCTGAAGTACATACTGTACATGTATATAATTTTGTAAGTGACAATGATAATACGTCATTGACGTACAGGTTCAGGTCTCTTACCATTGCTACCATAGGAGTTGTGAATTCTGTAACAGCTGAATGACACATGTGGAGTGTTTACTGTACTCTACTGCACTGTACGTACTGCAGTACATTCGGAAATATGTGAGATCTCTCACCTGATCAGACCTAGCACACGATGCTTGTAAAGTTCCTTGGTACTGATTGTCGCAAAAAGCTTGTAAATCAATCAATGGAAACACTTGTCATGAAACAGGTGTAACTTTGACAGAGATCATGTCTGTTTTGGTTTTTCATATCATACAGCATTCCATTTCAATTTATTTTGGTGCAGTTTATAATATTCTGCACTCCTGCAGTGCTCACACTAAGGTTAAATATGTTTTATTATTATTATTACTATTATTATTATTATTATTATTTGGGAGGATTTTCCCCACTTGTGTAATATTTTTTGGGGGTGGGATTTAAAAAAAAAGGGGATTTTTTTGTGGAAAAATGCAACAAAAAACCCCAAAAAAGCCAACATTTGGCTGATTTGTTGTTGTTGTGAGAATCACCATATCACGATAATATTTACATTATGATTTAATTTAGGAGTACTGGGCACTAATGTTTAGTACTGCACAAGGGTTTTCAGTTGCAGTTTTGCATTTTTTCACACATTTTAATATCTGAGAACTTTAATCTTGAAGGAATTAGATTTGCTGCAAATTATGTTTTTTTTTAAATCTCATTTATTTGAATTGTTTCGGAAATTCTGTTTCACAAACATTTTATTTTAACACTGATTAAATATGAAAATGACATACACTGTACTGTACATGTAATTCACGATATGGAAAAAGCAATCGATCGACACACTGTACTGTATCAGGACTAAGGTTGTGACGGTTATCCGTTTACCCGCCCATTTGTTCTATTATCCGTTTGGGAAATCTTGCTCCGTGTAAACGAATATTATTTCACTTTTTGTGTTTTTTTTATAAAGTTTTGAATAAATTCACAAAACCATCTACCCAACCTTTTTCTTCTCGGGTCAATCTTAACACACTTAAGTTATTGCCTTCACATTTCACTTGGGGTCCATATACATGACACTAAACATTTCCATGGTACTTGGGATCAGATGGAACGCGACTAGCTTGTGCTCATAAGGAAGGCCCAGGCTAGCGCTCATTAACATAACCTGTCAACTACACACACAAAAGTTTCCGCCCATATCCAATCCATTCACTATCAAATCACTTAACATATCTCCCAACCACTGACCGGCGACCATGCAAATCTCTTGCTCACAGCCACGCTGTAACTCTTCATAAGGTCATGGGGATACCGTACTAACTTTTTTTACATTCCACGTGGAAGAATCATTGAGTGGGCCATGCAATATTCGAGGGGAATCCCACATTAAATCCAAACTGCGCATGTTTTAGAGACTCCTGGATATCTGAAGCGAGAAGCTTTTATTGTTATTTTGACTACAAATAAATGCAAAGTTTACCTGATGAGTCAAGTAGATTGCCCCCTCCCAAAAAAAAAAGAAAACAAATTGTGATATAAAGGAACAAAAATGTTTCAAAATTGCCGAGGATTTCAGTGTCTTTGCAGACATCACTGCCATTTTCTAGAGGATTGTATCAAATACAGTACAGTTGGGAATATGGATGGGTTAGAATATTTTTTTTACGGTATAGCTGGTTCAAGGTGGTGCACTTTTGAGTCTTTTAGGGCACAGTCATAAGTGTAAAAAACACTTCAAATTTTTTTTTGCTGATATGTTATTTCTGCATCAGTTTAAAGCGCGTTACAACCATGAATTATAACTTTTTAAGCCTTACGGGTAATTTAAAGACTTATTATAAGGCCCCATCTCAAGTTTTTTGACATTCCTTGCTTATTTTGGGCCGGTCTCGTGATGCTTATTTGGTGGTAATTGTAGGTATAGAACCAGTTCTGCAAAAAAATTCCATTTTTCTAAAAAACACTTCCGAGATCTGATTTTTTTTTTGTATGGGGTGGGGGCGGGAGAAGAAGAAAGGGGGGTCTTAGCTGAACAGAAATTCAGCCATTTTAACATATTGCATTGATGATGCGGTTTTCACTGATACTGTACGTGTTGACTTCAGGTCTCAAAATCATCATAAGCCCGCTAGCCCAGGGCTAGTTAATCTGAGGTACGGCTAGCACTATTTTAATCATTCAAGCTCGTCAGGCTACAGTAGTCCTGAGAATTATTCTAGTATGTGTGAGATGCGAAGACACAGGCTTGTGAAAAGTGAAGTCACATGAGTGAATTGTGAGGTGTGAAAGTCCAATGGGCGAGTGATAAACCAATGCTAATTTCAAACCCTGTATGACTTTTACCATTTGGTATATTGCATGTAAATTCAATACATATCAAAAAGATTGGACTTTAGGCCTCATAATTTATTTGTATTACACATAATCTGCTTGGACTTTGGAACTTGTTGCACTTCACTGTCTTTATGTTTCGTTTTAAACAGTTTGATCATCTGAAGAATTGATTAGGCTATAAATAGTATCACCTTCTTACAGTACATTGGTAACTGTACTTGGCAGTTTGAATGGGTTCAGCACAGTAGATAGAGGTAGCACAAAAACTCATTTAGAGTATTATTCCCATAGCCCCACAGTAGCTTAATTTAAAAGGGGGCAGGGGTCTAGATTTGTTGACTGTAGACTAAGTCTTTAGTCAGTTTCTAGGTTGTAGATGAATTTGTTTTGTAGACCCTCTTTCAAATGATTTTTTTGTTATTTCTGGGAAACTTGTAATGTATGGCCGGGCAAACAGCTTCAAAAATCGTTGTGTAATTCTTTAAATTTCTTTCCTTTAAATCTTAGGCACTGTAAATGGTAGGAAGCCTATTCCTGCTAGAATTTTATTGGGGGAATGGCAAAAACTAAAAAAAACGTTTGTCAGAATTTCTGTACCACTTCAAAGAATTATGAAAGACATTTCAAGAACAATAGATTTATTAATGAGAATACCAAAGTTACACATTACAAAATTTGCGTATGATATGCAAATTGATGTCTGAGACTTACAAAACGCTGTCAAATGGTCAATGTCGAATCGGTTTTGATGAAATTTGTTGCTACTATGATGGTTTTTAATATATTTTAATGCTACATGTACAGTATTGTTGTCTACACATATACTGTACAGTATGTACCTAATACATGTACATGTACCTAGTACATGTGCAACCTCTGTTGATTGGTCGTATAAGTCATCTACTATTATGTATATTGATAACTCAGTCGGTTTCTAATCAGATCGTAAATTATTCGGTTTTGCGCATTCTTCTTTCAAATGAGTTCATTTGTAGTCCAGTAACATTATTCATGAAACTGTGCTTTTAACCTGGATTCTTATTGCTGTAATGAACTTCGGTATTTTTTTTGGTGCAATTTTATGAGAAGGATATATCAAATTGCTGTTGTCAAGTACAGCATGTTTCTGAGATGACACCACAGTATTAGTTGGATCAAGTCGGCGGGCAATTGGGAGAATAACTTTAAGAGGGCATTTAGGTTACCATGGTAAAGGCTAGCAGGTACCTTATCTACCTCACCTGTATCGTATTGAAGAATCTTGTAGTATTAAAGGAGCCTGATCGAAAAGTGAGGGCGTCTTTTTCGTGCGCATTTCGTCCACATTCAATCAAATCTCGTTCACTGTGTGTGTGTGTGTGTGTGTGTAACTAGCTAGACTTTTGCACACATTGTTAAGCTTTTTGGTACGGTACGAGTGACACAATTATAGGGCCTACGTTAAACTTAAATCTTGATATTTTAGCCGATAAAGAAGCCTGGGCCTATGGCGATTTGGTCAATACTGTAGTAGTGTATGACTACTGTATGAGTATTTAACTGTAACGTTAGTGTAATCACAGGCATTCCAAGCATTATGGCAAGCTATAAACTAATCTGTATATATGTGTATATGTATATATATATATATATATATATATATATATATATATATATATATATATATATATATATATATCTATATATATAAGTATATATGTATGTATATATATATATATATATATATATATATATATATATATATATATATATATATATATATATATATATACAAATATATATATATATATATATATACTAATCTGTATATAGTATATATGTGTTGTATATATATATATATATATATATATATATATATATATATATATATATATACCATATATATATATATATATATATATATATATATATATATACTTGCATATATACAGATTAGTATATATGTTTATATATATATATATATATATATATATATATAATACAAATATATATATATATTATTATATGATTAGTATATAGGTTGCCATAACGTTAGGAACACCTGTGAGTGTAATTGACCCATTTTTAAAATATCATGTCCTAATGTTACTCTTGCCTAACAACACAGTAAGACTCAACCTACTGAACTCGTTGCTGATTTCTGACCAAATGACCATTGAAATGTGATCCAACCTTGAAAAGACGCCAACTCCAAGCAAAGTTTTTTTTTTGGAATACGTTTACAAGAAAAAATGGTAACAAAATAAACTTCATGTGCATTTTTAAGTCCTAACAACTGGCCAAGTACCCCACACACCTAGGTCCATGTGCATGATTGACAGCACAGCAAGGCTATGAATATTCAAATACAGAGAGACTGTATTATTGCATTAAAATCTGTGTACATACAAGACATGCACTGGATTTTTTGGAGACTCCAAGAAAATACGCCCTCACTTTTTAGTCGAGTGGGTTTAGTGCAAAAATTGAAACAGAACTGTAAAAGAAATTTACATCCTTTTCATGGTTCTAGCTTGGACAAGTCTTGAGTGCTGGGCTCCAATGACAATCAGTGGCGTGCAAGGGTGACGTCCTAGATCCCCCTCCCATGAAGAACTGTTAAAATTTAGTCCACTTCTATTGACAAATTGTCAACGAAAAATATATATATATTTTTCTTTTTAGAATGCTAGAAGAATTAACGAAATTTTTGTGTACAATGAGACTAGAAATTACAATGGATATTCATCTCTTAAAGCCTCACCCCCACCCCCTCCCCCCTAAAATAAAATAAAAACATATGCCAGAAACTCTTCTCAATTTATCTCAATTCCCATTGTTATTCATCTTGCCCAAACTTTTTATCGTTATTATTTTTGTCCCAGTATCGTTCGACGAAAGCCATACATTATTATAATTATTTCAAGTTAACTACTGCCACATGTTCCTATGAACTGCACGACAACTTTTGTCATTATCAAATCCCCCACAAATCCCAAGATTATTGATCATTCCGTTATTATGTTAAGTGTATATGGTGTTTATGGTTACTTACATTTAGACCGGTCTATAAGCACGCCTTGGGTGTGTAATATTTACTTTGTTAAAGTTTGTTTGTATGGTAAGTGATGGACTTGGCAAGTTGCCAGCAGTGATTCACAAGGATCAGAATGTGAACCTTAACTGTGTGCATGTGAGTATGTTTATGTAGGTGACATGTATGGGTGATTTTATTATAATATCTACATTCAATTGTGTTAAATTCCTATATAGTTAAGTTGTTTTGATCATAATTTATTGTGTGTAATGTATGTTATGATATGTGTGTAAAATCAGTGAATGACATAAATAGAGCGAGATTAAACGGAGATCTGTTTATCCAAATTGAAGTTTTAAGTGCTGGGCGGAAGAGTGAATCTTAGAGCCGAGTGCCAGGTGGGAATTGCGAGTCCTGTGCAGCCCCACCCGGCACCGCCCGGCGCCGCCCATCGTAGTTAGAACCCTGATCCTATTATGATTTTGTATATTTGTGCAGTACTGAAAAACTTTGAGATCAGCCATAGCAAGCAAACTGAATTATGAAAAAAGGGGCTCTTTTACTCTGACACCAAAATCAGCCTTTCCTTCACTCTCCACATTCTCACTGACATAAGGAACCCATGTTTTCCTTCACAAACCTCTTCGATCTCAAAAATTGCGTACCTCCACCTTTCGGAATTTGGATGAAATTTCACCTAGCACCAAAGCCAACTAAAAAAAAAAAAAAAATTTGTGCCACAAGTACTTTTAGTACTTTTTTTACTTTTATCCCCTCCTCTTCCTTTTCTTCCCTTCCTTTTCTCCTCTCCCTTCCTTTTCTTCCCTCCCTTCCTTTTCTCCCCTCCCTTCCTTTTCTCCTCTCCCATCCTTTTCTCCCCTCCCTTCCTTTTCTCCCCTCCCTTCCTTTTCTCCTCTCCCATCCTTTTCTCCCCTTTTCTCCCCTCCCTTTCTTTTCTCCCTCCCTTTCTTTTCTCCCCTCCTTTTCTTTTCTCACCTCCCCTCCTTTTCTCCCCTTCCTTTTCTCCCCTCCTTTTTCTCCCCTCCCTTTTCTCCCCTCCCTTTCTCCCCTCCCTTTTCTCCCCTCCCTTTTCTCCCCTCTTCTCCCCTCCATTTTCTCCCCTCCCTTCCTCCCCCCCTTCCTTTTCTCCCTCCCCTTCCTTTCCATTTCCCTGTTCCCTTTCCTTTTCCCTTCCCATTTCTCTCTCTCATTTCCCCTTCCCATTTCTCCTTTCCCATTTCCCCCTTCTTTTTCTGTGAATTTTGTTTAATTTTAACCACTTCCCTTTCTCCCCTCCCTTCCTTTTCTCCCCTCTTTTCCTTTTCTCCCTCCCTTCCTTTTCTCCCCTTTTTCTCCCCTCCCTTTCTTTTTTTCCCCTCCCCTTCCTTTTCCATTTCCCTCTTTCAATTCCTTTTCCCTTCCCATTTCTTCCTTTCATTTCCCTTTCCCATTTCTCCTTTCCCATTTCCCCCTTCTCTTTCCGTGAATTTTAATTAATCTTAACCACTTTTTTTTCAAGTAAAAGCAATAAGAGGTACTTTAAAGGCCATCTATTGTGATTAAAATGTGGCGGTGTACATTCTATTCCAAAACGATACTGATTGGCTTATCAATGTAAGTGCACATTGTATCATTGTGTTTTGACCAATCAAAACACAGTAATTGAATTTATTTACCTCATATGTCAGAGACGACAACTGGCCTTTAAAGTAGACTACTTGTGTGAAGAAAGTTCTTAGTTCGGAACCTTCTGCCTACCTCCCGCTCCTCCCCCTCCCTACACCATATCTGGAAATGTTCATGTACTGTATAAGAATCTCACATTTCAGATCTGTTGGTAAACCTCTCACGCTAAAGAATTCCTTTCCATTATAATATACGCTCTACTATGTCATTCTGTGCCCTGTGGCATTCATTGGTCAATTTTTGCAGCTTTTTTGATTGAGTAACACATCTATTTATACCTAATATTTTTGTCTTTCTTGTTCTATGAAATAGATACTTTTTTTGAAGTTTATTGTTCTTGTATAAAGGTCACAAGGGCTTTTCATCTTCGGTTGTAATTTGTTTGAACTTTTTAAGTCAATTCTCACTGGTCACTTGATTAAGAAGAAAGATGAGTGAACGGCTAGTTTACGTCATAATTGCAGATCCAATTTCGGCAAAGTTTTATTTTTGGTTTCAATGTCAATAGCATAAGAAACCTATGCAGTCGTGCTGACATGTGTATGTATGTGTGTATGTATGTATGTTAGTAAGTATGTGTGTATGTATGTGTGTATGTACTGTACATATGTATGTATGTGTGTCTGTGACTGACAGCAAGCTTGTTAACATGATATCTCTAGAACGGTATACTGGATTCATGTCATGTGTGGTACACAGATAGCTCATGATCTGTAGATGTGTCCTATTGTTTTTGGTGGTGATGTCATGCATATTAATGAGTAGGTGAGGGTCATTCCATTCCAGATCACCCAATGTAAAATACCTCTATGTCTCAGATTTGGATGCAGTTTGGTGTGTAGGTATGGTATCTGAAAAAAATCCAAATTTTAAGTGAAATCGGACCAACATTCCAAAAAATATAACCCGTTGAAAAGGGCTGAAAATTGTAAAAATGGGCATGGCCGACAATTTATAAGTGTCATAACTCAAAAAATTTGATGGAAGGGGTATCATTATAAGGGTAATGCAATAACCTTTCATAATCTGCCATCACAAGTGAGATAGGAGGTGTTTGAAATTAAATGAACTTTTGACCTTTTCTTTGACCTTGAAAATGACCTTGTGGGTCCAATTAATTTTCGGGCAAGTTGGGATTTTTTAATTACTTTGTACCTCATCTAGCAAATGATTTATAAAGCTAAGGATTTTTTTGCTTTTTTTTTTTTTTTTTTTTACATACACTTAAATTTGTCACTATAAGCAATTTTGCCTAAAACATGAATATATAATGTGTTAGCTGGTATGCTACAGTACATGAATTCAGTATGGATTTATTGCATGTTTGAGAGTCAGGCACACACATCTTTTAATCTTGCACTTTAGTGAATACTTAAAAGTTTTAAAGAAGGCACATAGACCTACACTGTAGTATAGAGAGGTATATACAGTATACATACTGTATATACAATAAACTGTTCAACTATAATTCAGCCAAATTATGATTCTTTAATTTCTTAGTATCATCTATGAAATGATGTATTAAGCTAAGATGTTTTTTTTTTCTTTTTTCTTTGTTCTTTTCAAGTAAGCATTTGAAAAACACTTTTGGGCATATAACAACATGCATATCACAACATGCATATCGCAACATGCATATCGCAACATGCATATCGCAACATGCATATCACAACATGAATATCACAACACATATCACAACATGCATATCACAACACGCATATCACAACACGCATATCACAACACGCATATCACAACACGCATATCACAACATGCATATCACAACACGCATATCACAACACGCATATCACAACACGCATATCACAACACGCATATCTCAACACGCATATCACAACACGCATATCACAACACGCATATCACAGCACGCATATCACAGCACGCATATCACAGCACGCATATCACAGCACGCATATCACAGCACGCATATCACAGCACGCATATCACAGCACGCATATCACAGCACGCATATCACAGCACGCATATCACAGCACGCATATCACAGCACGCATATCACAGCACGCATATCACAGCACGCATATCACAGCACGCATATCACAGCACGCATATCACAGCACGCATATCACAGCACGCATATCACAGCACGCATATCACAGCACGCATATCACATCACGGATATCACAGCACGGATATCACAGCACGCATATCACAGCACGCATATCACAGCACGCATATCACAGCACGCATATCACAGCACGCATATCACAGCACGCATATCACAGCACGCATATCACAGCACGCATATCACAGCACGCATATCACAGCACGCATATCACAGCACGCATATCACAGCACGCATATCACAGCACGCATATCACAGCACGCATATCACAGCACGCATATCACAGCACGCATATCACAGCACGCATATCACAGCACGCATATCACAGCACGCATATCACAACACGCATATCACAACACGCATATCACAGCACGCATATCACAGCACGCATATCACAGCACGCATATCACAACACGCATATCACAACACGCATATCACAACACGCATATCACAACATGCATATCACATTAGAAAAGTTAGAACACTTCTTCATTTGTAAAATTGGTCAAGGTTTTTTTTCTTCTTTATTTTTATGTGGCTCTATACACATTTTGTTATTGTCTGCAGAAAGTCCCATTCTGGATTTCAGAATCTTATCATGTAATAATGGTAATAATGAGTTAGAACTGATCTAAGACAACTCTGCAAAAACAGAAACAGGGCTTTCATTTAATTAGAAATTCCTAACATAAGTAAAAACAAGTTTTGGTTCATAGGCAACCATTGCGAATGGAGTGCAGCAAAGGTGAAGGAAAACATACATCACAACAGATCTAAGGTGATGTATGAGCTTTTTACACACATGATGATAACAGCAGAATGTGTCCTGGGAAGAAAGAAGTTGTTCAAGTGTGAAGTAGTAATGAAGAGAAAACAGCACTTAAAAAAAAAGGCTAGTTCTCTCAAATTCTCAAAGAACTCTATGCAAAATGGATAGTGAAGCTAATTATGACAAAATTGAGGGTGTTTTTACATTTGCTACATTGAGTCCTCCTTGGTGTGTATTAGCTGGGGTATTGGTACACATTCTGGGTGTGTATTAGCTGGGGCTTCTGGTACACATTCTGGGTGTGTATTAGCTGGGGCACCTGGTACACATTCTGGGTGTGTATTAGCTGTGGCATCTGGTACACATTCTGGGTGTGTTTGTAAGTACCAGCAGAATCCCAAGTTAATGGTTGCTGCATATCTTAAGGATTCAGTTCACAACCTTATTAGTCACTGTATTTTCCATCAAGAATGAAAATTGCATGATGGGAAAATGTAATGCACTTGTCAGTTGTGTGACTCACCCCTACTACCCTTGGCAATGTCAGTCAAAGTTGAGTTGTTGACATTTGAAAAAAGTGACTCACATGTGCAACATTGTACCAAATTGTCAGTCAGCAGAGTGACTCTGGGTGGGTCAATTTACTTCAACCTATTGACTTTGTACAGAAGTATTGATTTGGGGTAAGTCACTCACAAAAAATATCAGTCACCTAAGTGACTGATATAAGTCACTGTACAGTACATGTTTTGTCCACCCACTTTGGTGCAATGTCTCACATTGTCCGGAGGTGTAGGGGTGAGTCACACAATTGACAAGTGCATAAGAAATGCCCAGGAAAGGAGGGTATTGTGAGTCATCTTTCATGACTCCTTGAGGAACTGAAGGATATGCATAAGGTAAAGTACAAACAGACTACTGTGGGTTATGACAGACTGCACAACTCTAATAACCATCAAGGAGACTGCAGAGGAATACAGTATATCAATACACTTGCAGACCAACTGCAGAAGCTCAGTAGATACAGTTTCACTGCAAAGGCACAAAGTAGCTATTTGAAATCCCTGAAGATATCATTACTTCCACTTGATGAATTCATTTTACAAAGGGACTTTGCAGAGAATTACTCATTCGTCATCCAAGATAAGATTTAAAGCTTTCATTGGGGAAATGCACAAGCCACTTTACACCCTACAGAATGAATGATGCAGGAGAATTAGTTAAGAGCATTTGTATAATTAGTAACACAAAGGAAACATTCAACAACAACAGTGTGGGCATTCTAGAAGCAAGTGATTGAACTTCTGAGGAAAGAATGGGCAGAAATAAAGAAAATCAATATTTCACTGACCATTGTGCTGGCCAGTACAATGTGCTGGCCAGTACAAAACAAATACAACTTCCATAACCTGTATTTTCACCAAGAGGACTTTTGTATTAAAGCAGAATGGAAGTTGTTTGCCACCTAAAGCGCTCATGTGATGGTATTGGTGGAACAGTGAAAAGACTTGCAAAGGAAAGTCTGAAATACCCCCACAGTAACTGTTACCAGATTTTAGATGTATCAATCAAGTATGTTCAGTTTTGCTCAGATGAGATCCCAGGCATCAAATTGCTATTGGTTGAGGTAGATGAAATAAAAGCAGCTGAGAACAAACTAGAGGCACGTTTCATGGAAGCCAAGACAATCAAAGGAACCCACAAATTTGATCGTTTTTCTCCTCCAGACAAATCAATGCTTGTGTACATAACAAGTGGACAAACAGCCAGCCCCAAAAAATTCAAAGGATGCCATCTGACAATCAAACAACAGATAAACACATTGAACACTTTGATATCAATATAAGCAGTTATGTTTCATGTGTTTATAATGCAAAGTGGTGGGCCGGGATAATTAAAAAAAATTCATATGTATATGGGGACTACATAGAAAAGTTCATGCATCCCAATGGACCAAACAGACAGTATCATTGGCCAGATGTGGAGGATAGATGCTGGATTCCAGAAGAGGATATTTTATGTGTTATCGAACCTCCTTTCCTGACATCATCATCTTCTCGGATATACAGCATTTCAAAGCAAAATGAAAAAAGAATAATCACTGCTTTTCAGAAAATTTTGTTAACCTCAATGGCTCTATACTTCAGTGTAACTCTATACTACAGTATAGGTCTATATGCCTTCTTTTTAAGTTTTAAGCATTTACTAGAGTGCAAGATTAAAATATGTGAGTACCTGACTCTCAGACATGAAATAAATCCTGACTGAATGCCTGTAGCATGCATACCTTTAACACATATATACATATATATATATATATATATAAATATATGTATCAGGTTTTTTATGTGCAAAATTACTTATATATATATATATTCATGTTTTTTTGTGTGCAAAATTGCTTATAGCGACAAATTTAAGTGCATGTAAAAAAAAAATAAGGCAATAAAAAAAACCTTAGCTTTATACATCAATTGCTAGATGAGATACCAAAGAATTCAAAAATCTTAATTTGGCTAAAAATTAATGAGACCCATAAGGTCATTTCCAAGGTTAAAGAAAAGGTCAAAAGTTTATTTAGTTTTAAACACCTCCTATCTCAGTTGTGATGGCATATTCTAAATGTGTATTGCATTACATTTAAAATAATACCCCTTCCATTAAATTTGGTCCTAAACTTTTTGAGTTATGACACTTTAAAAAATGTCAGCCATTCCCATATTTATGATTTTTGCCCCTTTTCGGCCATTTTTAATGGGCCATAACTTTGGAACCGTTGGTCTGATTTTGCTAAATTTTGGATCATACATGCACACCAAATTGCATCAAAATCTGAGATATAGGGGTGTTAATCATTTTTTGTTTGGGGGGGGGGTGATTTGAGATTGAATGACCCTGAGGCTTAAGGCAGATTTTACAGTAATGGGTGTAAAATACCTCAGTCATATAAAGTGCTCATAAAATGTAAAATATTCATCATTTCAATATCTTATATGTATTGTTTAATCATCATGTGTTGTTTTAATAGAAAAGATAAAATAATATGATTCCTCTGACAGAGGTCTAAGTTATCATGATGTAAAATCATATTTTGAGTGATTATTGGACGGA
Source organism: Chiridota heheva (assembly GCA_020152595.1). NCBI lineage: Eukaryota > Metazoa > Echinodermata > Holothuroidea > Apodida > Chiridotidae > Chiridota > Chiridota heheva. Next base: position 183,925 of record JAIGNY010003647.1, on the reverse strand, counting down.
CAGATCTCCCATATATTTGAGGCTGTTTATACAATTTATGTCTATCATTAAAAATACAAAACAACTGAAGCCCATTTTAATATGTACAGTATGCACTGTTGAGTGACAGGACATGAAAAATGAAATATGTCTCAAGTTTGTATGTAATATTGATAAGTTCATTTTTTTGAAATATAAATAATAAATACTGAAATTACTGTTGTTACTGTTAAACTACACATGTGCCAGCAGAAGAATTTTCAATGCTTTGCTTTATATTGCTTTATGTTTTTTTAAATAAGCGATAAACATTGCGAACATAATTGTCTGCCCAAGTAGGGTGTTAGGAAACAGGCGATTATTTAATAGCTGTGCATCACCGATTTTTTTTTTTCTGAACAAGTTAATGACCTGTTATTAAGGCTTTAATGGTCACATATCAATGCTTAAATTCCCCTGAGTACTGATCACAGTCAAAGCAGTTATATTCTCTCCAGCGCACACACCAGAAATGAGCTCCTTGCAATAACAATAGAAGCTGTACTTTGGACTGGCACGTATTGATCGTGTCAGCTTTACAAGCGTGCATAGCAGAGTTTTCACAGATCTTGCTTGCTTTTAACCAGTGGGGGAAGTGGGGGAATACAAGTTTGTACTTACAAATTTACCTGCCCTTTACCAAGTGATACATTTTTTGGCGAAAATTTGGATGTTATGCTTGGGGAGGGGGACCAATACATTTTTGCTAATTGAGGGGGAAGTAACACTAATAAAAAATATTGGGGATCTTGGTCCCCTTACGCCCACTCCTGGTCACCTTCTCGTCCAATTTATGAAGAAAGTCTACCGGAAATAAAATGGCCACCTTTGATTTTGATGTTAGTTGCTTAACTTTATATTTGTTAATTTAGGGAGAGAATAGACATGATCCCATCAAGGGGAAAGCTAATCAGTTGTTTTTCACTTAAGCTCCCCCCCCTCCCACCGACCCCAAATGGCCAGTAAATGATCATCCGAAAAGCCTTATTTTGTAGAACTAAAAATTATTTCACGCAATGCATGCCAGATAACTGATTGTCATCTTTTACAAAACATTTGTTGCTACCTCGATGATCACTCATCACTGGTGATTTCCATGAAATTTGATGGGGATTGTGAGTTTAAATTATTAGAAAAACTGATCCGCCTACAAGAGATTTTGCCATATACACAGTGTGATAACAAAATTATACCCATATTTGAAATGAATGAATCGAAATGAATATTAATGATATTTATCTAGTAGTTAATTGGCTTGGAGAACTTTTTCATAAAAAGGGTGTGTTAAACCTGATCTTTTGTAAGTTTGCCTAATGTTTCCCAGGAACCAACGTGTACTGGTTAGTGCATTAAATAACAGGCCTTTTGGAACGGGGGTTAGGAAACTCTTGTGGAAGCCTGACCACGATGGGAGTAAATAGTTACGTTAAAAAATATTTTTTTTATCAAAAGACAGTCATTGATGCATCGTGAATTTTTGTTATAAATATATATTTATTAAGATTATATTTTTCTTGTCAATGATCTGTAAAACTGTTGTAAGTTAAAAAAGACAATGTTTTTTTTTCTTTTTCATTGAAACTTTATTGCTATGATGGGAACAACAGTAATTTGATGTTACATTCAACAACATTAGTATACATCATACGTCAAATGTATTGGGTGTAAATTCAACTACCTCAACAGGTATTGATCGGTATAAATCCTTCCTTTGTTCGGGCCAACAGCCTGGGCTGCTCTTTTGTTTGCCAAACAAAAGACATCCTGTGGACTTGGCTCATTTACACTGGGGCTTATAGAGTGTTACATAGTAGTCGTAACCAGGGGATTATGCATAGAATATTCACACACAATAGGTCTTTAGAAATCGGTGATGCATCTGGATTAAATAATCGCCTGTTCCCTTATGTTTGCAATATAGTATCCTTACTAAAATAAAGAGTCAATTTGAAACAAGAGTCTCCAGCTATTTTAAGATGCATGATTCTGTCCTAAAAACATCATCCACACATTTGAAAATTGTATCTACTTTAAAAGAATTCATGTTTAAGCATGTCCTTTCAACTTGTTACAAATGTAACACACACATTTCAAACATAACCTTGGATGGACACCAGGGGAATAACTTACAATAGCAGCCAAACGAAAATTCAATTATCACTAATAATTATTCTTGACCAGCTTATTGCTTGGTTCTAGAATAATAAAACTTATTGACAATATACATCAGGAAAATAATGGTTGTTGTGAAGTGTCCGTCCAAGGTTATAAAAATGATACATAAATTTATATAGTGCTAATTTTGTAAAAACATTCAAAAGCGCTTACATCAAAGGAAATTAGATACGAAAACAAAATAAGAACACAGAAATTACAGCATAAATGAAATACAATGGATCAATCAATTTCTAAACAAAAAAGTTCTTAATTTTTCAGGAGGTCCAGGATATATTATCAATATATTTGAGTTCAGTTGGGAGTGAAATTCACAAGCAAGGACCTTTATAAGCAAAGGCTCTTTCGCCAAGAGTCTTATGCTTAATACAGGGAACAAATAGGGACTTTAAACAAATTCATAGCGGGATGGTTTTAATGGTTTATCTTTGCAATATGCACGTGTTACATTTGTCGGTCCACTTTAAAATAGTATGACCATGGCAGATTTCACAGTAATGGGGTCCACTTGTACTTATTACGTATTATATTTGTGAGTTTTGTCCATCCAAGTCCATCTCTTATATGTTGCATTCGCCTTTATTCTCTTCCAACCGTTGGTTATTTTTTTCTGCATTGTCACCAATAATAAATGGTATGTCTTAGCATTAAATGGTAGGTCACTTGTTTTAAAACAAAGCATTTTAAATTTTGGGGTCTGGAGGGAGCTTTTGGGCTCTTTTAACTGTGAAATCTGCCTTAATGTATAAATCTTGAACTGCTCATATTTTAGCAACTGCAAGTCTGGTTTCATATTTGATTTAGTTACAGTATGATGTTAGCTGATGTGTACAGTACATGGTGGTGGTAAAAAAATTGAATTTCATTAACATTATAGTGGGCGGAGCTTAATATGTATGATTAAGCTGAAAAAAAGCTTGTAACAGGATATCTCAAGATCAATAAACTACATTCATGTCGTATTTGGTACACTCATAGCCCATGGTATGCTGATGTGCCCTATTATTTTTGGTAGTGATGTCATGCATTTTAATGTACAGACCCCTAGCTTGAAAAAGGGGCAGGGTGCTAGACTTAATGAGGGGAAAATTAATGCACGCGTGAAGCGCTGCGTCTTTTAGGCATGGAGTCTAGGGGCCCCTTAAGGCTCAATCCCTGGTGAAGAAGCTCTGGGATTTTAGCTATCATACATATCAGAATTAATATTCTGACTGATAAGTACTAGTCATTAGCCAAACAGGACACTTGCTTACTATGCTATCATTCTGTATTATGTATCCATGTAAGGTATTTTATTTATGAGGCTACTTAAGATTATTAAGTTAAAAACTAAAAAATATTCTAAAAAAATATATAAAATATAAAAATTATTTTTTTCTTTCTCATGAGGTGCAGGGCGGACTTCCAGGGGGGGAAGTGTGGGCCCACAGTCTGAATGAGTAGGCGGGGCTTAATGTAAGAATCTTGAAGTAGTCAACTCGAAGTAACTAGTGTATACATATTCATGGCATAAAATTGTTGAATATCATTAGTATATGTGTTGGGTAAATGTTGTTGCTGTGTAAACACAACAACTCAAGGATAACACATTGGATACAGTACAGGTCATACGTGATGCATAGATAACCCCTTGTCTGTTTGTGTACTCTATTGTTTTTGGTGGTGATGTCATATGCATGTGAAAAAGTGATAAATTTATAGCAACCATATATCTGTTTGCACATCCTTGCATTTTCTTTGTCAGTTATTGTGTACATGCCTATGTTGTCCACAGGTTCTATCTCTAATACGCATGCCTTAATGTGAAAATGCTCCTATGGTAAAAACTGGTAAACACATTGCACCATATGTGGTACCCAGATGAGTCATGAGTTCCAGTATCTATTGGTTTGGTAGTGATGTCATATAGGTGGGGCTTTATGTAAAAAAGATTAAACAGTGATAAATGCACAACCGTGTACATGGTTTGCATTATACAAGTGCTGTCAATTTGGCTCTATTTTATTGATTGATATGCATGGCGGGCATGGCATGCATGGCGGGCATGGCTTATGAATGGTATTTAGAATATATCATGCATGGCGGGCATGGCTTATGAATGGTATTTAGAATATATCATGCATGGCGGGCATGGCTTATGAATGGTATTTAGAATATATCATGCATCTTTATGAATGGTATTTAGAATATATCATGCATGGCCATGAATGGTATTTAGAATATATCATGCAAACTTGGCTTATGAATGGTAAATATATCATGCATGGCCAACAATGGTATTTAGAATATATCATGCATGGCGGGCATGGCTTATGAATGGTATTTAGAATATATCATGCATGGCGGGCATGGCTTATGAATGGTATTCAGAATATATCATGGTATGCAATGCCAGTTAGCATAAAACTTGAAAATCAACCAACAATGAAAGAATGCATCGGTACCACTAAACATTTTGGTTTTCTGGTTAAAAAATACCTAACAAAAATTCTTGGCTTAGCAATTATGACATCACAGTTTACACTGCAAGGTGACTTTTCAACACACACATGAATTTTTGGATGTGCAATATAACTCTTACATCCCAATAGGATATCAACATCTTTTTTTTATATTTTTGTACCACTTTGTTTCTTTCATAGTTCTTTATCATATAAATGAAAATCAAAATTCATGGAAATATTTCTTTAATTCGACAAATATTCTACCCAGAAATTGATAATCTGGATGAGAAGAAATCGGGGCCAGAAATGCCTCCAATACAGATCTTAATTCCCTGTTAAGCATACAGTACTACATGCAGAGTTGAAAAAAATCTTATGGTTCCAGCAGTTATAACCATGGGAAAAATGGGAGTTTGTGGGAAGAAACATTTTATTCTTACTAAAAGAACACGGGGAGAAAACAAACCAACGTATTCAATTCTTACAAACTTCCAAGTTATTTTGTCATTTAAAACAAAAATGAAGAAGAAAATGACGAGTCCAATAAACAAAAACAAATGACAATTTATTGGACTTTTTTTATGTGATTTTCGCGGGCAGATTTGGGACACATTCAGTTGGAACCGGGGAAATTTTATCATTGATTCAAACTCTGCCACATCTTGCTGTATACAATATCTTTTCAAATGTGAAGTTAATCAAAAGAGCTACAGCACTGCAAAACCCTCGTTGATGGAAATTTTGATTAACTTGGTTTCTGTATTTGCATGTGTAATGAGCACATGCCAGTGTGTTTATCAACTTGTTCATTGAAAGGAGAAAATGTCCATTATACAGTACTTCATATTTACATTACTGCACAGTGCACACATCACTTATTACCATGGTGCCAATATTGTAAAGTTATTATGTATTTTGTAAATTTCAGGTTTAGGGGAAATCCCTCAATATATGTCTTTTTCTTTTGACTTTCATTTGTGTGTGATTTTTACTGATCAAAAAGGAAGTTGGGGGAAATACCGTTGATGTAAAGAATTAATAATTAATTAGAAGGAGTCAATATCTGAATGGACTTTTTCTTATGTGTGGTTGCTTTTCTTCAGTTTTTTAGCATCCTGTGTAAATACCGTTACAAATTTATCAAAATATCCGCTGTAACTGTGGATTTCAGAAAGCTTAATTTTGCTGCATGTTAAAACCACAACCAATTCTGTGATAACAGGTCCTGTCTGAACTCTCTGCTCTGCTGATTTCATGAAACGAACTATTGTTAACCAGTAAGTGCAGTGTATTTGCTTGCCTTAGTAGTTAAGGGTGGTGAAGCAGAAAGCTTACTGAGCAACAATAGTTGGCTGTTTAAAGAATTTAGAGCTAAATGATTTGTCTGAGAGAGATCATGCATGACTGACTTTAGTTGTAATTTATGCAGTTTTTATTTCAGTGCTTTTTATGCAGGAACAATGATTTTTTGACATCACTGTTCCGGTAGAACTGTTCTTTTCACATATTCTCATGGATTTTTATTTTTCATATATGATACAGAAAATTTGTAGAAACAAAGTATTGAAAAAACTATGTTACTATCTGATTCCATTTGGAAGTTATAACAATTTAAAGAATAGAAAAATGTTTTTAAAAACACCTTGTACAGTATACAGTGCTAGCGGGAAGGAATGTGTCATTTACATTACCTGGTAATGCACTTGACAGGATTGGGTGTAATGTAAAGTCAGATTCCTGCACTCCCTATTGTGTGGCAGAAAATAATCCCTTTATCAGTCAAACTCAGTAAAGCTAGTTTGCTGGTCAAGAGAGTGTTAACCACATAACTAGACAGGGATGTTGTAGTTACCTACAGTAATCCTTCCAACCAGTTCCACTGACTACAATGTAGGCCTGAAGTAATATACAATAGTCAATAGTGTAGGGCTACTAGTTGAGACTTATGTTCACAAATGGCAATTTTTTGAGTTTAACATCGTAATTAACCCTCAATTCATATTCCAAAATTCTGTTTGTTTTCTACAGGTATGTTTGAAGATGAGTAAAGTTTAGGTCAAAAACAAAACATTTTTGTTTTGTTTTCAATATGCATGCTCTTTTAAGAATACATATTCTTGTTGCCCAATTATTGCATGGTAGCATATGATAACTGTAAGGCAGGTTGTGTGATGGAAATACAAAAAAAAACCTGACCAATTTTAGCTATTGGGGCTTAACCCTCACCCTTTAAAACATAATAATAAATCACTGGTTAGTTGGTGTAGCCCCTAAAACAATTAAGTAAATGCTGGATGCAGTCAGCTTCTGATTTGTGGGGAACCACAGTATTGTTATTTTGGAGTGGCGTCGGTCTTACAGGGTGACCACAATACATATCATTAAGAATTTTTGGCCCTTAGACCCTGCTAAGCTTTCCCTCAACCTCCTCCCTACCCCTTCTCCCAAAACAATTCTGACATCAAACCGCTAATCCCTTCCCTTGTTCGTGACCGCTAGCAAACCATATGGAACTCCCAAATTGATAACAAACTCCATGTCATCCAACCCACAATTTCGATCAAATCCACCATCAGCAACCTCTCTCGTATCAGCAACGTTCATATTACCCGTCTTAGATTTGGTCACACCCACCTCACTCACTCCCACTTCCTTAATGGCTCCCCCAACCCCTCTGCAACAATTACCTCTTTACTCTCACAATCCATCACGTTCTCCTTGCTTGCCCCTGTACAACCTTCCCAGAGCTTCCCTCGCTCCCCACAACTCAATTGCTGAGTTCTTCCAGAAAAATCCTCTGGATGAAATTATCTCCTTCCTTTATCATGCTTCCCTCTACAACCATATTTAATTTTCCTCTTCCACCCCCTCTCTACTTTGTTTTTGTTTCACCCATGCACCTCTTTTTTTGATCACAGCTTTCTGACCTTTTGTTCTTGGATTTCTCTCATTCTCCCCCTATTTCTTTTTTTCTCACCACTAGAATGAACTGACCTCTCAGGCACAATTTGACCCTCCTTGTCATGGTGCCGTTAAGCCCTCATCAAACAAACAAACAAACAAACTTAGACCCTTTTAATCTGACACCCTCGATTTTCTCCAAATCAGGGGTAATCCACACCAATCAACCCAAGAGACTCTTCACAATTCATTGACTAGCAACCAGCTATTGTTACACCATACACAACACAGGAGTGATCTATACCTTCTTAACCCTTACTCTACCAGGGCTTTAAAAATGGCGACCCCAATTTTCGTAACTTTTTTTTCATATGCTTTTTTGACAACTTTCCTTTCATTTTCTTTCGTTACAAGTTTGGTTGGAATAGATGCTAAGATATTTATCTTTTGAGTAATTAAAACCAACTTAGGAAATATTGGACAAAATTATGCAAATTAAGAAATTTTTGGCTAAATTTGGTCAACAAATGGTCAATCTTTGCAGAAGTATAACTTCTTGTCAGTATTGAAAACAGAGATTTGTGTTACATATTTAGATTGTTTTTGAAATTTCCTTTCCAATGATACTAATCTAAAATTTTTTGAAAGAAAGGAAAGATGAAAACACATCAAAAATGATAAAAGTCAAACGTCCCCTGAAAGCTGCAGCAGAAAAATAATTACGCAGTGGTCACGGCGAGACTCGAACCCGGAGCGCTCGCACGCTAGTCGCGTACATTTCCTCTGCGCCACGTGGTCGTTCAAATTGGAGAGCTGTAATTTTGTTCTTATAGGATAGGGTCTAAATAGAGGGGGTATGCCTTTATTTATATATCAAATGAAAGGAAATTTCAAGCGCTTTCGAACGGCGGTTCAACAAAGCATGCGTGATGTAAGGTTTGGGCTACATGATTTTTTGAATAAAACCGGTCAAAAATGGCAGAAATTCATGAAATTTTGAAGAAATTTCTCCAGAACAAAAGATTGGATGTAGGGATTATAAAAATTATACCAGAAACCAATACTATCATGTCTTTAGACTTGCGTGTTTGATTTTGAAGCAAAAATGTGATCTTGAAATTATCGTAAGATGTAAAAGAAAAAAAAGAAAAAAATTGAATTTTTTTTAGCAATTATTGAGTTTTACCCTTTTTCGATGTACTTTTTCTAAAAATTATGTAATATGACCCTATAAAAAAGTTTCATTTTGTGAAAGAAATATCCGAGTACTTTAAAATGATACCAAGATTACTCGTATAGGACTGTGGTAAAGTCCCGATTTTATTTTTAGAAAAAGGTGGTTTGAAAACGGCGATACTATCGCCGCGTGGTAGAGTAAGGGTTAACTGACAACATCTACACAGTCAATTTACAGTTCACTTGTTAGCAACCAGCTACTGTTACACTGCACACAATAGGTCATTCATCTGGGGCTCAAGCCTTGTAATTACTGTTCAATGAAGCGAATCAGAGTACTTCTTGGCTGGCCTAAATATAAATATACATTATACCCTGGGAGGATTGACTGCCTACTGTGGTGTAGGGGTTATCTTACTTGTCTACAGACCACGAGGCCCTGTGTTCAAGCCTGGGTTAGGTAGACACGGCAGTGTACCACAACTGGTTATCAAAGGCCGTTGACATTGACTTGGTTGTCGATGTTATGTCTGTCGGTACGTTGTACCTGTGTTCTCGTCCGGGTCGTATTAAGTGTTTTGTGATAGCATTGTTACTATCATAACCGAATACGCAGGCGAGGACTCCGTCATTGTAATTGTGTGTTCGCTCGTCGTCGTCGCTGGGAGGACTTTGTAAAACCCATGAATGGACCAATCCTCCTAAAGATGGTTATTTCCTCATGTACAATATTTTTTGAAGAAACTTGCTCTAAATAAAAAATCGGCTATCAGTTTCCAATAAAGCCTTCCCCCTCCCCCCCTCCAAAAGAAGGCAAGGCCCGAAGCTTAAGTGAGTCACTTGCATAAAGTGGGGCTTGTTGAGTTCCTAACAATTAGTAGAAAATGCTTTCCATCTATGAAGCGTTTTGTATTGTAATGTTATCCTACAGGATAAGTCCTACATTAATCTTTGCGTTCATATTTTTTTCTTCTTGCGCTAACACTTCCTGCTTTTACTAATATGTCATGAGAAATAAGTAAATGCAAAAACAATCTGCCAGTTTTAATTTGTACATGTATTTCTTTCTTCCATTTGCACTTTGCATTTAATGAATTACTGGATTTTCCCAACGAGTTGTCATTCTGAAATGGCAGCTAATTTTAAACTTCCATTTGTTTGCATGTAACTGGTTTTGTCCGCCATGAAATGTCATTATTTTCTTTAACAAATATGTTTAGTTGAATTATTGTTTGTGGTTCCATACTAACACGTTCTGAAGCGTAAATAATGATTTTTAATGGAAACAACTTGAACATGTGACCAACCCTCATCTCATCACACCATCTCTGTATCCACTCACTCCCGATTTAATTATGTAGTCCTATATGCAGTTCAATGTTATTTACAAATGACTTCAAAACAAACATGAATGCAAATACCATTGCAAAAAGCAATCAAAATATGACTACTGCAGAAGAGTAATTGAAAATTTAAAAAATGAAGAAGAGGTAAAAAAGAAATCGATCTCTTCGAATTTACTCAAAAGCATATTGCAAATAATATATCAAAATGTCAAATAGCTATATATGCTACTTGTCTACACAAATTTTGCACCAGGGATCTCATCGGAATATAGGGCGGGCAGCTGTCGTTTTAACAGCAAAGACAGAATTTGCACCAGGGATGGGCATCGGAATATAGGGCAGGCAGCTGATGTTTTAATAACTGCAAAGACAGAATTTGCACCAGGGATCCCCATCAGATTATAGGTGGGGGAAGGGGGTGGGGCAGCTGATATTTTAACTGGAAAGACAGAAAGAAAAGTAGTACTGGCTCTCGCTCCTGTGGGCCAAACATAAATTAACCGGGTTGCAAGTAACTGAAAAACAAATGCAGTTGTATACATGGTTGTTTTAATTGTTAGTTGATAATAATAATATAATAACCAAACATTGAATCCCGGTGTTCTGATAAAGTTAAGAATTTCATATTAAGTGATTTTGACAGAAAAATTACAGTTTAAATCTTAACTTAAAGATGGTATGCACAGTCTTGTGTTTTTAGTGCAGTAGTGCCACCACGGAGAAGTTTCATGCTCACAATTGGTGGGAGTATACCTGCTGGATCTGGAAGTTCCACATTTTGGGTATTGAATTACAAGTCCCTAGCAATGGGATGATAACTGGTGCAGATTGTAGAAGTTACAAGAGGGTGGTGGTGAATTTGACCATACAGTACCACATGGGACAATAAAATAGAGAATCTGAGTAAAGAAATAAGCTTGTAACAAAAGTTATAAGCAACCACACACACACACACAAAACCTGGTGAAAATAAATGTGATTGTTTTTTGACGGGTGGATTGTCCTTGTTCAGCATCTTGAAGTATTAAGCAGAACATTTTATAAGTGTCAAAATGCAGGAAAAGTGTGTTATTATGATGGTGGAGGAGGTGGGAAGGGTAGAGGAGGTGAAGTCCGAGCTAATTGTAAAAGTTACAAGAGGGTGATGGTAAATTTGATCATACCACATGGTGGGAAATTAAAATGAATTAACAGTGGTGTCTGAATGAAGAAATATGTTTGTAACAAATGTTATAAGCCTTTTTGTATAAAATATCATGTGCGACTCACTCAATAAGTGATGTTAACCAATCTGGGTCGATTGTGGAGGTTATGGGTGGGTGATGGTTAAATTTGTGATGCCATCTGATGAAACAGTAAATTTGCAAAATACTTGCAAAAAGTCCGCAATTAAATGCCAGGTGACTATCCCCTCCCCACAAACACACTAACTTTGGTGAAAATAAATGTGATCGTATATTTGACTGGTTGATCGTTCTTCTTCAGCACCTTGATTAGCAAGTTAGTACTCACAACTTGACCCACTCTTTACCAAAAAGTGTTACACCCTCTCTTTTGGCAAAATTTCACCCTCTTTTGTTCTTATCATTGAGGGGGAAACCTGTTGATTGAGGGGGAAGTAACACTGATAAAGAATATTGGGGAACGCTTTTCCCCCATCCCTCCCTCCTACCCCACACACACACACTTACGCCTGTGTGCCGCCACTGGTCCCCTTCAAAAGTATTGTTGAGCCATTGTCAGCCTGTTTTGGTATAATTTTTTTTTTTAAATGGTCAATCCTTACAGGATCATTACAATTTCTGAATCTAGGCACACCGCTTACATCCAGCTTCAATTTCCATTGTAACCATTCACGCTTAGTATAAGCAAGTGACGTGTGCGGTACTGTGCCCTGAGCATTTCACAACCATCTGGAAATTATTATCGCCGAAGGCTTTTTACTTAATTCCCCGTACCTTATGATATTTGCCACATGCAAGAAAATAATATTATTCCATCATAAGACAAAGTTACGGCATGGTTATGGAATCGTACTGTAGTGTCAGTTGTCTTTTTGGCTTCAGTTCCTGAGTCAAACAATACATTAAGATTAAATTTCATCAAAAGTCAAGTGCAAAAGAAAGTCAGTAATTATACTTTTTTTTTTTTGCAGAAACAATTTAAAATTTATTGTAATTAAAGGGCCGATATACAGGGATATTTTCTGAATGCAGAGGGACCCATGAACCTGTGAAAAACGATATTGATTGCTTGTAGATATAAAAGTAATGAACTTGAAAGCTGCACACACATAATACGGGCTAGAGGTCTATGACGCTGGTCTTTAAAACCTGTTGAGATTTCGGAACTGACATAAGTCTTTAATCCCTTTTAAACATCCTTGTAAATCTTTTGTGTGCATTAAGCCATGGCAAAGCAAACCTCAGGGATTAAAACGCAATCACAAAAGAATTGATCTCATTGTCCATGTAAAAGATTAGCTGATTTTTCTGGTTCGTAAACACTGATAAACTGTACTTGAAGTGGACAACTTAAGCTGGTTATTGATCGCAATTTCCTGCATTCTTAACAATAGTTAATCCAATCGCGTTTGTACACGAGGGACGGTATGAAGAGTGTTATGCAGGGAATCTCATGAGATTCCTTCTCGCTAGCACTGTATGTCCTTCAGCTTGGTGATGTCATCAAGGCAATTCCAGCATAGTTCAAAATGTATTGAATTGTATTTTATTCATTTGATTTTTCTTCTTTCCGCGAATTCCTGACTTTCCCACGGTTACAACCGCTGGAACTGTATAATTTTTCCAGTTTTACTGTACACTAAGTGTGTTTAAAAGTGACTGTTGAAAGTCTTTTTCAATAATCACCTATTTACTTCCATTGCAATGTTCATGTATTTCTGGGATAATAAATGATCGCTTAATAAATGTTTGGAAATAAATTATTTTATTTCTAATTTTTTTTAAAGTGTTTTTATTATTATTTAAACTTTCACCTTTTCCTTTTTTACATACCTGCACTTGCTCTTTCGGTCCCAACTTCTATCAGAGTTCCTATTATTATTTTTTTTCCTTCCTCTGGAATGATCTAACCTCTAAGGAACAATTTGACCCTTGTTGTCGTAGTGCCGTTAAATCTTCGTCAAACATCAAAGTTTCATATTTGTATTACAAAGGAAGATATTACATAGTGTTGTCACAATGCAGTATAACACATAAAACCCTTTACAATTAAATCATTATCTCTTTAAAAAGTGATTGATTCTGTGTACAAACTATAGGTAACAAAGTTCTCCGAATAGTGGTAAACTGATTTATCCCTTTATTGGTTAAAACAACACATTTTACATGAGGGAACTTCCCCCCTTCCACCCAGTTTTTGACTCCCCCTCCCCTTCCCCCTCCCTCTACTTTCAGTCTTCATTTCACAAGTAAGATGAACTTGCTTCACCACTGAACTGTTCCTTTAAACCTTTGTAAGAAGCAAGCTTTTATACAAATGTTACGAACCACTTTAATCTGTGCAATAAATTAGCCTTTCATCTCACTGCTTCGTTCTTTGTACTTCACGGTGTAATCATTTCTCACTTAAATTATCGTGATTAAATGTGATGTACAAGACCCATTTTCGGTCGTCGTGACAGTGCGGAAAGTCTTTTAAAATTCCTAGATAATTTCTTTGTATCGGATGACATTTTGTGATATCATTTCAAATGGAAATTTGATGCCTCAACATTGTATCATGCCATGTAATGGACTAATTTTGCATTTAAAGGGACAAATATACAACAATAATAATAATGATGATACAGATTTGTAATGCGCACATATCCACTCGGCAGAGTGCTCAAGGCGCAGAAAAACAAAGATAGTATAGAACATAACAAGTATAGTGCATAACAAGTATAGTACATAACAAGTATAGTACGTAACAAGTATGGTACGTAACAAGTATGGTACGTAACAAGTATAGTACGTAACAAGTATAGTACGTAACAAGTATAGTACGTAACAAGTATGGTACGTAACAAGTATGGTACGTAGCAAGTATGGTACGTAGCAAGTATGGTACGTAACAAGTATGGTACGTGGCAAGTATGTGCGTAACAAGTATGGTACAACAAGGTATGGTGCGTGACAAAGTATGGTGCGTAACAAGTATGGTGCGTAACAAGTATGGCGTAACAAGTATGGTGCGTAACAAGTATGAATCGTAACAAGTATAAGCGTGGCAACAAGTATAGTGCGTAACAAGTATAGTGCGTAACAAGTATAGCACGTAACAAGTATAGTGCGTAACAAGTATAGTATGTAACATGTATAGAACATAACAAGCATAGTACATAACAAGTATAGAACATAACAAGTATAGTATGTAACAAGTATAGTATGTAACATGTATAGAACATAAAAAGTATACATAAAAAGTATAGAACATAACAAGTATAGAACATAACAAGTATATAACATAACAAGTACATAAACAAGTATAGTACATAACAAGTATAGTTTATAACAAGTACAGAACATAACAAGTATAATACATAACAAATATAGTCCATAACAAGTATAGTCCATAACAAGTATAGTCCATAACAAGTATAGTTCATAACAAATATAGTACATAACAAGTATAGTACATAACAAGTATAGTACATAACAAGTATAGTACATAACAAATATAGTACATAACAAGTATAGTACATAACAAGTATAGTACAACAAGTAAAGTACATGACAAGTATAGTACATGACAAGTATAGAACATAACAAGTATAGTACATAATAAGTATAGTATATAACAAGTATAGTACATAACAAGTATAGTACATAACAAGTATAGTACATAACAAGTATAGTACATAACAAGAGACAATATAAAATAGCATTATTAAGGGAGATCATCAAAAGCCATAATCATCAGATAAGTTTTAAGGTCCTTCTTAAATACATTAATACTTAAGGCAAGTCGGAGTTCATGAGGTCATTCATTCCAAATACATGCGCTGAAGAGCAAAATATCTTGCCCTCCACACCCGATTAGCTTTAGATTCTTTGAGAAGGGACAAATTGCGAGAACGAAGATTACAAGTTGGATTATACTTGACAAGGAGATTATTACCATAAGTAGGAGCACAATTAATTTTTCAGAGATTTATAGACAAAAAGCATAAGTTTAAAAGTAATTTTACTGGAAGCCAGTGAAGTTCCTTCAAAATTGGGGTGATGTGGCAAGACTTCTTTGAAAGAGTTAAAACTCGAGCAGACAGTTAATTGGAAAATTTCAATTATCCGTTGTTACAAATCCCAGGAGGGGGCCCAGTTATAAAATCAAACAGCCATTTTTTTTGAGAGAGATATTAAAATAATTTTACATTTGTCTTGCAAGTTTATCTCATACATTATGAAAGAGGACTTTTACATTTGTCTTGCAAGTTTATCTCATACATTATGAAAGAGGACTTTTACATTTGTCTTGCAAGTTTATCTCATACATTATGAAAGAGGACTTTTACATTTGTCTTGCAAGTTTATCTCATACATTATGAAAGAGGACTTTTACATTTGTCTTGCAAGTTTATCTCATACATTATGGAAGAGGACTTTTACATTTGTCTTGCAAGTTTATCTCATACATTATAAAAGAGGACTTTTACATTTGTCTTGCAAGTTTATCTCATACATTATAAAAGAGGACTTTTACATTTGTCTTGCAAGTTTATCTCATACATTATGAAAGTTTATTTGTCTTGCAAGTTTATCTCATACATTATGATAGAGGACTTTTACATTTGTCTTGCAAGTTTATCTCATACATTATGAAAGAGGACTTTTACATTTGTCTTGCAAGTTTATCTCATACATTATGATAGAGGACTTTTACATTTGTCTTGCAAGTTTATCTCATACATTATGAAAGAGGACTTTTACATTTGTCTTGCAAGTTTATCTCATACATTATGAAAGAGGACTTTTACATTTGTCTTGCAAGTTTATCTCATACATTATGAAAGAGGACTTTTACATTTGTCTTGCAAGTTTATCTCATACATTATGAAAGGGGACTTTTACATTTGTCTTGCAAGTTTATCTCATACATTATGGAAGAGGACTTTTTACATTTGTCTTGCAAGTTTATCTCATACATTATGAAAGAGGACTTATACATTTGTCTTGCAAGTTTATCTCATACATTATGAAAGAGGACTTTTACATTTGTCTTGCAAGTTTATCTCATACATTATGGAAGAGGACTTTTACATTTGTCTTGCAAGTTTATCTCATACATTATGAAAGAGGACTTTAATAGAAAAACTGGTCAAGAAACTGTTTCAATATCATATTTAAAGTTTAAAGTGTTGTCTTATCTGTGTAACAATGACTGGTGTAGTGTTAAAGTCTACTACATGGACTAAAATAAATTTCAATGTATTATTTCAAAATATTTTAACTTTTTTACTATTTCAATTTCTCAAAAATTCTTCAGGTGGTAAATTATGATTACCTTCACTAGATTCTGTTTTATAACTTTCCTGACATAGCCAATGATTTTTAAGCAACAAAATAACAGGAAAAAATAAGATAGAATACATAAAGACTTTGAGGAATCTGAGTATGTGGTATCACAACCAGTCTGCTTGCAGTCGTTTTTACCCCAATAGTTCAGAACTTGAAATTTAAATATCTCCTTAGGGTAATAAGATTTTTAATGCATTCTTCACCTATAAGGTGTGAACTTGCTTGACCACTGAACTAATCCTAAGCCTTTAAAGGAAATCGCTCGGCTCAAGAAATCCATAACAACAATGTGGACATATCCGGCCATGCTTTCTTAAAAGGTATTTGATTTATTATGAGACTCAACTTAAATACGCCATCACTTTTTGGCCGCCAGCTCCTTTTAAGTTCATAGTCACGAAGAGACATCATCCGCAAAATTGTTTTAAATCTGTTCAAAACATGAAAATGTTCAAATTAAGTAAATTTTCTTTCCTTTTTTGTTCTCTTCAGCTGATCAAATCAAACCCTGCCCACGATGCACTGCTCTTATTATAAAGATGGACGATGGATCGTGCAATCACATGACCTGTGCGGTATGTGGAGCAGAGTTTTGTTGGCTTTGCATGAAGGAGATATCCGATCTTCATTATCTGAGGTAAGTTACATCTGCGAGTTTTTAGATCAAAGAAATTAATCGACAATAATCTAAAAAAAAGAGGTCATCAGACAATGTTGGTGGAGAAAAAAAGGTATTTGTTGTTTGCGCAATTGATGTTGAATGCGCAGGATCTGGGCTGTTTGTAGATTGCTCGCATGTTGGTGGAAAAAAATCTATGGTTTCAGCGGGTATAACCACGGGAATAATATAAATGCACGGGAAGAATTTTGTTGTTGTTTTTTTCATAGAAAAAAAAAGGAATTCTAATTTTTTTTTAAAGAAGATTTTTTGAATATGCAGCAAGTCGTGCATTAAGAGTATTTAATGCACGGGTTATAATGATGCAAATACTCTTATAAAACCTAATTAGAGACTAAACTGGTTCCTCGAGACCAACAGAATCCTCTCTCCTCACCAAAGCGGCTTCCGAAAACGTCGCAATACCCTAGACCAGTTAATTACGCTCGACACCGCTATCCGGGAATCCTTTGCAAAAAAGGAACACCTCATTGCCATATTTTTTGACCTCGAGAAAGCTTTCGACACTACTTGGAAATACGGCATTACCCGAAACTTCACACCATTGGCCTCAGAGGCCACCTCCCATCTTTATTCAAAACTTCCTCTCACCCAGGCAGTTCCAAGTTCAGACATTGGCCACACCCTCTCAAGCCGTACCCCAAGAAGAGGGCGTCCCCAAGGCAGCATCCTCTCCCCACTCTCTTCAACCTGAGCATTAATGACATCGGGAATGACCTTGGCCCCAGCATCAAACGTACCCTCTCGTGGATGACTTCACCATCTTCTACTCCTCCCCTAGCTTTCCTATTGTTGAAAATAGGCTTCAAACCAGCCTCAATCAGCTGCAAGTCTGGAGCAACAATAACGGTTTTAGATTCTCCAAAGACAAGACAGTCTGCATGCACTTTTGTCATTTCAACAACCTCCACCCCAACCCGAACTTTGTGCTCAATGGGAATCGCATCCTAAAGTTGAAAACACAAAGTTCCTTGGTCTAACTCTAGACCCCAAGCTCACCTACAAGCCACACATCACCAACCTGAAACTAAAATGCAATAGCTCCCTCAACCTCCTCCGACTGCTCTCCAACACTACTTGGGGAGCGAACCGCTATGCTCTCCTCAAAATTTTCAGGCTCACCATTCGTGCCAAGCTTGACTATGGCAATATTGTTTACTGTGCCGCTCACAACTCATACCTCAACCACATTAACACCATCCAAAATGAAGCCCTCAGGCTTTGTCTAGAGCCTACAGGACCTCCCAATCACTAGCCTTCATGTTGAAGCCAACGAACCCCCTTTCTACTTAGATGTAAAAGCTTAGCCTCTCCTATGCTTTTAGAGTCCTCACCAACACCCAGAACCCTGTTTACAACCTCATTAGGTACCCCAATTTCTCTTCCCTCTTTGATAGGACTAAAACCCTATCGCCCCCCTTCAGCTTACGTATTAAATCAGACCTCTTTCAACTTGGCATCAACCCCGCCACTCTCGGCACCTATTCCTGGCCCACTTTTCCGCCTTTGGGCCACCCCCTTCCTTCTGTCCACCTAGACCTCTCCACTTATAACAAAACTCAAACTCACCCTAATCTCTTCATCAATCTCCACAACCAAATCAAAGACCAACTCTCAAATTACACCTCCATCTATACTGATGGCTCCAAGGAAGGCAACAAGACAGCTGCTGCTGCCATCATCCAAGACATCACCCTCAGTAGCAGACTTCCTAACCACTCATCCATCTTTTCAGCCGAGGCTAAGGCCATTCTCCTCGCCCTCAACTTTATTGAGTACTCTCCTCTTAGTCACTTTGCCATTTTCTCTGACTCAAAGGCTGTTCTTACTTCATTACTCAATCTTAAATGGGATAACCTCACCTGCCACCTCCTCCTCCGAAACTCTTTTCTCCCACCCTCTGCAGGAAAAGTGTTCTTTTCTTCTGGATACCCAGCCATGTTGGCATCCCTGGCAATGACAGGGCTGATACAGCCGCTAAGCTTGCCCTTAACCTCCTCCCTTCCCCTTTTCCCAAAACCCTCTTTGACATCAAACCGCTTATCGCTTCTCTTGTTCGTGACCGCTGGCAAACCTTATGGAACTTCCAAATTGATAACAAACTCCATGTTATCCAGCCCACAATCCCGATCAAATCCACCACCAACAACCTTTCTCGTATCGACAACGCTTCATATTACCCGCCTTAGAATTGGTCACACCCACCTCACTCCTCCCACCTCCTTATTGGTTCCCCAACCCCTCTGTAACAATTGCCACTGCATCCTTACAATCCAACACGTTCTCCTTGCTTGCCCCTGTACAACCTTCCCAGAGCTTCTCTCGCTCCCACAACTCAATTGCTGAGTTCTTCCAAAAATCCTCCAGATAAAATAGTCTCCTTCCTTCAGCATGCATCCTCTACAACCATATTTAATCCTCCTCTTCCACCCCCTCTCTACTTTGTTTTTAGTTTTACCCATGCACCTCCTCTCTCGATCACAGCTTTCTGGCTTTTGTTCTTGAATTTCTCTCATTCTTCCCCTGGTCTCTTTCCTTACTACCTCTAAAATGATCTGACCTCTCAGGCACAATTTGACCTTCGTTGTCGTGGTGCCGTTAAGACCTCATCAAACAAACAAACAAACAAACAAAACCTAATTAAGGTATTGAGACAGATGTTTTATATGCGCCAGACAAGAGCTTTAATTTCTGAATAGAATAGTCTCTAAACTTGAAAATATGTCAAAAGCACATGAATTGGCTGAGGTGAATAATTCTTAATTGTACAGTATGAGAAAGTTGTGATGTATGTGTAGCCTGGCTGTCTCATAAGAGCAATATTCAACTTGTTCGGATTACAAAATACATCTATAAGCATGGGCCAAGATGTAATCAAGAGACAGGTTGTGCAGATCAAGGTTCGATAATAATTTACAGAAATACATACAAAGCAGCGTGCACAGGTTTACTTTAAATTGACAGTTTACAGGTTTTTGATATTTCTCTCTTAAACTTTTATGCTGGAGAACAATCTTCAGTATTTTTACTGACAAAATCAACAGCAGTTTATCTTAGAAGAGGAGACAGCTTAAAATTGTTGATGTAAATCTTGAAATTTTGGTCCATAACCTTTTCTTCTGTTGATTGAAGGTATGATGGATATTCAAAACTTGTTTGTCATGTTCAGCTGTTCTTATTCACAGTGGCACCGTCATGGGGAGGGGGGAGGCACGTCCCCTCTCCCCCATGTCCAAAATATTAACAAATTTATTTTGTCCAAAATGGCGATTTTTGAATGAGGGTATGATGGAGATTCAATTCACAGTGGCGCTGTCAGGGAGGGGGGGGGGAGCACTGTAGGGGTGTAGTCTGTATCATTGCAAAATTATATGCTGCTATACTACTGTAGATCGTTCGTAATCATCCTAAATTAGTTACAAAAAGCCGTATATTGCACATATTCAGAGTCCTTTGGGGGTATGTAAAACTTGCTTGGAAAATGTGAGGTTTTCAGGGGCTTTGCCCCAGGACCCCCACAAGGCTACTTAAGATTATTAACTTAAAAATAATAATTTGATCTATAAAAAAAATATACATATATATTTTTGAACTTTTCTCATAGGGGAAAGGGCGGACCCCCAGGGGGCAGGGTGGGGGAATGGCGGGCTGCTCCTGTGAAACAGCAAAACTAGGGGACTGATCAGTATGCAAATGACCTGCTTCATAAAACCGTTCCACCGTGCACGATTGCAATATGCGCATGCTGTATAATATAGTACATCTTTGATAAGATTACAATCATAGGCTTTGTTTGTTGTGTTTTGCGATGTGTGAATGAAGAGGCGTTTTATTCCACAGTTATAAATGGATGTATAGAGATGTTCATCTTTGTGACTAATGTGAGATGTGTTGGGAGATCAGAGATATATTTAAAACATGCTGTGGTTTGTAATTACTTCGTTGAAAATAAAGACATGTACTGTAAAAGTATCTTGCTGAAGTTGACGATGTTATATATCAATATTTTTGTACAAACGGTAATTTTGTATCAATGGTATTTTGTTATCAACGATATTTCGGTATCAATCATTAGAAATGGCTCTGCTTAAAACCGGGAACATCTCAACCTGCCCTCGAATGGGGGGGTCGAAGAAAAAGTTATATATTTCTTTGTCTCCCAAACCACAAAACTGTATACAGTTTCACCTCTCCAAGGCTCCTTCAAGATAACAACTACTCCCACTGGTGTTACATGGTATCTTCAGTGACACACATCTGAACATAATGACAATCCTTGTAATATAAGTAGTAACCGTAATCAATGCTGGCATTGTTTGTCTTTGCTGCTGGGGAAAGGTAAAATGAACTATGAGCATAGAATCTTTTTCTTTTTCTTCTCCTGGCTTGAGTCCCACATCAGGTGGGGTTGCCAGTGTGGACCAGCCTCCTCCATCTCCCTCTTTCTTTGGCATCAACGTTTTTCACCCCGACAACTCTCATAAGCTCCTTCACACGATTCCTCCATGTCCTCTTTGGTCTACCTTTCCGCCTCTTCCCAACAGTCATCTGCTGGACCCTCTTGCCAACATACTCCTCTTCCCTTCTGAACACATGTCCTTTCCACTGCAGCCTTCGCTCATGAACCTTGCCACTAAACTCACCCACTTGCAGCTTTTCTCTCACCAACTTGTTTCTAACCTGGTCCATCTTGGTCACACCATTTGCGAACCTCAGCATTTTCATCTCCGCAACTTCCATTTTATGTACCTCCTTCTTTGTGAGGGGTACGGACTCCATCCCATACAGCATCGCTGGTCTCACCATGGTCTTGTAAAGCCTCCCTTTAACTCGCACTGGTGCTTTCCTATCGCACAGTATGGCAGTGATTTTCCTCCAGCTGCTCCAGCCGGCCTGTATTTTCCTCTGCATCTCTTTGCTGGACCCTCCATCTTCTTGCACAGTGGACCTCAGGTACCTAAATTCTGTCACCTGGGAACCCTCTCCCTCTGCATTATGATGCTTCCTTCTACTTTAGAACCTCCTCCTGTGCACAGGTATTCAGTTTTCTTTCTACTGACTCTCAGACCTCTATCCTCCAGTGCCTTTCTCCAAGCCTCAAGCCTTCTCTCTACATCTTCCATTGTCCTGTCACATAGGACCACTTCATCTGCGAACAGCATATCCCAGGGGGCCTGTCTCCTTATCTTTTCTGTCAGGCAGTCCATTATTTCAGCAAACAGGAAAGGGCTCAGAGCTGAGCCTTGGTGGACGCCAACAGTCACTTCAAAAGCATCACTGAGACCATCCACGCATCTGACTTGGGTTGAACCTCCGTCATACATGTCTTGCACCAGCCTCACGTAGGTCTCTGGTACACCTTTAAGTCTAAGGCAGTTCCACACCTCTCTAGGCACCTTGTCATATGCCTTCTCCATGTCAATAAAAACACAGTGGTTATTTAGCTGTCCATCCCTGTATGTCTCAATTAATTGTCTGAGGTCGAAAATGGCATCAGTCGTACTCCTACCGGGCATGAAACCAAACTGCTCATCTCCGATCTTAAACATATCTTTGAGCTGGCCATCTATCACTCTCTCCCATATCTTCATGGTGTGAGACATAAGTTTTATGCCTCTGTAGTTGCCACAATCCTGAACATCACCCTTGTTCTTATAGATTGGGACTAATCTGCTGTTTCTGCATTCGTCAGGCATTTTACCAGAGATGATGATGTTGTTCAACCTGTTCTTCAGCAACTTGACCCCTGTTTTTCCCAGACAGGTCCATACTTCCACAGGGATGTCATCAGGGTCCACTGCCTTCCCTTTCCTCATTTTCCTTAGAGCTTTCTCCACTTCTTCCTCCATCACCAATACCAGGGCTTCTTCTATACCAGTTGGGACTGTTCTTTCTACCCTTTTATTTTCCACATGAATGATGTGGTTAATTTCTTGTTCAAAATTGCAGGCCAAATTTTTAAGCAGTACCTTTACTAATGACGGTATTTTGGTATCAACGGTATTTCGGTATCAACGGTATTTTGGTATCAACGGTATCAACGATATTTCGAAATGTTCATCAATTACCTATCAACGGAATACCGTATCGGGTAATGGCTACATGGCTACATACCTAAAATTACGGAAATATCGGTATACCTTGCAACCCTATATAGCATTTTTTCCTTTTGATTAATCTCAAGTTGGCAAAACTTCTGGAATCACGAAACCAGTAACAAACTCTACACCATCAAACCCAAAGTCGGGACAAACACCTCTCTGCACAGTCGCAACCGCAGGGAAGACATTGTTGTCCCCGCATCTGCTTCGGCCACTCCTCTCTGACTCACTCCCCATCTCTTATCCGGCTCCCCAACCCCTCTCTGCCCCACTTGTAACACCGATCTCTCCACCAAGCAAATCTTCGTAACCTGTTCCTTATACCAGATCTCATCTCTCCTTACTATCCTCAATCTCGGACCTTTTCGAAAATAATTCTTCCTCAAACATCATCAACTTCCTCCGCAACAACAACCTCCTCCACCACATTTAACTAGCCTCTTTCCCCCTTTTTATACCTAACCTTACTTAGTATTTACCTCCTTTTTTTTTTGCTTTCTATTTTTCCCCCCTTTTCTCCCTTACAAACCTTCCTTTCCTACCCTAAATCTTACACCATAATTTATCAACACCCTCTTGGCACATTTGGCTCAGACTGTCGTGGTAACATCAACAAACCAAACCTCAAGTTGTCCATAGACCTTTTATGTTGCCTCTACATGACTTTAGACCTTTAAGGCTTTAATAATTTTGGTTTCTTATTCCTACAGTCCGTCAGGTTGTACTTTCTGGGGAAAGAAACCATGGAGTCGCAAGAAGAAGATTTTGTGGCAGCTTGGCACCCTTGTTGGCGCGCCAGTGGGTATCGCCCTTGTTGCGGGAATCGCCATTCCAGCAATTATCATCGGAATTCCAGTATATGTTGGAAGAAAAGTAAGTAACTTGAGTCATTCCATTATTTACTATAGAATATGGTTATATTTTCCCAAGCTTTTTTGTTACTCTGTTAACATAACAAGATGACGGGCTAAGAAGGATTAATCACCCCACAAAAAGCCCAAACTAACACCACCACCACACAAAAAAAATCAAAGACTCTCAAAGAGTTAGTAAAGAACTTATCAATGTTGACCTTGAAAATGTGACCAGAATTGGAGCTAAATACCCACTCAGGCAAACCATTCCACTCATTAACAACTCTTTGCAAAAAGCTAAAATGCTGAATAACTATCTGTGAGAACTCTTTGGTCAACTACAAACTGTTACCACGTGTCACGTGAGGATTAGCTGAAACATGCAAGAAATAACAGGAAGTCAAAGCATCACTACCAGATAAAAACTTAAAAACCTGAATAATATCGCCACGTACTCTTCTCAACTCAAGCGTGGTCAAACCAAGAATTCGTAACCTAGATTCATAAGAGAGATTCCTTACTCCGGAAATAAGTCTAGTGGCTCTTCGCTGAACCTGCTCCAAAATGAACTTATCATTCTCATAAAAGGGACTCCAAATCTGAATAGCATACTCAAGGTGAGGCCTGACTAACTGCTTATACAAATTAAGAACAACCTCTCTACCAAGAAAACAAAAATTTCTTCTAATCAATCCAAGCATCCTATTTGCCCTTGCAGCTGCTAAAGCACACTGTTTAGAAGGCTTCAGATTGCTAGTAATGATAACACCTAGATCCCTTTCTTGATCAATACAACCAAGATTTGAACCATTTATGCAGTAATCAAAAGCCAAATTACTTTGACCAAAATGAATAACTTTGCATTTATCCACATTGAATGACATCTACCATGTTTGGGACCAAACTAACTTATTCAGATCAGTTTGCAAAAGTGAAGAATCCCTAGCATCATCAACAATCCTGTGCAGTTTAGTGTCAAATCAGGAAATTTACTGAGGAACACCCTTGTAACCTTCTTCCTCCCCCCCCCCCTCCCCACCAAGTGCCTTGTTTTCATCCCCTCTCAAATGCTTTTTGAAATCTAAATTGATAACCCCAGAATCAACTTGTTTAGTAACATCATCAAGAAACTTCAATAAATTAGAGGCTCAATCCCATGGTGAAGAAGCTCTGGGATTTTAGCTATAATCATACCTCAGAATGAAACTATGCTGATTGATAAGGAAGGCATGGTCATTTATGAAGCCAAACAGGACAATTGCTTCCTTCCACCATTAAAGAATTATCCTCCCCCAAAAGAACTCCCCTGGAATAAAAAGTAAAACAATGAAGTTATGGATTCAAAATGTGTCCCATCTCCCCTTAAGGCTCAATCCCATGGTGAAGAAGCTCTGGGATTTTAGCCATAATCATACCTCAGAATGAAACTATTCTGATTGATAAGGACCATTCATGAGCCAAACAGGACAATTGCTTACTATGCTATCATTCTGTGTTCTGTATCCATGTAAGGTATTTCATTTATGAGGTTAATTAAGCTTATTAAGTTAAAAAAAAAAAAAATCTTAAAATGTTTCTCATGAGGGGCAGGGCAGATCCCAGAGGGGGCAAGGCGGATCCCCAGGGAGGCAGAGGGGTCCACCCCTGTAAAACAGCAAAGCTAGGGGTCTGCCATTTTAGAAATATTCAATATTCATTTTTAATTTACTTCTCCAGTAACAAAATCTTATCGCATAACTTACGTTTTCAAAATATGATTTAAAAAGATGAAACTGTTTCTCAAATGTGTTTTACATGGACTCAAATATCAATAAACTTAAGGGTTGTTTCCAGGAGAAACCATCACTCTGATACTGAATTTCAAAGAACTTGATGCTTGCAATTTGTGACGTAGCAGTGGTTGACAGGAGACCCTAAGCTTCTCATTTTTGTTTGATTTACTTGGATTGTACCATTATTATGCGGGTTTGTTTTAAGAATGAAGTCGTTGAAACAAGAGTTGAAGGCTTTTAGTTGCACGCAGTGGTGGCCAAGTTCGCAGAGTTCAAATTTTCTTTCAGGGAATATAAAAAAAATCAAATTATGGAAAAAAATTATGCCGCATGTGGGATGTTGACCAAGTGGATTTACATCGAATTGATATTCAGTGCGTCTTTGGTCACCCACCCACATGCACTTCCGCATGAAATTCCAGTTTCTTTCAGGCAAAAATATTTACATACCAAATTGCCAGAAGTAAAATTGTATTAAGGTAATATACTAGTGTAGAAAACTTTGTTGCTGTTGGATATCAGAAATGAACAAAGGTTAAAAATGTATGGGTTTTTTATATTATATATATATAAATGCTGGTCACAATGAAAATCTATTCATTTTCAGGTACTTCTCTAGTAAAAAAATCCTTTTGCGTGGCTCATATGGAAAATATTCAAGTCTGTTCTCAATGTGTTTCACTTGGACTCGCATGTTTTTCAATTGCTTCAGAGAGAAACATTCGCCCATAATGCTGAAATTTAAAGAACTTGATGCTTGCAATTTGTGACGTACTGTAGCAGTCGTTGACTGAGAGCCCGAAGCTTTTCATCTTTTGTTTGATTTTCATTGAATTGATATGCAATGCGTCTTTGGTCACCCACTTACATGCGCCCCCGCATGAAATTCTTATTTCTTTCGAGAGAAAAAATATTTACTTACCCAAATTTTTCAAGAAAATGAATTGTATTGAAGTAAGAAAGCTTTGTTTGTTGGATACATTGTATCACAATGAACCTCAATTGTATATGACTTACATACTGTTCATACATAAACAGTACTGTTTGTACTGATGTTATGGACGTATCTATTATCATTATTTTTTCAAGATTAAAAAAGTGAGTTATTGTCTGATATGAGACAACTACTTTTAATTTGAGCGTTTTGATTGGTTAAAATATTGAAATTAACATTTTGTCAAAATGGCAATATTTTGCATGCTTATTTGATAAATTGTCAAATTTATACAACCTTTGATAAGTCATTGAAGATTTGTGTGGGCTGGAAGAGGAGGGGGGGGGGGGTAGTTTTGTTGGAGTAAAATTTTGTTTTTGTAATTG
Source organism: Chiridota heheva (assembly GCA_020152595.1). Taxonomy (NCBI): domain Eukaryota; kingdom Metazoa; phylum Echinodermata; class Holothuroidea; order Apodida; family Chiridotidae; genus Chiridota; species Chiridota heheva. Next base: position 156,618 of record JAIGNY010003647.1, on the reverse strand, counting down.
GCACAGAATTTGGTAGCCTCCTATAAATTATTAGTCTATGACCTTTGTCAAAGCCTTTTGACTCTTTCTTGCGGGAAAGAATTGGTTGTGCCAAAAACCTTTTCATTTTTTTTTTTTTTATGGTGCCAAAAAGCTTCTTTTCCTCTTTTTTTTTAGGAGGCAATGGGGGAGTGGGAGGGGGAAGGCAGTGAGGTAGAGAAGGCAGTGGGGCCTACTTTCCTTGATGCAAATACTTTGGATGTTTCAAAATGCCTAAATACTTAATGTATAGTCATTTTAAGTATATTGATAGGCCTAAAAAAAAAAAAGACATTGTAGTTTGAATTTGATGGAAAACAGTATTATAGTAGACTTAAATTTGAAACAAAACAACACTAACCAAATCTTGTACATTCAGGAAAGGTGCTTGGGTTCCATTGCACCCACACTCACCTCATATTTTAGGAAATATTACATAGCCAATTATTGTGTTTACGTCAAGAAGAGTGTTTTTCAGTATGAATGTGTTGATTGGTCGAAATGCAACGATGTCTATTTTAAATTTACAATTATTGAAATTTTTTATCGTTATTCAATTCTCGTAAATTTTTAGGTTAAAAAAAATTGTGAATGCAACCTTTTCAACAGAGATGGTGAATTTTTGGTTATTGTTGGAAAAAACTTGCATTTTATGCATTTCAAAGATTCATACATGTATAAATACCAGAAAATGCCAGAATGAAATTTTGGTTGTTACAATTAAACGTAAGATGGTCTTTGAAAGATAACACTTGGCAGTGTATCCATTTTGATTTCCTTATTTAAAATTTTTAAATCTTATGTGATTGAGGGAAATAAAAGAAACAGATTGGTAGAAAAACCAAGTTAATATCTTATTCCTACAAGAAGTTATTGAATTTTAAGATTTTTCTTGCCCACATAAAAATGACTTTTGCAAAATTGGGGAAAATCTGAAGCCATTCTGAAAGCTTTGATAGACTTAAAACAGCCAAATGTTTGCAGCCTCTATCAAATACATTGACCATTTGCCATTTTAAGAGCGGCAGCCTATACTAGGATCACAATTTCACAAACCAGTTTGTCAGTAAAAGTGTGCCTTTCTGCAGGAATTCTTGCAGGTTTGGTGGAATTATAAAAAAGATAATTGTCTAAAACCAACTAACAATTAAACGGACGTAGAAAGAAAAAAAAATACGATTCGGCGGTTTAACTCATGGAAAATCAGGAAGAATGAAAATAAAATTTCATTTAAAAAAAACTGTATGTATTTTTTTTATTTTATAGATTTCTTGAGTAAGCAACATACAGTAATATGTGCTCTAAAAATGTTCCCAATTAATTGTGTAATGAGTTTGCATTAAAATGTAAAACGGAAGTATATAAAGATGTATTTAGGAAGATTAATATCATTTCATCCTCGGAAAAAGGGATTTTTTTTTTTTTTTACATTTTTTTTTTTTTTTTAAATTTTTAAAATTATTACATTTTTTTAAAATTATTACATTTTTTTTATTATATTTTTTTTTTTTATTTCATTTCTCTGAAACACTAGAAACATCCCCCCATGTAATTGTGCAATGAATATTACATTTAATAACAAACAGGGAAGCATATAAAGGTGTATCCACTACATTAGTATTATTTCTGTCACGATTTTTAGTGGGAAGATTTCCGACACCTTTTTTTTCAGAACAGTGGGATATTTTAAAATAAATTCCAACTCTGTATATGTCAACTTATACTGCGGAGTTTAAAAGAGTAAAGGTAAAAAAAAATGGGTTCACAAGTATAAGAAAATGTTTCCCTTAAATTCAGTTCAACTAAAACTCGTGTTTTTGTCTTACTCAGGATAAAGAAGTTATAGATGTGAAAAACATACATATCCTAAAGCCAAATTGCATAATAAACCGCACGGAATCTTTTTTTCTTGGGAGTTAATGTGTGAATCCCCTCAGAGGTGCCCACTGTCAAACGTCCACAACAAACTTCTTGATTACATTGTGAATGCTTATATCTTGTTATTAACAAATAAAATGGGCTAAAAAGTAAAAGAATAAAATTTTTACTTTACTCAAAATAAAGAAGAAAGAAGAAGATAGATAAAAAACAACATACAAATTCTAAGCCAAATTGTATAATAAACTCACAAGGAAATGTTCATCTTACTAATAATTAAATTGTGAATCCCCCTAATAATTAAATTGTAAATCCCCCCCCTCCTCCTTTCCGAGATGCCCACTGTGTCAAACTGTCTCCCAAGATCCTTGATTGCATCCTGAGCAGTCAAAATGCTGTCGGATAATACTGTGAACCCAAGGATTGAGGCCTCTTGGAAGTCATTAAGTAATGATGTTAAGTGCATTGGTTTTATGGCGATATAAGTTTGATTAGTAGGTGAGCAGCTGTCTCCCAAGGGGGATGTTTCCTTGAACTCGGCTAGTGTGTTCCCACTTCAGTTCGAGCTCGCAATCAGTCCCACTGCAGCGATCAGATCCGCTGATTATTAAATGAGATGATGCTCACTGAATCTGATCCCAGTCGCTTTAATTTAGATCCTGGTTGAGGGTAGGATCATGATCCAGATCATGCGATCAGGTCCAATGATAATTATCTGAATAAAGGTGTCAAAAATCTTTCCAATAAAAATCGTGACAGATATGATAATAATGTAGTTAATACATCTTTATATACTTCCCTCTTTATATTCTGTTGTTTACTTCAGAAATCTCTCCTTCTTTTTCTTCCTGCAAATTCCCAAATTTTCCTGCAGTTATAACCCGGCAGAGCCAATTTTTTTTTTTTCCAGCTCCCTATCCTCTTTTAACCTCCTTTGCTCCAACTGTTAGCCTGCTGGGTTACATTTCGCAGGTTTCTTAAACGATTGACCAACATTTTGACTTGCAGTTCACTCATGTTTAGTGCTCAGATCACCTTTAGTGGATCTGATCCCAAACTTGCACTCAAGTGAGAACACATGACATTAGTTTTTTTTTTTTTTTTTTTTTGCAATCATCCAGCTGCTTTATCTTTAGGAATCATGATCCGGGAGAAGTGTAAATGCTGCCTGTTTAATATTCTCACATTCATTTGTGGATCTGAGTCACCTGGATCAACAGTCCATTACATGAACCAAACTGTTGATTATTTTTGTGCTAGTACTGAAATATGCATTATTGTAGACTACAGCGAAGTATACTTACATTCTTTTGTGGATCTGAGTCACCTGGATCAACAGTCCATTACATGAGCGAAAACTGTTGATTAGGTTTGTGCTACAGTGTAGTACTGAAATATGCATTATTGCAGACTGCAGAGAAATACAGTACATCCCAAACATGCTCTATTTCCCCTGCACTTGGCCCCTTCAGTTCATGAAATAACATTTCTGAGAAATGTTTGCAAATCGAACGCTTAAACATGACAACAAACAGTATGTTCCACACATGAAGTGACCAAGGTTGAATTTCCAAGGAATTCCAACAAATTTGAGAAATGAAGTTTCTTGGGTCTAACTATCTGGAGGTAATTGCTAGCTCAGGGAAAACCCTTGGCTCTTTTAAGTACTTGGCTGTGTGAAAACCTCCCTGTGGAGCATTCTACTCATTGTTGATATAACCCATAACTCCCTGATGTAACCCTTATCCACTCAGCTGATTTTGTGATTTTATTAGTCTCTAGTTCACTGAAGGGTTACTGGGAAAGAAGTGTTGTAACTTTACTGATGAATGAGGCTGTAGAGAGATTGCTCAAGTGCTGTTAGAAATGGCAAAATTGGCAATTTTTCATGATCAAACAAAGCAGTACATGTGCAATACTCATTAACAATTTAGTTCAGTGGTCAAGCATGTTTACTTATATGAAAGAGGACTTCAAAAGAAACAAAATGGTGAAGAAAGCATTCAAAACTTTTATTTCGTTAAGGGATTAGGTCAGTGGTCAAGCATGTCCATCTTATATGAAAGAGGACTTCAAAAGAAATAAAATGGTGAAGAAAGCATTGCCAAATCTTATTCCGTTAAAGGATTGGTTCAGTGGTCAAGCATGTTCATCTTATATGAAAGAGGACTTCAAAAGAAATAAAATGGTGAAGAAAGCATTGCCAAATCTTATTCCGTTAAAGGATTGGTTCAGTGGTTCATATGAAAGAGGACAAAAGAAATAAAATGTTTATCTTATTCCGTTAAAGGATTGGTTCAGTGAAATGTTCATCTTATATGAAAGGACTTAAAAGAAATAAAATGGTGAAGAAAGCATTGCAAAATCTTATTCCGTTAAAGGATTGGTTCAGTGGTCAAGCATGTTTATCTTATATGAAAGAGGACTTAAAAAGAAATGAAATGGTGAAGAAAGCATTGCAAAATCTTATTCTGTTAAAGGATTAGTTCAGTGGTCAAGCATGTTTATCTTATATGAAAGAGGACTTCAAAAGAAACGAAATGGTGAAAAAAGCATTCAAAAATCTTATTCCGTTTAAGGAGATATTTAAGCTTAAAGTTTGGTATCATTTGTGTAGAAATGACTGAAATCAGACTACTCGTGATGTCATAGCCTCAGATTCCTCAAAGTCTTGATGTACTGTATTCTATCATATTTTGTCCTGCAATTTTCTGGCTTAAAAACCATGGAATATGTCAAAAAAGTAGTAAAACTGAATATAGGAAAATTTATAATATACCACCTGAAGAAAGTTTGATGAAAAATAATTTTAAATAGTGAAAAAATAAAGTAAACTTATATAAAATACATAAAGACTTTGGGAGTCTGAGGCTGTGACATCACAACTAGTCTGATTTCAGTTGTTTCTACAGAAATAATTCCAAACTTTAAACTTAAATATCTCCTTAACGGAACAAGATTTTGCAATGCTGTCATAATCGCAGGACAAAATATGATAGAATACCTATAAACTTTGAGTAATCTGAGGCAACTAGTCTGATTTCAGTCGTTTCTACACAAATGATACCAAACTTTAAACCTAATTATCTTGTATAACGGAATAATATTTTTGAATGCTTTCTTCGCTATATTGTTTCTTTTGAAGTCCTCTTTCATATAAGACAGACATGCTTGATCACTGAACTGAACCAATAACGGAATAAGATTTTTAAATGCTTTCTCAACCATTTTGTTTCTTTTGAAGTCCTCTTTCATATAAGATAGTCATGCTCGACCACTGGACTAATCCTTTAAGCACCTTTACAGCAGGTTTTGTATGTGGTCACAAAATCTTAATCATCTAGAAAGCTAAATGAAGATGATTTTCTGTTTCATTTTCATGCTTAAATAATTGCAATATCTCTTGAAAAGAAATTGATCATTAACCGGGCTTTTTTGTTTACGTTTGTAGCATTTGTTTGTGATTTCTATCAGTCTGTGTATATTGGAATGATTCCAGAAGGACTAGGAACTTAACATGTGACTCATCTTCTTGTAATCAAGTATTGTAGGCATTATATGTAGTAACTTATTGTCCCATTACCAGCAGTTGAAGAGCTCAGATATATAGCTAGGCCACACTTGAAATGGCTACCCATAAAGGTCATAAGTGCTGAGGGGGGTTGGGGGCATTTCATACTCAAAAGTGGTAGAGTTGTGCAGCCCATCAACCAAAAACCATACCTGCAGTGTGCAGGTTCAACATTACTGTACCTGCAGTATGAAATCATACAGTTTTGATACTTGCAGTATGAAAGAATGCTATGTGTATATATATATATATATCTATATATATATATATATATACATATATATATATATATATATATATATATATATATATATATATATGTATATATATACATATATATATAAATGTATATGTACATATGTATATGTATATATACATATATATATATATATATATATATATATATATATATATATATATATATATATATATATATATATACATATATATATATATATATATATATATATATATATATATATACACATATGTATACATATATATATACATATATATATATATATATATATATATATATATATATATATATATATATATATATATATATATATATATATATATATATATATATATGTATATATATATATATATATAGGTATATATATATATATATATATATATATATATATATGTATATATATATACCTATATGTATATATATATATACATAAATATATAAAACTATATTTAAGTATATGTACCTCACATACATGTATTTAAGTGCCCCTGTGGTCATTAGTGTTCGGCTGCATACAAAATATATTTTAAAAACTCAAATTGTGTTGCTTTTTATTTCTCCTTTAAAAACTCACATCGCTAGTCATGAAACTCTTAAAACTTAATAAATATTAAAAAAATTAAAAAAAATAAAATCCTTAGCAATCTGTTCCCTGCACAGAATATTTAAAACTTTCTTCCATCAGGGAAAATTTGAGATACTTTTGAGGACTCATGTGTTTTTATTAGCAAAATCAAATTAAATCAGAACTATTTTGCATTTGATCTAAACAAATCTGAAACTTGGGGTAAAAATACCCTTCTGAATATAACTTGACTGTTATTTAATTATTTATTATTTAGGTATCTCCATTAAATAATAAGATGCTGCAATGAAACAAAATCTAGCGTGGCTATCAGAATAGCTTTAAATTTTTGAGATTTTGCACCTAAGGAAGAAGGTTTGTGAACATTTGTTGATGGGAATGGAATGGAAAGAACATTTTTAAGAGTTTGATGACCAGGGATGCAAGAGTTTTTAAATAAGTATAAAACATCAACAAAATTGAGGAATTTCCTATGCAGCCTAACATTAATGACCACTATGGCTGCTATTTTAAGTGTGGCCTATATGATAGATGGCAAACAGGCAAACAGCTACAAAGACACTATTTCAATATTTTAAATGTTCCATTCGGGGCAGGGAGTTACACAGTACTGATTAGTATTGATCTATTGATTATTACATATAATCTCCTCCCCTCCTACTTTTCTACACCTAACCTCACACACCCCTTTCTTTTCACCTAATTTTTTCTCCCACATTCAGCTTTTCCCCCTATATCTCCCTTACAAACCTTTCATCTCCTCATTATCATCTCCCTTTCATCTCCTCATTATCCTAACTCTTACACCATATTTATTAACACCCTCTTGGCACATTTGACTCTTGACTGTCGCGTGCCATTAAACAGCGACAAACCAAACCAAACGTTGATTATTGATTGACTCTGATTGATAGATAGACTATATATCCCCCCCCCCCCTCCCCCTTTTCCACTTTTTTAATCTTCAGTTCCCACACATTATCTTAAAATCACATCTTCAATAAATCATAACACTGTAACCAAAAAGACAGTTATTAAAGAAATATTTCCATGGAATTTCATTTTCATGTATCTGATAGAGAAAAATTTAAGAAACAGATTGGTAAAAATATGTGATAGGGGACAATAAAAGAAACAGTTTGGTAAAAATATGTGATCGAGGACAATAAAAGAAACAGATTGGTGAAAATATGTGATAGAGGACAATAAAAGAATATAGATTGGTAAAAATATATGATACAGGACAATAAAAGAAACAGATTGGTAAAAATATGTGATAGAGGACAATAAAAGAAACAGATTGGTAAAAATATGTAATTGAGGACAATAAAAGAAACAGATTGGTAAAAATATGTGATTGGTGAGAGGACAATAAAAGAAACAGATTGGTGAAAATATGTAATTGAGGACAATAAAAGAAACAGATTGGTGAAAATATGTGATAGAGGACAATAAAAGAATCTAGATTGGTAAAAATATATGACACGAGGACGATAAAAGAAACAGATTGGTAAAAATATATGATACGAGGACAATAAAAGAAACAGATTGGTGAAAATATGTAATTGAGGACAATAAAAGAAACAAATTGGTGAAAATATGTGATAGAGGACAATAAAAGAATCTAGATTGGTAAAATATATGATACAGGACAATAAAAGAAACAAATTGGTGAAAATATGTGATAGAGGACAATAAAAGAAACAGATTGGTGAAAATATGTAATTGAGGACAATAAAAGAAACAGATTGGTGAAAATATGTGATAGAGGACAATAAAAGAAACAGATTGGTGAAAATATGTGATCGAGGACAATAAAAGAAACAGATTGGTGAAAATATGTAATTGAGGACAATAAAAGAAACAGATTGGTAAAAATATATGATACGAGGACAATAAAAGAAACAGATTGGTGAAAATATGTAATTGAGGACAATAAAAGAAACAGATTGGTGAAAAATATGTGATCGAGGACAATAAAAGAAACAGATTGATGTGAAAAATATGTAATTGAGGACAATAAAAGAAACAGATTGGTAAAAATATATGATATATGAGGACAATAAAAGAAACAGATTGGTGAAAATATGTAATTGAGGACAATAAAAGAAACAGATTGGTAAAAATATGTGATAGAGGACAATAATTTTACCAATCTGTTTCTTTTATTGTCCTCTAGCTATCACGTATATTTAATTGAAATTCCATAAGAATATTTCTGTTAAGGATTTGTTGTACATGAAGGTGATACAGTGCATTTGTTGCTTACAGCTTTTCCTGATGTAAGTGCAGCTGATTAGCAAAGGGAAAATTCCTTTTAACACTTGATTGGCTGAAATACTTAAGAAATTTGATTACTCTTGGAACTCTAAATTAATGTGCCCTCACATTTCATTTGAATGCTGCTTTTGAAGAGTATAAGAAGTCATAGGTCGTTAAAACCTAGTTAACTCAAAAGTACGACAAATTTACTGACTGAAATCTTGTATCCTTTTATGCAGGTCCATGCAAAGTATGCTCAAAGGTCACGTTCAAAGCGCAACTTGGCCATTACAGGCAGTGTTGTTCTGTCCATCATAGTATCACCTTTGATAGCAGCCCTTACAGTCGGTAAGTTCTTTTCTTTGTTCAATCATTAGTGGGTCATTCTCTATTATGTAACGGACATGACACGGACGCCTAGCTTGATTTAACCCGTACTCTACCAGGGCTTTGAAAAAAGCGAGCCCAATTTTCATAACTTTTTTTTTTCATATGCATTTTTGACAACTTTACTTTCATTTTTTTTCGTTACAAGTTTGGTTGGAATAGAGGCCATTTATCATTTGAGTAATGAAAGCTAATTTAGGAAATATTGGACAAAAATATGCAAATTAAGCAATTTTTGGCCAAATTTTTTCAACATATTTTTGCAGAAGTATAACTTCTTGTCGATATTGAAAACAGATTTGTGTTACATATTTAGATTCTTTATGAAATTTCCTTTCAAATGATACTAATCTATAATTTTTAGAAAGAAAGGAAAGATAAAAAAAAACATCAAAAATGATAGTCAAAAGACCACTAAAAGCTGCAGCAGAAAAATAATTACGCAGTGGTCATGGTGAGACTCGTACATTTCCCCCGCACCACGTAGTCATTCAAATTGGAAAGGTGAAATATAATTCTTATAGAAAAGGTTCTGTAGAGGGGGGTATGCCTTTATTTATATATGAAATGAAAAGAAATTTGAAGCACTTTCGAACGGCGGTTCAACGAAGCATGTGTAATGTACGGTTTGGGTACATGATTTTTTAAAGAAGGAAAAAATGGGTCCAAAATGGGAGAAATTCATGAATTTCTCCAGAAGATAAAGATTGCAGGTAGGGATTATAAAAATTAGACCAGAAACCAATACCATCATGTCTTAGGATTTGCAGGTTTGATTTTGAAGCAAAAATTGTGATTTTTAAGTTATTGTAAGATTTGAAAGAAAAAAAAAAAAAATTTTTGTAAATTTGTTAAAAATGTTTGAGTTTTACCCCTTTTTAATGTACTTTTTCTCAAAATTCTGTTATATGACCCCTATAAAATGTTACATTTTGTGAAAGATATATCTGAGTACTTTAAAATGATATCAAGATTACTCCTATAGGACTGTGGTAAAGTCCCGATTTTTTTTTTTTTTAAAAGGTGCTTTGAAAACGGCGCTACTATCGCCGCGTGGTAGAATAAGGCTTAAAAAGGGGTAGGGTGCTAGACTTGTTGAGGGGCACACTAATGCATGTGCCAAATGCTGCTTTTTTGCATGGAGTCCAGGGGCCCCCTTAAAGCTCAAGCCCTGGTGAAGAAGCTCTGGGATTTAATTTGAATCATACATCAGAATGAAACTTTTCTGATTGATAAGAACCTTTGATACCTGCTGTATGAAAGAAGTCAATTTTGAAACCTGCAGTAGCGAGGATTCAACAAAATTTAACAAAAGCAATAAGAAAATGAGAAAACAGCATGTACCTATGAAAATGATGGAAAAAAAGACACCTGCACTTGTATGTAAAAATGTATATGTATGTGTGTATGTGTGGGTGTGTGTGTGTGTATGTAGGTAGGCACGCACACACACACATATATATATATAATCTATATATAATAATGTATATATATATATATATATATATATAAATATATAATCTATATATATATATATAATCTATATATATATAAATATATATATATATATACATATATATATATATATATATATATATATATATATATATATATATATATATATATATATATATATATATATATATATATATATATATATATATATATATATATATTTATATATATATATACACACAACTCCCTACTCGATTCCATTTTCCTGGCTATCACTGCCCCGTACTTTTTCAGACTCCTCCTATTTTCTTTTCTTCCTACCTCTGGAATGATTTAACCTCTCAAGCACAATTTGACTCTCACTGTCATGGTACTGTTAAGCCTTTATCAAACAAACAAAGTCAAAAATGTTGTATATCTAGTAAAATCACATCAAAATCAGTTAAATCACATCAAAAAGGAAACTCATACAAGAGTGTCTTGCCTCAAAAGAACTAGAAAGCAGACATTTTAACAACATTTTCTGGCTTGAATAGAAGTTTAAACATATAAGATTTATATTGACCAATTGAAGATGCATTTACTATAGTTTTAAGTCAAAGATTTGGTAGGTAGATAGTTATAGATAATAAAAATGATAATAATTACACAATCATATTCAAAACCCTAAACAGTGAACTTAATAAATGAAACTACTGCTAAGACCATGAAATTCCCCTAACAACCTACAGAAAATTAACTATTGAAATGAGCTTTTAGAAAGCTTCGTCGATTGATTTTAGTTTCTGTTTTTTCTTATTTTAACGGGAAGTTCATTCCACCAAAGTGAAAATGCCTTCCCACCAAATGTTGTGTGTTTTGTTGTTGGTACATGAAACTAAAAAGTATTTCTATTATGGAGATTGTGTTTGGAGCTTTTATAAAACATGAGTTCTTGAAGATTCTCATAGTGATTGAGAGCCAATGTGCAGAATAGAGAATGTGGGTTATATGGGCATATTTCTTAGCCTTTGTTTTACTTTCTGTGCAGCAAAATTCTGAATACATTGAATGGATTGAAGTTACTTCGCATACCAGGAAGGAGTGAGTTATAATAGTCAATGTGGGAATGGGCTAATGCATGTACAGGAGATTTGGCTGATTCATTTTTCAGGTGGATGGAGGATAGATTTGTGTATTGGGAATATGTGATTATAGGCAGATTGGGGTTGTAGGTGAACCAGGAAGGGAGGGTGTTGTTGTTGGGTTTTTTTTTTTTTTTTTTTTTTTTTGGAGGGTGGGGGGGAGTCAAATGAATAAAAACTGTTTAAAGGTAGATGATTTGGAGTGGGGTAGGAGGGAATAGGAGTTAAGCGGGAAGAGGGCCTGATGAGCGGGAGATAGAGAATTGGTGATAGATCGGGGAGGTAAGCAGGGAGGACAGGCTGGGGTCGGTTGAATTAGAACTGTTTGGGGTAGTGGGTTTAGGATGGGGTAGCAGTGAAAGGGAGTTCAAGTGCATAGCATGAGCAGGAGATGGAGAATTGGTGGTAGATGGAAGACTCAAGTGGAAAGTTGTTTCTTTAGAGGGAGATTTAAAAAGTGAATGGGTGGTAGAGGGCAGACTTGTATATCCAACAACCTCCCCAATGTCTCCCCCAATTTGTGGTGCCTGGCGCTACCCTTACCTTGTTTATATATACTGTACTCTGACAATTATAGGTTATCAGGATGTAAATTGTGTGCCAAGATGTCAGTCCGAAATTTGTTATTATATGTTCAGACTTTCAAAAATATACCATTATTTCAATTCAGGAATTGGGGTACCCATCATGCTGGCTTATGTCTACGGTGTTGTCCCCATTTCTTTGTGTCGAAGTGGTGGGTGTGGAGTCAGAACAAGCAACTCAGGTGGTGTAAGGATTGACTTTGATGACGAAAACGATGTCACCATCGGCACTTCTGGAATCGCCACTGAAAACAACCATGACGTCAGCAGTGTGATTGCCAATGCGAGCATCGGAGAGGCAAGCGTCATGAATCGTGAAAGTACAAGCCATCTTGAGGTGGCGGGAGTTATGACAGATGATGCTGTCAGTGACACGGCGAGTGCCAGTACGAGGGCCATCGCTGGTGCGAGTCTGAGTGGAAGTCTTTCGGGAAGTGGCGGCTTGGATCCTGTGGCTTGTTTGCAACGTCAACACAGGTAAATTGTTATTTTTATTTTTGTATGTTTCCCATTTTCTTTCCTGTATTTGGGTATGACCCATTTTTTGTTTTTTTAAGTTTACTGAAGAAGGCATAGCATAATATAAGGGACTTTTTCTTATGAAAGAAAAGATAATACTTTTGTGTATGCAATGCAAATTAGTTAAGGAATATTTCCATCAGTGGCAGGCAACATTATCACAAATATCGAAAATTTCCTAGCAAAAACAAAGTCAATAGCTAAAAACCTGACAAACTTGGATAAAACTAAAAATGTTACTGTGTTTTTTTATTTATAGGTCTAAATGTAAACAATTTTATGATAGGATTTTGATGAAATTTGCTGTGTGGTTTTGTTACTGCTTAAGGAAGAAGTGATTCAAATTTTAGGACATATTATATTCCCTCACTCCCCACAACTCAATTGCTGAGTTTTCCAGAAAATCCTTGGGATAAAATTATCTCCTTTCTTTATCATGCTTCCCTCTACAACCATATTTAGTCCTCTTCTCCTAACCCCCTCCCCTTCCCCCTCCCTTCCTCTATCTACTTTTGTTTTTTTCTTCACCCATGCAACTGCTCTCTCAAGCCCAGCTTTCTGACTATTAGTTCTTGTATTTCTCTCATTCTTCCCTTGTTTTCTTTCCTTCCTGCCTCCAGAATGATCTAACCTCCCAGGCACAATTTGACCCTTGTTGTCGTGGTGCCGTTAAGCTCTCATCAATAATAATAATAATAAATGTATCTATATAGCGCCTTTTCACATAATGTGGGACAAAGCGCATCAAACAAACAAACAGGACATATTAGGACAGGGGAAGAGAGAGCAGAAATGGAGGGGGTGGGGTTGTTCTAGTGGGAATTGTCTGATATTAATATATCTCATTAAGTGATTGTTGGATTTAGTTTAAATTTGATGTGTGATTTTGTTACTGCTTCGAGAAGAAGTGATTTATAATTGGCACATATTGGAACGGCAGAAATGGAGGGGTAGAGATGTCTCTGGATGAGATCTGTCAAGACATCTACTTCAAACTCTCCAATGGAATGTGCTGAACAATGAAATCATGCCCTGAAAGGATGTCCAAACAAACCATTTTTGGACTTAAAAGAAAATCAAATCCAGTGGTTGGGTATCAAAGAAAATCAAAACAATTGCTTTTGGCATACATGAAAAAGGATTTGTGAAGCTTGCCAGCAAAGAACTCAAACAATGAATGCCTAGCCTGATTAAAACTAAAATTAATTAAAGTAAATAGCCCTAAAGTGTCTAGAATACAAATCGCAAATACTGAATAAAAGGTGTGGAAGAGATTTTAAAACTTAGTGGGTCTATTTGAGATATATTGTGTTGGGGGGATGGGGGCTAACTTAACAAAATGTAAGTTTGTTGGAATTATATAGTGGGCGGAGGTATGCACTTTACAGTGCTAACATTCTAGGTTAGGTTTGTTTATTTATTTTTTTTGGATGCCATGTTAGGAATTATTGCTGGGAAATTTTTCATCCTTGAAAATGATTTTGTTGTTTTACCAGAATGGACGTGCATGCAGAGATTGTTGGAAAGAGGCTGAGTCTGAGCAGCGAGACCACATCGATGGGTCTCGGTGACAACTGTAGCGCTATTGCATTAGCTGGCTCTATAGAAGAGGAGAAAGGTGGGTATCACAAACAAATTATATGTCTAATTTTAATTGGTTAGAAAAAGGTGGGGGTCACTGATAAATTATATATTGATTTTCATTGGTTAGAAAAAGGTGGGGGTCACTGATGAATTATATATTGATTTTCATTGGTTAGAAAAAGGTGGGAGTCACTGATAAATTATATATTGATTTTTATTGGTTAGAAAAAGGTGGGAGTCACTGATAAATTATTGATTTTTATTAGTTAGAAAAAGGTGGGGGTAAATGATAAATTATATATTGATTTTCATTGGTTAGAAAGAGGTTGGGGGTAACTGATAAGTTATATATTGATTTTCATTGGTTAGAAAAAGGTGGGGTTAACTGATAAATTATGTATTGATTTTCATTGGTTAGAAAAAGGTGGGGGTAAGTGATAAATTATATATTGATTTTAATTGGTTAGAAAAAGGTGGGGGTCACTTAAAAATTATATATTGATTTTCATTGGTTAGAAAAAGGTGGGAGTCACTGATAAATTATTGATTTTTATTAGTTAGAAAAAGGTGGGGGTAAATGATAAATTATATATTGATTTTCATTGGTTAGAAAGAGGTTGGGGGTAACTGATAAGTTATATATTGATTTTCATTGGTTAGAAAAAGGTGGGGTTAACTGATAAATTATGTATTGATTTTCATTGGTTAGAAAAAGGTGGGAGTCACTGATAAATTATATATTGATTTGTATTGGTTAGAAAAAGGTGGGTTAACTGATAAATTATATATTGATTTTCATTGGTTAAAAAGAATTTGGGTAAATGATAAATTATATATTGATTTTCATTGGTTAGAAAAAGGTGGGGGTAACTGATAAATCATATTTTGATTTTCATTGGTTAGAAACAGGTGGGAGTCACTGATAAATTATATATTAATTTTTATTGGTTAGAAAAAGGTAGGGGTAAGTGATAAATTATATATTGATTTTCATTGGTTAGAAAAAGGTTGGGGTAACTGATAAATTATATATTGATTTTCATTGGTTAGAAAAAGGTGGGGTAACTGATAAATTATATTTTGATTTTCATTGGTTAGAAAAAGGTGGGGTAAGTGATAAATTATATATTGATTTTCATTGGTTAGAAAAAGGTGGGGTAACTGATAAATTATATTTTGATTTTCATTGGTTAGAAAAAGGTGTGGGTAACTGATAAATTATATATTGATTTTCATTGGTTAGAAAAAGGTGTGGGTAACTGATAAATTATATTTTGATTTTCATTGGTTAGAAAAAGGTGTGGGTAACTGATAAATTATATATTGATTTTCATTGGTTAGAAAAAGGTGGGGGTAACTGATAAATCATATTTTGATTTTCATTGGTTAGAAACAGGTGGGAGTCACTGATAAATTATATATTAATTTTTATTGGTTAGAAAAAGGTAGGGGTAAGTGATAAATTATATATTGATTTTCATTGGTTAGAAAAAGGTTGGGGTTACTGATAAATTATATATTGATTTGCATCGGTTAGAAAAAGGTGGGGGTAACTGATAAATTATATATTGATTTTCATTGGTTAGAAAAAGGTGTGGGTAACTGATAAATTATATATTGATTTTCATTGGTTAGAAAAAGGTTGGGGGTAACTGATAAATTATATATTGATTTTCATTGGTTAGAAAAAGGTGTGGGTAACTGATAAATTATATATTGATTTTCATTGGTTAGAAAAAGGTGGGGGTAACTGATAAATTATATATTGACTTTCATTGGTTAAAAAGAATTTGGGTAAATGATAAATTATATATTGATTTTCATTGGTCAGAAAAAGGTGGGGTCACAGATAAATTATATATTGATTTTCATTGGTTAGAAAAAGGTGGGGGTAATTGATAAATTATATATTGATTTTTATTGGTTAGAAAAAGGTGGGGGTAACTGATGAATTATATATTGATTTTTATTGGTTAGAAAAAGGTTGGGGTAACTGATAAATTATATATTAATTTTCATTGGTTAGAAAAAGGTGGGGGTAACTGATGAATTATATATTGATTTTTATTGGTTAGAAAAAGGTGGGGGTAACTGATAAATTATATATTGATTTTCATTGGTTAGAAAAAGGTGGGGTAAGTGATAAATTATATATTGATTTTTATTAGTTAGAAAAAGGTGGGGATAATTGATCAATTGTTTGTCAAATTTTTATTGGTTAGAAAAAGGCGGGGGTCACAGAAATTGCATGTCATTTTTTCATTGGTTAGAAACAGATTAAAAATTATGTAAATTTCCACTGGTTAGGGCAAGGCTGAAATCGCAGACAAATTATACAATTTTCATTGTTTAGAGAATGTTGAGGGTCACAAAATTCAAAGACTAATCTGCTCAGAAATCTAGCCAACAATGTCTAAATAATATACAATCTCAGTGACATTAAGCAAAAGGTCAATAATTTGGGTCATCATCAAAACCACGTTTGTTTAAATCAGGTTCTTCAAATAATTTTGAATGAAAAACCTCTTATCTTTGTCAAACTGGACTTTGATCTTGAAGGAGTAAAGCGTCAGAACAATGTGTTTTTTTCTGAGTAAGGATGATCTTTACTGATCATTACTGGTGTGAAAAGTTCATTGAGTGCTTGGTTGGTGTCGGTTCTGCATACCCTGTGATCACATATTAATCACTATTAGTAAGCGATAAGAGCGTTACCGATAAGTCAACGCACTATTGCACATATCGACTAAAGCATGTATAATACCTTTGAGTCAACCTTCACTGTATCTGTGACGTATTACTACAAATACTGCAAAACAAAACTTCCAATTGATAATGAGAGATAATAGATAAATGGGTAAAACACTTTGTTTATAATATTTAAGATTATGAAATTTCATAGTAACTTTTGGAATGCTTTATATCTTTGATAAGTTTACATTGTGACAAAGGTTAGTTTGAATGATTCAGCCAGTTACCAGGCCTGTCACTTACTCGACAGGATTGCGTGTACAGCTCAACATCTGTATGCAATCATTTACATAACTTTAAAGAGGTGCAGCAGTTAAGTAGTGTGAAAGATACCGGGTTCAATACCCACTGAGGGCGCTGCATTGTGTCCTTGAGCAAGACACTTTACTTGCTTCAGTCCACTCAGCTCTAAAATAAGTACCAGCATTGCTGGGGAGTTAATCTGTGTCTCCCTGTGGAGTCAACCTGTGTCTCCCTGGGGGAGTTAACTAATGTCTCCCTGGGGTAGTCATGGGCTCTCATCCGCTTGCGCCATGGAAACCAATGGGCCTAATGGCTCGGATGGATTTAACTTTAATTTTCTTTCCCAAAATAATTGAAAATTATGAGACAGTATTAGAATTTGACTGGGGGTACAGTAACTACTTCAAACTTTTTAGTCAGAATTTGCTGCACCATTGCAAAAAATAATGATAGTCAATTAAAATATTCAATTAAAGATCAATTAAAGATCTACGGACAGATACAGAAGTTTTCTGTTCAACCACTGACCGACAAGAGTATTAACTTCTCTTTAACAGTCTTTGAATTGGTACATTTGACTGTGACTGTGGCGGTGCCGTTTAACATCAACAAACCAAACCATCTTTGATTTTTTTTTTCTTCTTTAAGTTAGAAGTAATCAAAGTTTTTGTTTTGTTTTTAATATATTAAACAAAGTGATGTATGAACAGGAAAACACCTCAAAATGCATTTGTTTTTATTTTTATTTCATTCCTTAATTTCAGTGCTTGAAATTGTTCAAAATGTCTTATCCAGCTTGAGGTTGGTTGGGGGTATGGTAAAGATCAATTCCTCTTCATAAGAATTATCTTATCTTTTTCAAAGATAAATTGCAGAGTGTTAAATAAGAATGGATTTACATAAGAAAACTATAATTTCAGCACTCGGTAGAGTACATATAACTCCACCCCTTAGCAATTCCAACATGCCTTATATATTTTAGACTTAAATTCCCATGTCTCATACAACCTAGGTCCACCAAGTTTCATCCTCACCAAGTGGCTTTCCACTTTTGAACTGTATTGACCATTGCATTCTGAATACTTCAGGATCATCTACTATCTGATTGATCATTGTTTTTAGTTTTATTCAGGCTAAGCATTCATTGTTTGAGTTCCATTCAGGCAAGATGCTTACTGTATCTTGATTCTCTCTGCGCAGGAGGCGCATGAGGCCAGACATCAGCTCTCCATTCATGTCTTTTATCGGCTCTCCTTACATCAGTCCACGATCTGCACCCTGCTCTGTCTCTCTCTTCTCAAACATTCTCCTTTATGTCATCCTAGGTCTTCCCACATTCCTATGCCCTTCTGGTTCCCACCCCAAAGCTACAGCGCATTTGTCATCGATTTCTCTTCTTGAAACCTGTCCAATCTAGTTCCATCTTCTTCTTCTTATTTCAGTACTTACTCTTTGTATTTCTGCTCTCTATTATTCGAGCATTCATCACCATTTGTTGCCATCTGATTTTCAAAATGTTCCTTAAACTTTGAACTAAAGGTGTCCAGCTTCTTTTCATCTCTCCTTTGTCAACTTCCATGTTTCACATCCGTATAATAGCACGGACAGTACCAACGTCCTGTACAACTTGATTTTCACCTTTCTTCCAATGCTTGAGGAACTCCATACCTTACTAATCTAAGGAATGCTCCTCTGGCTTTGTCCATTCTGTTGTGAATGTCCTTAGCCTGCCTCCATTGGCAGTTAACGTTGCTCCAAGGTATACAAAGTCCTCAACTTCCTCACTTTCTACTTTTATCCTTGCACTACTATTGCTGTTTATCCTCAAACTCTTACATTTCTTATTGTTGAGCTTCAGTCAACCCTCCCGGCTTCTTCCACCAAAACCGTCTTATTTTGTATGTGATCAAAGTTTGATGATAGTAGTGCTATAGCGTCTGGAAAGTCTAGATCTTCCAGCATTGACATGAAATTCCATTGAATACCTGTTCTCTTCCCCTCCATCACTTTCTTCATCACCCAATCAATCGTTAACAGAAAATAAAATCCAGACATCACACACCCCTGCTTGACCCTGGCTCTACAAAGAACTCCATATTCTATCAAAGCCCTCGTACATTGCCTTCACTCACCCAACTATTTTTGGTGGTATTCCATATTCTCTCATGACATGCCATAAGCTCTCTGTGTGTACTGAGTCAAAAGCCTTTCGAAGTCGACAAAGTGTATATACCATTAAGTCTAAACCTCACAATACATTTTGTGTCTTAAACCCCTACAAAATCTCAAATCTGTCGGGGTCTATGTTGCTCACAACAGAAACCACAGTCCAGCACAGGCAATTACACCAGGGATTTCCACACACTTCACGTCACCTTCCATGGTCATAATCTAACATTGATAGTAAACCAAATTTCACTGCAGCTGCACTGACTTTCACACTCAACACCAGGACAAGTGGTCAAAGTGTTTGGCTTGAAGTAATAATTTACAAATAGGATGGTATTTACCAGTGAAGGTTTTGTTTGTTTATTGATGAGTGATTTTGAGTGATGTTTTTGTGCAACCTTGTAGGCTTTAAGGATTTTGGACTGAAAATCCATTGCAACAGATTTTTATCATGCACTGCCGCGTTCCATTTGTTTACTTGTTCGGGAATGTTCAGTAGAATTAAGATTCGGTCCACACTACTTCTATTCCCAGAAAAGATTCACTAAACATTTACTGTCAATGTGTTGATGCATATCTTTCATCAATCAATTGCATGCTTTTAACATACCGTGTTCGACGTATTAAGCGCCCCTGCTCTAATAAGTGCCTACCAACATTTGTTGACTGATTAACATAATTTATTTGATTAATTTGAAGACTTAAAACAAGTTTTGTTACATTATTTGCTTATTTTGCATCTGACACATATGATGTCTTTGTGGTGGTTATTGTGAGCTAGTATAAAATCTGTTCACACAATGCAGCTTGAATAGCACACTGTATGTGGCTGCAGAGCATGGGCATTTAATTAGGAAGAAACTTTGGTCATAAAAGTGGTGCAATTCTATTTCGTGATCATCCCGGCGCTTGTTACATCGAATACAGTACTTGTCATATCATTGATGTTTTCAGATATCAATCATTCTTAAGAAGGCATACAAATGAATTTGATCTCTTTTTTTGTTTTATTCAGTCCATGAAGATGGAAACACCAACGAGGCTAGTTACTCCCCTGTGGAAATGTGCGTGGATATGGAGAAATCCTTCGTGGCCAAATCCTTCATAGCAGTGCAAGTAGCCTTAGTATGGACAACACCCACTTACCCCAGGCCAGCTCTTTCAAGAATAAAACTCCCTCCCAAAAACAACACCATTTACAACGAGAGGACTCCTTGTCCATTCAGAGTGGGGACATTTGGGAACTGAAACCCAGTACAAGCGGAACGTCCGGTGTTGGACGCGGAAAGGGTAAGACAAGATGCGTGTCATCAGGTCGAGGAAAAACACGCATTTTAGATTTGGATTCAGCCAATGAGAGACTGAGTATCAATGATTCAATCAATTCCGAACTGAGCGCAGCTTCTCCTGAAAGTATGAGTGCCTCCCAGGGAAGCTTGGACCGTCCGGGCAGGGAGTTTTGTTGTTCCGTCAGTCGGTGCTCAGCTCAAAGTGCAAAATCCATGCCGTGCACGTCTGGTAGTTTCACATCATCACAGAGTCTCTCTCTCGGGGCAGCGAGCTGTTGTAGCCACAATCTGCCAGAAGTTGAAAGCGACAGGCCGACGAGTTGCGTCTCTTTTGAAGAAAATGGCAGGGCGAGAGTCAGCTCCGTCGATAAACAAACATACATCACCGAATTGTAAATCTTAGAAGGTATGACATCGAACAAAGGAGGTTGCAATTAACCCATTTATGAGCTGAGCAGCTGTGCTAGAAAGATTTATTCAGATTAGATTATTCACTTACAAAGAGTTGAATCCAAATCAAAGTAAACTGCAGTACACTTTTGTTAATTTTGCATCACTTCTTTTTTGTAATATTAGATTGATGTTGGTTCATGAAAATGATTTCTTTGGTGTTATGCGCACCAATGGCCTGTAGTGCTTGATATTTTTCTTTGTCGTTTTGTTTTAAAAAGAGAAATAATTCCTTTGCTTCCTGTTTGTTTTCTTTTTGGTCAAGAAAATTGAGTTTTATCTGAAATGAATATTTTATATATATTTCTTTCATATTCTCTGTTTTCAGTTTACTTATTATCACTAGGTATTTATTTTGATAGATTATTACATTTTTTTTATACTCTCATTATGAAAGAGGGTTATTATTGACAAAAGTTTGCCCAAATTTTAAAAGAAATGTGAATTTTGTGTTTTTTTGTAAAGTATTTCTGATGTTCTGTGAAGTCTTAGTTCTGCTCTAATTTAAAAACAAATTCCACTGATTATATGTTTTCATATAGGGCCATTTTGCAGTCTGTGAATTACGTGATTGACTGTGGAATGGCCCTAGCAGACCCCTGGGGTCGCCCAGGGATTTGGGATGTCCCAAGGATCTGCAGTGTCCCAGGGATCTGCTAAGGCAAGGGTTCTTAATTAAATTTTTCGAGGGGCCATCATTTCTCAAAAGCTTCAGGCGGTGAGCCAATCGCGTGGCAAAACTAGCATCATGTGAAAAATAAAACTCGTCAAAACAATCCCTGAATACTAACAAGTTGAGAGCGTGCGCGTTTAGAAGGATTTATGTCGGATGTCGGCGGTTCTCTTATCCACCTTCCTTTGACAAGCCATGAGCCCAATTTGTAGTGGAACCAAAGATTTTATTTAATAAGCCGCGATGTTTTAGTGAGCTGATCTGCCTAGTAAAAACCAAAATAAACGAGTATTTTGCAATTTGTACTGATCTCATTCGGATTGATCTTACATGCAATGCACTGTATTGCATTATATAATGACTATTGTTCGTGGGCCAGATTGGATTGTCTGCAGCATATTAAGAATCGCCATGCTAGGGCCATTTCGCAGTCTGTGAATTACATGACGGACTGTGGAATGGCCATATATATAACCTTATTCTTCTTGTTGTAGACGATGTTACTCACCAGGTTTAGATATAATATAAGCAGAATATATTTTATGACATTCGCTGTCTTTTTATTGAAAATGCATGATGTTTATATAACGATTTATATAATGTAGATTTAAGAAGAGCCTCAATGTTAAAGGAAAGTAGTTTCTGGTAATTCTGCTCCTTTGAATGATTTCATTTAAAAGAGCCCTCTGTCGACAAGTTTTGTTTAAGCCAAGGATATTTTAGAATAAGTCCTAATTTGTTATACTCTGTTTCGATGAAAATAACTTCAGTATTCATAAGAAATAACTGATTAATTTAAACATTTGTATTAAAGTGTTTTCAGTACCATCACGTGCAAGAAAGGTGTGTTCAATTATTCTTGAGACTCAATGAAAAATATGCCCTCACATTTGGGTTGAGTTTCCCTTTAAAGGATTAGTTCAGGGGTCAAGCAAGTCCATCTTATATGAAAGAGGACTTCTAAAGAAATAAATTGGTGATGAAAGCGTTCAGAAATCTTATTCCGTTAAGGAGATATTTAAGTTTAAAATTTGGTATCATTTGTGTAGAAACGACCAAAATCAGACTAGTTGTGATGTCACAGCCTTAGATTCTTCAGTCTTAATGTATTCTATCAAATTTTGTCCTGCGATTCTGTGGCTTTAAAACCAATGGATATGTTAAGAAAGTTTAAAAACAAAGTAAGGGTTATTATAAATCACCACCTGAAGAAAGTTTGGGGGAAAATAATTCCAATATTAAAAATGTTACATAAATTTTCTTTAAAATACATTGGTAAGAATGTGAGGATGAGGGAGCCAACCTTCCATAGTAGACTTACTACACCAGTCACTTCTAGTCAGAAAAGACATAACTTGAACTCAATATCACTTTAACAAAATAAGAGATGGCATTAATTTCTTTGCCATTTTAGTTTCTTTTAAAGTCCTTTTTTGAACTTGGTTGACCACTGAACTTATCCTTTTACAACTGTCATAATGCCAAGAGGAAGAACAGAACAGATTAGTCACTCCAGGAGAAATCTGTATTTTAGGGCTCTATTATCTATCTCTTAATTTTAGAGATAAAAAACAATGTTGATATCAAACTCCATTAATTGGTTATTAGGCCTAAAAAAATGTTTGTTTGCCCTCCTCCACCGCTTCTAACTTAGTGAAAAACAGGGGCAGCATTATTACATAAAGTTTTATTTTCAAAAATATTTATGATTTGTAAAAATAGCGTGGCAACCACAATTGCCATATTACATATTAATACCCTACATGTAGGAAAGTGTTATGGTAAACACAAGCCACATGATACAATTTGCTCAATCAAATAATCACTCTGTCCCTCGCACTGCTTCATGTGCTTTGAAATTTTCAACTCTTGGTCGGTGTAACAGGAAATGATGTCCCCCGGAAATGTTGGTTATCACAGTGTGATAACAGTCTTTACAGAACAGAGAGGAACGTTCTTGTGTCAAACCTTTGCTATGAACTCCTCCAATTGCTGGACGATGAAGATGGTATCCTTACAAAGATCCAAATTGAAAGGGGGAAGAAAAAAAAATTCTGCCTGCCCCTTTCTTACAATTTTCCACAAGAAAGGCATGATGAAAATCTGTTGCAATAGATTTTTAGTCCAAAAATTCGTAAACCCTACAAGGTTGGACAAAAACATCACTTAAAATCATTAATCAATAAACAAACAAAACCTTCACTGTTAAATACCACCCTATATGTGAATTATTACTTCAAGCCAAACACTTTGACCACAGAGGAATACTTTTGTGTTGAGTGTGAAAGTCCATGCAGCTGCAGTGAAATCTGTTTACTACCAATGATGTCAGATTATGACCATGAAAGTGAGATAAAGTGTGTGAAAATCCCTGGTGTAAGTTAGTGCTAATTGCTTGTGCTGGATTGTGGTTTCTGTTGTGAGATATAATAGACCACCCCCTCCCCTCCCCCTCTTCTCCCCTTCCCCGACAGATTTGAGGTTTTGTCAGGCTTCAGACACAGAATATATTGTGAGGTTTAGACTTAATGGGCAAACAAACAATTATTTTTTAGGCCTTATATTTGAGAGATTTCACCAGTGTGATGAAAAGTAACCTGGCATTGTAGAAGCCTGATGTCATAATGTAATTGCATATCCAAGATAATTCTTGATGTATTTCTAATAAATGAAAATTAATTTGTCTTTCATTTTGAGAAGTGCATGTTCTACCCCATCACAATAATAAAACAAAACATATTTCCAATAATTGTAAAAGATCGATAAATTTTTAAAGAAATACATGGATATTGTCTTGATCTGCAATTATGACATCACACTGAGGTCACTTATCAACAATCAATCAATCTTTAAAGTGCATTAACTCCTCCACAGAATAATTTACAAAATGTTTTTTATGTTAATTTGTTTCTTTAACCTTTACTCTACCAGCATTTTTTTTAAACGCCTGGGAGGCGGAGTCAAAGATGCGGCACCCAAAATGGCGATAATATCACCAGGTGGTAGAGTAAGGGTTAAGCACAGGCTGAATTATTGAAGGGTTCCGAGCAGCAGAGTTCCCCTTCAGTGACCCGCTGGGCCACCCACTGGGATCATACTGCATATATTTTTGTGTTGGCACACTTATAGTGGCCATTACTCTACCAGCACTTTTTTGAAAATGCGCCTGGGAGGCTGAGTCAAAGATGGGGCACCCAAAACGGCGATAATATTGCTGCGTGGTAGAGTAAGGGTTAATAGTCCTCTTATCATTATTCATGAAAATGAAAATTTATGGAAATATTCCTTGAAATAATTCTTCAGGAAGCAGCAATGTATGTACCTAAGGTTTGAAAGCTCTGGTTATTGTCGATTAGTTAAGTGGCCCAGTTTAATAAATAGTCCAGTTGAAAATATTTTTTTATAGGAGCCTGGTTAAATAAATGGTCTAGTTAAAAAAGTGGCTTGGTTAAATGTTCCATCATTGCGCTGGGCATGTAAAACACGTGCTGTGCATTGAAACACGCACTGGTTAAAATGAATTTGCCACATGAATTTTTTTTTAATATCAAATGATATTTCCAAAACAAATTACCCTCCTTGTACTTCAAGTAATCTTAATCAGTGGATTTTAAACACGTCTATTGGTTAGTGCAACCAACGGCATAGCAAGATTCCGGCATAGTACTTACAAAAGTAATCTTATATAACAACATGCCAACGTATGAACTTGTACAGCAGACGACAGTCTGCCCTACAATGTGGCAATGTAAACTAAGTCATGTGACCTCATGATGTCAGCTGAAACATCCTTCTATCCATTTCAGGTTTCCTGACATTCAATGGTGTTACTTACAGTAGTCATAAAAGCTCAGCAAAAATTTGCATAAAATACACAAACACTTTCGAGGAATGTTAGGATGTGATGTTATAACTAGTCTGAATTCAGTCATTTCTACAACATGATGTAATGTCCTGCTTTTAAAATTCAGTTTTTCTTAATTAGCATATCAATTCATTAGGGTTTTTTTTTTCTTTTTTCTAGTTGTTATTATAATTGATAGTTAGGAGAAACAATGTTCTTCCTCAACCATGTTTGAAGCTGAGGAGAGTTCATTGTGATTGGTCTAAATGTACTGGTTTTAAAAATCTTTCGAGGTTGACTAGTGATACTTAAGAACTGTTCATTCGGTTATTCATCAGAAATCTTGAGGGGGCTGTTTCGGAAGACACACTTCCCAGAAATTAAAAGCTAGTTATCTTATTACCATTCATAGAAATATACAATACAATTCAATGCTTTTGATTGGTCTAAATTCTTTGGTTCTAAAAATCTTTCGAGGTCGGACTAGTGATACTTAAGAACTGTTCATTCGATTATTCATCAGAAAATTTGAGGACGCTGTTTCGGAAGACTACACTTCCTGGAAATTAAAAGCTAGTTATCTTGTTACCATTTATAGAAATATACAATACAATTCAACGCTTTTGATTGGTCTAATATTTGCACAAATACTGACACGCCAATCAATAACCGCCGTGCGGAAGTGACATCAATAGTTGTGGCAGAAATACTGCCATGTGTCAAGCAATTTTCTTGATTAATTAAAGTCTTAAAATAATTTGTGTACATTATTAGCTTATTTTGCATCTGACACTCACAATGTTTTTGTGGTGGTTATTGTGGAGCCAGTATAGAACCAGTTCACACAATGCAGTTTGAATAGCACACTGATGTTCACATAATGCAGTTCGATTAGCACACTGTACGCGGCACATTTATTAGGAAACAACTTTGGGCCTAAAAAGTGGTGCAATTCTATTTTTGTATTTGTGATATTGTTTTTATTGATGCTTGGTTGGCGAGGTTTAGGGACACCCACCACGGCAGCGATGGTCAAGTTGTGCAAGAGAGATTAAATGAAATCCGAAAAAGACAGAAAGTTGAAATAGCTCATGCCGAAAAGTTTCTCTTTAAGCCTACCCGCACCCGACACCTCACTTAATCCTGAAAATTCAGGTACGACAATTACCAACCCGACTTCCTGTTTAGTGTATTGTGTTTCCACTCCAAACAATGATTGTTTATCTGCCATTCCCATGCACACCACAGTCAAGTAGGTCAGGGTCATTTGTGTGTTTAAGATTACAGAAGCCAGTGCTGAGTAATCAGGGCACTTTTGTGATTGAAATCACTCATCTGTGTTAAGTATCTTAGTGGGAGAAATTTGTTTGCAAACTGGTGATAAAAGTAGTTGTGTGTTATATGCCTGAGGTGATGTGTGCATTAACTGAATGATTCACTGACCATTTCTCCTAAAGAAAGATATTGCTTCATGGGATTCATGGACATGCGAGTGTAAATATGCTATTTTGAGTACTACACAATGCAATTTTTTTGTTCTTTTTTTTTTCCTTCGCCAGTGGAATATCACCTATTTGTAAGATATTGGTATGCCTACCTTGCGCATTGAGTGAAAAAAGAAGCTTCTTCTGTTGTATGCTTTCATTTTTGTATCTTTCTCTGTATTTTTAGATTTTATTTGAATGTGAACTTCAATGTAAATGTGTAAAAATTGATGCATTTTATGTACGTTTAAAGTTCAGCTGGCTGAACGGGGAAGTGGGAAAATTTGCTTCAGGTGAAAATTATTTCTTACAATGAAAAGTATTTGGGCATGTATATCGATAGGGCTTTACATTCTGAACAGTATGGTCTTTTAAAGGATTAGTTAAGGGGTCAAGCAAGTCCCATTTTAAATGAAAGAGGATTTAAAATAAAAACAAAAAAATGGTAAAGAAAGCATTCAAAAATCTAAATTTGTTAAGGAGATATTCAACTTAAAAGTTTGGTATCATTTGTGTAGAAATGACTGAAATCAGACTAGTTGTGATGTCATAGCCTCAGATTTCCTAGTCTTTAAGTATTCTATTTCTATTATATTTGATCTTGTGATTTTGTGGCGTAACAACCATTGGATATGTTAGGAAAGGAGTAAAACAGAATCTAGTAAGGATAATTTACCACCTGAAGAAAGTCTGAGGGAAAATAATTCAAATAGTCAAAAGTAAAATTAATTTTCTTCAAAATAAATGAACAATTGTTTAGAATGTGAGGATGAGGACGACAACCATCAATAGTAGACTTACTACACCAGTCATTCCTACATAGATAAAACAAGAGCTTTAAACTTGAATATCTCCTTAACGGAATAAGATTTTTGAATGATTTCTTCACCATTTTGTTTCTTTTAAAGTCTCTTTTATATCAAGTTTGTTTGACCACTCTTCTCTTACCACTCCTTTCTCCTGGGTATGAAGGCGTCAGGCTAAGCAAATTCTTCCATCTCTTTCTGTCTCTTGGTACTACTGCAGCTTCTCCCCAGCTGTTCCATCCCAAACTATTTCTCTCCTTTTCTGCCACTCTTCTCCATGTAGTTTTAGGTCTTCCCTTCTTTCTTCTACCTTCTGGTGTCCAGGTGATGGATATTCTGGTATAGTTTTTTTTGGTCTTTAATACATGACCCAACCATCTCCATCTTCTCGTAAATATCTCCTTGCCTATCTCCACTGCCTGTTCTTTCATAAAGTTCTTCATTGGTGACTTTCACTGGCCATCGAATTTTTAAAATAATTCTAAAGGCATCTCCTTTGGAACACATCTATAGTTTCTTCTCGTCAGCTTCCAGGTTTCACATCCATTTAGGAATACTGAGATTACATTTGATTGAAATATTATCAGTTTAGTCTTTTTATCCGGTAGATGTTTGATTTCCAAATCTTGTCAAGTTCCCTGTGCCAGCCTAATTCTGCGTTTTATGTCTTCATTAGTGCCTCCTTCTTTGGACAGTGTTGCACTGATATAGACAAAGCTATGAACATCTTCAAGCTCTGCATTTGCAACTTTAATTAATTATTCCATCAGTGTTGTTCTTAATGCGCATGATCTTTGTCTTTTTTTTTACACTGAACTTAATCCTTTAATTACATCATAGCAGCTGTTTCTGAGTTTTGATTAATCAAAGTTTGATGAATTCTCAATGTATGCAAAAGTTGTGCTGTAGCAAAGAGAAGAATTGCTTTAATTCTGTAATGTTATTCTTTAAGTTTCTCTTTAAAATTTCTGTTACTGAAAATCATCAAGACCATTTTCTTCACGGTACGATTGAGAGTTGAAACCTCTTGGTCATTCATATTTATCTGCTCCCGGTCAAATAATATTTGGTAAAGGATTGAAAAACAAGTTAACATAAAGAAATTCATAGGTCTTCCCTATTAATGTAACAATATTTAAGTGAAATTTGCATAATTTGTAACATTCTGTAAAATGGTAAATTTTTACCGATTTTGGTTGCCATTTTCATGTTTTGTATTGTTTTTAATTAGAGGAGCACTAGATTGAAAAGTGAAGGCGTATTTTTCAGGGGTCCCCAAAATTGAATGCTTATATAGCACACAAGTGTATAATGATTTCTGGTTAATATGAATATACAAGTTACCTTTGCCTTCACGTCGTCTGTGAGCTATGAAAACATGAAGTTTATCAATCTTTTGTAGATAATACTTCTGTGAAATTCAGAAAAAGAAGCGCCCTCAATTTATGGTCTAGTGCTCCTTTAAGCTCAAATTATAGCTACCTGTCTATAGATCTTTAACTGATCAAAAATTGGATCATTATGTTTGTTGTAATTTGCACAGTAGTTTTATTTAGGGAAAGATGGGCGGGGTTGTGGGGGTGGGTGTGGTTCCCCTAACATCTTAAAACAAGTGACTCATGTTCTTTGCAATTTTTAGGGAAAGGTAGGGGGTGGTTCCCCTACCATCTTAAAACAAGTGACTCAAGTTCTTATCAGTAAAGTTTGATGAAGGCAACCAAGATGTGTCATTGTATTCAACGAGAGGGAAATATTTCTTTAAATGTATTATTGTGGATATTTGACATTTGTTACATAATCCACTTGGGTCTTAGATTTTATAGATGTATTTTGTTAAGTGTGTATCGCACCACAGTGTTTATAATGTTGATTCTGACTATGTGGTGCACGGTTTTTACTTTGATGGCCTTCAAAAGGACTTATAAGTTTCGAATATATTATTGATAGAAAATGATGATGTCCGTGTTGCGGCAACTGAGGAGAGTGTATTAATATAATATATCTATATATATATATGTGATTGTTTACTTTGGTGACTTGATGGCATGTCGTCCAGAGTACTCAATGGTGCTGGAGGGGTAAACTTAAAGGTAACTCAATTCTGAAGTAACAAACATTTGGGAAAAAGTTAAGCAAAAGTGGTTTATTGAAGAACGGAAGAGTTGTAGACATGAGTGTTTTTATCTATGTGAAACTGGTATTCATAGACAACACAAGTGTTCCATACCATCTGTCCGTTGCCATAGGTTAACGGAACAGTTAAGCTCGTGTGGAATAGTCTGTAATAATTGAAGTAATGGAGAAGAAGGTCAAGGATATACAATATTTCTTGTAAAAGTGGGCAAGAAAATTTGAGTTCAAATAGCTCAAAATTGGGTTTAAATTCAATTCAATTCAATTCATTTAAACTTTATTGAGCACCATTAATGGGCAATTACAGCTCGCAAAGATAAAACAATAAAATGATGAAAGGAGAATGTTAAACACAAACAGATAAAGGAATACATCAAAAATCAGATGATAAAATGCAATATACACAAGCACCAAAAGTATAAGAATAAATATCCTATTGCACATGACCATCTATCTTGAGAAATTACTGTTGAAATGAATTGTAGCCATAGTGACAAAGGTGTCATTAAGAATTTTTGGCCCTTAGACCCCTCCAACCCCGATTTTCTCAAAATCAGGGGTAATCCACACCATTCAACCCGAGAGACTCTTCACAATTCATTGACTAGCAACCAGCTATTGTTACATCATACACAACACGGGTAATCCACACCATTCAACCCGAGAGACTCTTCACAATTCATTGACTAGCAACCAGCTATTGTTACATCATACACATACCTTCTTAAATGACAACATCTTCATAGTCTGTTCACAGTTCACTTGTTAGCAACCAGTTACCTTTACACTGTACACAATAGGTCATTCATCTTGGGCTCAAGCCACAACTGCTGTTCAATGATGCGAATCAGATTAGTCCTTGGCGGAGCCTAAATAAAAATATACATTATATGCTTGGGAGGACTTTGTGCAAAACCCATGAATGATTGATGGACCATTCCTCCTAAGGATGGTTATTTCATCATGGTATTTATACCGGTTTGTGCTGGCAGCTGGGGTCTTCCACTCAGACTTAGTTGACTGGAAAGGTCCTTGTTCAGCGGATGATCTGTCATCTAAAACAGATCAAAGCTTATGTTGTAAACATGTGTTTGCAAACAAAAAGACAATTAAGATCTGGATAAGACTTACAACTCCCATTATCAATAATTGTGTGTGATATCAATATATCTGATATAATATCAATAATTGTATTTGATATCAATATATCTGATATATATTATCAATAATTGTATAATTGTTTATTAAAATTCTGAATTTATTTACCATTTATTTATGCAAAACAATTCAATGCAACCCCACACACAAAAAAACAACAACATGTTTTTAAAAGATTTAATGTAGTACTTTCAATTTATACTACATGCATCCCTCTAGGATTTTGGTATTGTCCCATGTTTTTCTCTGAAATTGGTACTTTCAGATTGGTCGTGGTGAGTCCGCCCATAGATGAAGGGTTAAATAATGAATTAGCATGTACAAAATTCTGGAGTAAAAGCTGATTAAAGTTGAGTATTGTCAGCCATGTGGCAAATAAAATGATATCAGAATTTCATTAGAATATGGAGTGCTGTTTTAATTTTTCTGGTAAAGTACAACCCTACTAGTAGGTACAGTATTACGTACTGGTGCATGTGTGTGGTGCAGCTCATATTATACAGGTGAACTTCAAAGGGAAAATGGAGGGGAGGGTTAAAAACAGGGCTTCTTAACAGATGTGTAGTGGGGCATCTGGAGAAGGGAGCAGCATTCACTGGTCAAGACTGGAACGAAAGGTGTCTGGTGATGGAGAAATTACAATATTCTCAGGGAGATTGTTCAATAAAAAAATGGTTGTCGGGGACCATAGGCGGGCATCTGGAGTATGGAATTAAAAAGGGCCGAGGGTGACCACATTTAGTAACACCTCATGGGTGAGGCTTGGTTGACACGTAGGGCCTCACTTCTTCTTAGGTTGGCTGTTTCTCTGATGACATCACATCTGCCTAATTTCTTGAACAATTAGAATTGAACTTGTCGTAAAATGGACAATTTTGAAACATTGTAAAGGGGGAGTCTCTGTTTATTTTCATGATTTCAGTCGACTAAAACAAATTATAGTCTCTAAAATTGCAGAAACTACTTCAGCCAGCAAGTTCTGTTTTTGTGTTTTTTTTTACTTTGGTTTGGTGGACTTCAGCCCTACCATTGAGGTATTCTTTCTTAGATGTCAGTGTTTCTACTATGTAGGTCTAGATTGAAGTTTGTAGTTGATCTGTGTGAGTCTAATGCTAATAAAAAGCTTGTAGTGTTTGAAGAGTACCTTTTCAGGTACCATTGAAGAGTGCCCCTTTAAGTACCAATTGAAGAGTGCCCCTTAAGTACCATTGAAGAGTGGCCCTTCAAGTCCCATTGAAGAGTGCCCCTTTAAGTACCATTGAAGAGTCTCTTCAAGTACGATTAAAGAGTGCCCCATTAAGTACCATTGAAGAGTCTTTTCAAGTACCATTAAAGAGTGCCCCATTAAGTACCATTAAAGAGTACCCCTATTAGTACCATTTAAAAATGCGCCTTTTAATACCATTAAATAGTGCCCCTTTAAGTACCATTTAATAGTATTCCTCTAAGAGTGTCCCTTTAAGTACCATTGGAGAGTGCCCCTTCAAGAGTACCTCTCAAATACCATTTAGTGCCCCTCATGTACCATTGAAGAGTGCCCCATTAAGTACCATTGAAGAGTGCCTCTTCAAGTACCATTGAAGAGTGCCCCATTAAGTACCATTGAAGAGTGCCCCTTTAAGATTTCATTTGTTGTCTTCCCTAGAAGCAGTAAGTAAACTTTTGTTACATTGAATCATAAGTTTGGAACAATTTGGTGAGATTTCAACAAATTGTTTTCCTAAAGTTGCTAAATCAGAGTTTGCAGTAATATGGTGTCGGGACAATTTTTTGTTTTTGAATATTTTGAAAAGTGAGTTTGGATTCCCTGAAATATTTTTAACAACCAATGAAGGAAGCTGAATTGTTTTTCCTGAATATTGACAAAGTTTGAATCAAAAATGAATTTATAATTTGTTCTTGTTTGTGTTTGTATTTGTTGAATAATGTGCATATAATTATTATCTCCTCGTTTGCAATGATTACTGTATTTTGTATCAGTATGAGATTTGTGTTTGGACTATCACAATATTGCCTGCTATTTGAAAGCCAACTTCTTCTTGTAGATGTCAACTATATTTTGTATTTATATGCATTATGTTAATTTGTTTGTTTGTATATCAACTTGTGATTACACAGAACAAAGATCTTGTTTTCTTTTGTGAGCAAAAATAAATTTGAGGAAAGATAGAAATTGCTTTGTGTGACTCGTGCTTATTATTATGTACGTCGACCAATCATATGCTGGGGGAAATTTTCCTTTGTTACCCAACCAACCATCTGCAGTTGCTAGAGCAACAGTTGTAAACAATGTGTACGTTGGCATATTATGTATAACACACGTGTGATTCGTGTATGAATTAATTTTTATCATACAGCATATCCTGCATGAATTGTGCAGACTGTAATTTGAGTGTGCGATTGTGAGAAATGACCAAGCTTGTAGGCCAAATGCATGTAAGCTTGTAGGCCAAGCATGTACAGTGCTCTGCATGGGAAATGGTATTTATGGTTAGGTTTGAAATGACCCAATCGAGTAATGAAATTTCAACTGGAACAATAAATATCTAAACAAACAAGAAATATTGAATCTAGAAACTTCAGTCTACTTAGATGTAAATGAGTACCAGCATTGTTGCAGAATTAACAGGTGATGGACTGTTTGACAAATCAATCTAAATGCATCTTGTCAACGGTGTCAAGAAAAAATAAATAAAGGCGCCCTGAGAATATTATGTGCATGTGTGTAAAGAATTAATTAGTTTAGTGGTCAAGCATGTCCATCTTTTTTTAAAGAGGGCTTTAAAAGAAACAAAATGCTGAAGAAAGAATTAAAAAAAAAATTATGTTAAGGAGAAATTCAAGTTTAAAGTTTGGTATCATTTCTGTAGAAACGACTGAAATCAAGACTAGTTGTGATGTCACAGCCTCAGATTCCTCAGTCTTTATGTATTTTAAAGAAAATGTAATAATTTTTTTCACTATCTAAATTATTTATCAAACTTTCTCCAGGTGGTATATTATAAATACCTTTCCTTGATTCAGTTTTACTACTTTTTTGACATATCCCATGGTTTTTAGGCCAGAAAATTACAGCACAAAATATGATAGAATAAATAAAGACATTGAGGAATCTGAGGCTATGACATCACAACTAGTCTGATTACACTCGTTTCTAAACAAATGATACCAAATTTTAAACTTTGGTATCTCCTTAACGGAATAAGATTTTTGAATGCTTTCTTCACCATTTTGTTTCTTTTGAAGTCCTCTTTCATATAAGATGGATGTGTTTGACCACTGAACTAATCATTTAACACAAACTGTGCTAACAAATGTTGTTGTCCAAAGGGTAGACCCAACAAAACTGATGGATCGTACCTGGATCTGAATTTTGGTTGTTTGAATGATTTTGTCCATCCGAAACTGGTGTCCTTTCCAGGCAGTTTTATTTGACTCACATCCCCTTATCCATGGAAAACAGTAATAAGCACCAACCTTACATGCCTTTCACCTACAGTAGCTCAGGAAAGCATTTCTTTCAAAAATCTGCTTATAGAAATTCTTTTTTATTAGACAAACTTATTAATAAATTTAATTAATACCTGATCAATAATTAATAATACTAGATAAATGATACTTGCAAATGTCTGTAATTGTATTTACATATCTCATAAATTCTGTTAAAATACAACGTTTGAACATGTACAGTATTGAGACTACATACAAGATATGGAAACGCTTGGCTGTATACATACAGTATGGAGAAGCTTGAAATTACAGATTCAGCACAAAGTATCTCAATAGTTATTCAAGGTGATAATTCTAGAACTAAAATTTTCAAGGTGACATTCAATACAAATTTCAAGGTTACACACAAAGCAAAATTCAACGTGTTTTATCTTATATTGTGTTATTTGTTCACTCCGGTTACGATTGGCAAAATATGAATAACAATCACAACCCTCCTCTTAAACTTCAACCCTGGATGGAGCAAACCGTTTACAATTCAAAAACCTTCCCCAGTAGCCTCATCAAAGTCTTATATTTGGGTTAGTCTCTCAATGTTATACTTTGTACACAGTCTCTTATCTTCATAACGCGAAAGAAAGTATCAAAAGCTTTTGAGCGTTATGACATTTGCACATCCAGGTTGAGGACTCGGGTGGGTGGGATTTCCAGCTCTTGATTGACCTTGGAATTGATGTACTGATGTAGGAGCATTCGCAATTCAGCATTCTGCTGACGGAGGCCATCTGTTTCCGTGATAAGCTTGCCTCTTTCTGTCAAGGTGTCACTGCAAATGAAAGATAACACTTTTTACAAACATTCATGTATGGTAGTACATGGGCTTGGCTATAACTTAATTCTTAAACCTGCAATGAGAAGTTAAGGTAGGAGAAGGGTAAGGAGGGTGACGGATAAAGGAGGGTGGGGTAAAGGAAAGTGAAGAGTAAAGTAATGAGTAAAGGAGTGAGAAGCGTGAAGGAGGTACAGTAATGAGTTCAGGAGGGTAATGAGTCAAGGATGGTAATGAGTTCAGAAGGGTAATGAGTTCAGAAGGGTAATGAGTCAAGGGGGTAATGAGTCAAGGAGGGTAATGAGTAGAGGAGGGTGAGGAGTCAAGGAGGGTAATGAGTAAAGGATGGTGATGAGTAAAGGATGGTGATGAGTCAAGAATGGTGATGAGTCAAGGAGGGTGATGGGTAGAGGAGGGTGATGAGTCAAGAAGGGTAATGAGTCGAAGGTAATAAGTCGAGAAGGGTGATGAGTCGAGGAGGGTGATGAGTCGAGGAGGGTTATGAATCGAGGAGGGTTATGAATCGAGGAGGGTGATGAGTCAAGGAGGGTGAAGAGTGAAGGAGGGTATTGAGTCGAGGGTATTGAGTCGAGGGTATTGAGTCAAGGAGGGTAATGAGTCAAGGAGGAAAATGAGTAGAGGAAGTCAGAAGGATGTTGGAGGGTTAAGGAGGGTGAGGGGAAAAAGGTGGTCTAAGGGTAAAGGAGGATGAATGGGTACAGGACAAGGGCATAGGAGGGCGATTGGTTGAAGGAAAGCTGGAGGGTGAATAAAGGAGGTAAATTGGTTAAGGAGGGCGAGGGTGAAGGATAACGATGGGTGGAATGAGTGCAGGAGGGAGAAGGGTGTTCAAGGGTAAGGGAGGGCAAGAAGCAAAGGCGGTCTATGGGTAAAAAGTGACTAGGGGCATATGAGGGTGAATGGTTGACAGGGTGAATGGATAAAGATAGTGAATGGGAAAAGGAGATGACAGGAGAAATGAGGGTGAAAGTACAGGAGGGTGAAGGTAAAGGAGGGTAAATGGGCAAAGGAGGGTCAGGGGTAAACAGGGTTAGGGGTTAAGAAGGGTGAGGGGTACATACTATAAATGAATTGAATGGGAAATGGCATCAATGAGGTCATCAACACTAGCAATACATTCAGTATGCAGAACTTCACATTATCTTTGACCTTCCCCACCCCCTACCCACTCACCTGTATTTTTCTAAGCCATCCAATAATGCTGTCCAGACTTTCTCTTTCTTTTCTGATAACACTTTTGGAAATGAAGCCCAATAATCGGCGTCATCACTACAAAGAAGAGCAGAAGAAATGAAACATAAACGTGATGCGTAATTGTTAAAATGTGAAAATAATTTAACTGGTATTCTGAGTGACTCGTGTCGCTTAATAATATGGCAGAGATTATGGGTTCAAGGCACATGATAATTCCTCCTGTAAATCTCCGAAAGGAATTTAAATGAAAATACAGGGAGGGGTGAACGGAACTCTCTTTGCCAACACTACCCAAATTTGTTGAGGAGAATTACTGCCCTAGTGAAATACCACTCCAGTACAAAATACACTATTTTTTTTAAGGCACAGTTACACACCGAATGCGACGCAGCGAGCAATTTCTTAAACAAAATTAAATAAAAGAAAGGAAAAGAAACATAGAAAAGCATTGTCATCGCATGGCTATTCAGATGTTAACTGAAAATTGATTGAAAGGGCCTTTCAACGCCCATTAAAGCAAAATACGCGTTGCGACAAAAAATCGCGCCCCACTAAAGCGAATTTCTCTACAGTTTGAACTAAAAAGCATTTCTAACAAATTTTCCAGTATCATCAGAAAGCCTCAATTGTAAACTTCATCGTGTGTAAGGAAAAAGTCAAAGCATCTTATAATATTTGTTTCCTGTATGATCTTTTTAAAAATCGCTCACCGGATCGCGTTCGGTGTGTTACGGCCTTTACAGTGCAAGAGTGTCAGTTATTAAAGTATGGATGGAGCCTGAACTTGCACCTACATTGCACAACATTGCTTTACTTAAAGACTGACCATTACATGTAGAATCCCTATACATCATTACCCAACATGCAATATTAATAGTGAGTGGTGTAGTAACCCCAACAATAATTTTTTGGGGAGGGGGGGCAATTACCATTTTACCCCTCCAATATCAAATGTCTAACAAATTGATTTACAAGAGTCTGATTCCAGGACAACTTTTCTCATCTTGAAAATCTGTCATTTTGGGGAAGTCTCCAATTTTCCTTATTTTTGGTAAATTTGCTTCATTTTCGGGAAATGTCTTTTATTTTCGTAGAATTTCGTTAAATTTTGTGAAATTTGCTTTAATTTTCTGAAAGTTTCCTACATTTTCATGAAATTTGCTTCAATTTTGGGAAAATTTTCGTCAATTTTGAGGAAATTTTCTTCCAATTTTTGGGAAATGTTGCCAAGTTTTACCGAAATTTCCAATAATTGTCCAACTCCCCCAGTAGAAATAGTTTTTGAGCCGTGATAAGAAACTCATACATTTTTGTAGGTTTGTTGGGACAAAAATATTATCTAGCCCTCCCCTTCCTTCGCTGTCATATACCTTCCTACTCCGCTAATTAACAATTCAGGCCAATTACCCCACCTACTCAAGGCATGTTACCTAACTCCAGCAGACTAGCAAGTGGGGTAACACTTGAGGCAACTTTCATGTTGCAAGTCAGCTATATTATAATTGAACTCTGAGTTTTCAACCAATCACCACACGAATTTGCCTTGTTACAAAATCTGCATAACTAAGTGGGGCAAAAATCCTAAGTGGTACTGGTACAGCACCGCTAGCTAGCGATGTGTGTTCATGCAGTCAATGCAATATACTGCACAAAACAAATTCCAGACACACAGACCAAGTGATGACAAGATGTTGAACAAAAATTACGTCTACAGGCTGCTACGCGTTTTTGTAAATTCGATTCCCGTTACCCAGAATGGTTAGCAAACAGAAGTTTGTTTATTCCTATTGCTAAAACTTGAAAGATGCAGAGAAGTGCCATAAATGTATCAAAGCTTGCGACAAACCACATAAACATTTAAATGTCAATGCATTGATCATGCATGACTGCGAATTTGAGGCTTGTTTGCCTCACATAGTTACCGTATTGCTATGGTGGGCGTGGCCTACATCCTTACTCAGAGAGGTCAATTGATATGTCTGAACACATAATGATTCTCAATCATTTATGTATTCATTTGTTGGTATACTTTAAACTCACCTGTCATCTCTCTCCTCCCCAGCAATGATCTTGAACGTCTGATGTTTCATCCTATCTCTAAAAAAATAAATGGAGATTGACAATTATAACCATTATGAGACAGAGATTTAAACAATTTTATTCAAATTAAAATTGAGCTCTTTCCCAAAACATTGTTGTGCTTGCCATTGCCCTTATCAATTTCTTCAAAGTGTTTTTCATATAAAGACTTTCTGCATGGCCTCTGTCTGTGCAGATCTACTGACAGATAGGGGTGGGAAAAGGAATTCGGGGCAAAGGGGAGGAAATCCAATGAGGGCATTTTCTTTATCTAAAAGTTCTTACGAGGATATGAAACAGGAAAAAAAAGGTTTTTAGTTCCAGTAAAATGCTAAATGCTTGCAAGGGTAGTTCTAAACTATGAATAATTTAGTCCTTATGAATGACCTAGAATAAATTCATATAACTTTCAGAAGGGCACCTCCTCCCCCGGTCCAACCCTTACTCTAAGGGGTGGGGGAAGTGACTCCAGTTGTCCTAATGGTCCATCATCCCTGTTGAAAGATTAGCCATAAGAGTTGCAATTTTTTTTTAACAAAATGGTTTAAAAAAAGGTGGCCGGTACTTTCTTTCATAAATCTTTTTAAATATCTATCCATGGTACGTTGCAGCAAATTCTGACTAATAGTTTTTACCATAACCGCAATCAAACCCTCGCAGGAATAGACTTTCCCATCATTTTCAGGGACTGAAATTTAGGAACGAAATTTTAAAAATGACATCCAAATTTTGAGCTGTCCGCCCAATCATACCTCAAAAATTGAGCATTTTAGCAATGGATTAAACTTTCATCACCTGTAACTCAAAAACTATAAATGCTATTTCCAAAATTTAAAAGCTGATCTGATAACACTCTATAAGGGTGTTCAACTGACGTCATGAGGTCATGTGAGTTTGTATACATCGCCATTTTGTCGGGTGAGAACGATCGCTTGCTGTACACTTATTTACACTTGCATGTTGTTATATAAGATAATTTTTGTTAGATAATTAAGCCGGAATCTTGCTGTGCAGTCAGTTGTACTAATAGACATGTGCCAGGGAATAAAAAGACGTTTTCTCGATTTCCATGTGATCCTGATTGACATTCAAAGTGGGTTTCTGCTGTACGACACAACTTCTTTCAAACTTCAGTTCATACTAGCGTTAGGATTTGCAGTGAGCACTTTATGCCAGGTATGTAGGCTTTGTCTGCACATAACGAACAATCAGATCGCGTTCACATAAAAGTTACTCTTCGTATACCTGGTGAATATATAAAACGTTAGGAAAATATGAAGTAAAATCGCCGCCGCGAACAAAAACAATAAAATTCGCTGAACTGGTAGGTAGGTTAGTATGTAGTATGTTTGTTGTACGTGTAATGTGGACTGAGCTGCGTGAAAACGCATAAAACGCAACAACGCTTTTCCGGCAAAATGGCTTCCAAATGAGTTATAGTCACGTCATGAAATCCCTCTATTAAAACAATAGAAATTGCTAATGTCTATAGACCATTTCAATTCTGAATCGGTTATTTCCATAAAACTAATTTAAATAATGTCACATGGCCGAGATTCACGTATCCATAATGGAGCAATCAAATACTGAGAGAATCTTATTGACCAATCAAGTACTGGAGAAATCTTGGCCGTCTGCACAATTCACGTACGGTATGGGACCAAGCGTATGAAAAAATGTTTTGAAGTGCATGTATCATATGTGCGTTATACATGAAGGAAATATGCACATGTATTGCTGCTTACAATTTTTTTTCTCACACCTGCACCTGATTGGTTGGGAAACAAAGGGACAAAAGTTGATTGGTCCAAATACTGAAGAAATCAAGTTCGGCTAAACTTGATTAAAAAAGTTTATTTACCATGCAAACAGCAGAGCCATAATTTCAGAAGAATCAACAGTATCTCTTAAAGCGGAAGTACATCGTTTACAGCTCCAGCTTCCCCATTCAAGTGTTGAGAGAAGTGGCAATGGGTGAATGGCCTCGCCGTCCTTTGGAGGGGTTGTTGGGCCATCGGTCCTGGTGTTTGAGGCCCTGGCAAATTGCGTTATATAAATCGATGTCTACTCAAAATAATTTTTTACTCACTTGGTTGGTGTCCTGTTTTCATCGGCAAATTTTCTGAGGGCTTTATACACCTCATTGGGGTGGATAAGATTGCTATAATCTGACCGGGTTGATTGAACGGAACCAGCTTCATCCGGTCTACTACTTGTCGCTGGCTCTACTTCTCCATCGTCACCGCCCACTGAAGCATCCTACAAAATTTAAAATTTGTGAGAATTTCAAATATAAAATTTTCAACACAATATATTCAGTGTTTGCTGCAAACATACACATCATTCCGAATACATTTATGAGGCTTTTTGACCAAACACATTACCTTATCAATCATCTTTCTCAATTTGGATTTAATCAAGTTAGCGATTGATAATCAAATTTGACACATATTATAATTTCAAGAATGTTTGTTTGTTTGATGAGGTCTTAACGGCACCACGACAATGAGGGTCAAATTGTGCCTAAGAGGTCAGATCATTTTAGAGGTAGGAAGGAAAGAAAACAGGAAGAGAATGAGAGAAATTCAAAAACAAAAGTCAGAAATCTGTGATCGAGAGAGGAGGTGCATGGGGGAAACAGACTAAAGTAAGGAGGGAGTGGAAGAGGAGAATTAAATATGGTTGTAGAGGGAAGCATGATGAAGGAAGGAGATAATTTTATCTGGAGGATTTTTCTGGAAGAAATCAGCAATTGAGTTGTGGGAAGCGAGGGAAGCTCTTGGAAGGTTGTACAGGGGGCAAGCAAGGATAACGTGATGGATAGTGAGGATGCAGTGGCAATTGTTACAGAGGGGTTGGGGGGAACCAATAAGAAGGTGGGAGTGAGTGAGGTGGGTGTGACCAATTCTAAAACGGGTCATATGGACATTGTCGATACGAGAGAGAATGTAAAATGATTCACAATAATAGTAATGCAATGGTATTGGCCTAATTGTATACATCTCTGACATGTTATCAGCTATCTGCTTAAATGTCAATGAAAATGCATGAACTGACAGAATTCAATTTATTGTCCAACCTAAACAATTTTTTTGTCCATTTATTTTCTAGGCAAGTTCATCTTACATTTCAATGTACTAACAATTAAAACATTTATGAAAGATGGAACAGTTTTTGATATACATCAACTTTGTGATTTAGTAAAAGCAGTAAATAGCTTTTCACATATTATATTATAATATTTATATTCATGCCAGTTACGTAAAATTGAATATTCTTCACAGTATCATTGCCATCCAAGAACATGGAGAGTTAATCCGATAGCATCATTCACTTGACGGATCATTGCCATAGAATTCATGTTCAGACATGACACTTGAGTCTTCAAGGTAAATAGATACCCACTGTTTAAAAAAGACATTAAGTCTGATACAATCATTATTTCATATGATAGAGGAATAAAATCCTAACCAACTACCAAAAACAGCAAGTCAAAAACTTATTTCTATCTCAATTATCCATCTTTAAAGGAGACATAACGTCTGATACACTCCTTATTTCATATGATAGTTGATTAAAATATCTAAACCAACTACCAAAAAAAGAAAGTCAAAAACTCATTCCTATCTCAAGTTATCCATCTCTAAAGGAGACATAAAGTCTGAGTCTGGTACAATCATTATTTCATATGATAGAGGATTAAAATCTTAACCAACTACCAAAAACAGCAAGTTAAAATCTCATTCCTATCTCATTTTATTTATGTTTGAGGTCGACACATGGGGGCTGCCATTTTGTTCCTTTCTGTATCAAACTCTTGTGCATCATGACATAATTTCCCCAACAAGGACATAAGGATTATAAGTTTGATTCAAATCTTATTGCAAAATGCTGTGACACAAACGTTTTAGGAGCATGTTTTGATAATTTCATGTGTACAAAAAATGTTCTTGACCCTTACAAAAGAAAAACAATTTTTCATGAGCTTAAAGACTTGAGATAAATTATAAAGAAATACAAAGCATCCCAACATCCTGTTAATCTGATGACATCATTTCCTGCATATTTCAAATAAAAATGGCGGCTCCCATAGTAAAAGCATTAAAGTTTTCAATAATTAACAAAAAAATCTGTTGATTGCTTTG
The DNA here is from genome assembly GCA_020152595.1 of Chiridota heheva. Taxonomy (NCBI): domain Eukaryota; kingdom Metazoa; phylum Echinodermata; class Holothuroidea; order Apodida; family Chiridotidae; genus Chiridota; species Chiridota heheva. The sequence goes on along the minus strand of JAIGNY010003647.1, from coordinate 113,673 downwards.
TGAGGTATGAGACTTAATCAGAAAATGAGTTATTCTTATTCATGATGAAAATCTGTTGCAATGGATTTTAGTCCAAAATTCTCAAAGCCTACAAAGTTGAACAAAAACATCACTTAAAATCACTCAACAATAAACAAACACAACGTTCACTGTTAAATACCATCCTATTTGTAAATTATTACTTCAAGCCAAACACTTTGACCACAGGGGAACACTTTTGTCCTTGTCAGTGCAGCTGCAGTGAAATTTATTTACTACCGCTGTTAGATTATGACCATGGAAAGTAAGGTGAAGTGAGTGGAAATCCGTGGTGTAATTGCTTGTGCTGAATTGTGGTTTCTGTTGTGAGCAATATAGACCCCGACAGATTTTAGATTTTGTAGGAGTTTAAGACACAAAATGTATTGCAAGGTTTAGACTTAATGTTTCTAACATATGATCTAAGGATTATATCAGACTTCATGTCTGCTTTAAACACATTAAAAAGGAATTACATTCATGATAGAGCAGTCTTATGATTTTTGAAAATAGTCAATTTTCTTTTTCTTTTGTTTTTTAATTGAAATATGTTGATTAATTGTTGAGAAGTTTTTAATATATGCAAAACTTGTTGGTTTGGTTTGTTGATGTTTAATGGCACTGTGACAGTCAGAGTCAAATGTGCTAAGAGGGCGTTAAAAACTAAGGTGCTAGGACAGGAGGAAACAGAGGTGGGATAGAGGGAAGAAGGGAGAGAAAGTGAATGAGGGAAAGAAGTTATGGTAATAAAGGGAAGGTGAGGAAGGTAAGGCAGAGAAGGGAAGGAAAGGGAGGTTTAGATCGGGTGGAATAAATTGCAGTAGCAGAGAAATGTGACGAAGTTGGAGGTAGGATTGTTCTTGAAGAGATCAGAAAACTGAGATGAAGGGAGAAAGGTGTGATCTGGAGTCCAGGTATATGGAACAGGTTAAGATGGAGAGATCGGTCTTGCATGTGGGGTAGAGAGGAGCAGGGGAGCCAGAAAGTAGGTGAGAGTGGATGAGAAAGGTGTGGCCGAGGCGGATGCGAGTGATCACAACGTTTTCCCTGTGGTTGCAACTGCAGGGGGACGTTGGTCCCAACTGAGTTTGATGGTGTGAAGTTTGTTACTGCAAAACTTGTGATTAAGTAAAAAAGATCAATTTGTCATCTTATATTTCATATCATTATTTATTTATTTTTATTATCTTATACTGTCACTAGACGGACTGCGACTACAAGGGAATTCATGACAAGTTTAGACAAGTCGCTTGCATTAATCATAAAGGTACAAAATATGGACAGCTACAAAAACAAATTCCCTTTTATTGATTGAATTCAAGTTCAGTCTCCTTTGTGTAGAAATGACTGGTGTTGCAAGTCTAGCAATATCTTATTCCTTTATGGAATATAATATTGAAGAAGTTTCTTCTCCTTTTTGTTTCTTGTCCTCTTTCAAATAAGATGAACTTGGTTTACCACTTAAGTAATCCTTTAAGACACCAAAAGTTGAAAGAAAAAGAAAAGAAAAAAAAAGTTGTAGACTGGTCAATTTGTTTATTTGTTGATGGGGTTTGCAGTTTTCATGGGTTTTTTCTTTTTGCAATTTAACAAAAGCTGCTTCTACACATACAATTGGACCTGGGAGGGGGAGGGGGGTGCATGGGGACTGCACTTTCATACATGCAAGGGGAAGAAAAAAATGAAGAAAAAAACATTGAAAAGTATGGCCCCACCTCCCCTCCATTTGGGAGGAGATTTATTGACCTGACTACGTCAACAAGCAGACTACAATCTTGGACAAAGCTCATTGAAACACTTGGTGAAAATATGTGATGCTTTTCATGAACCTACTTTTCTATTGTAAAATATTCCACATTTAGAGAACATAAATGCTGGAATTTGTTTTCTATTGCTTCATCAATCCCTATTCTTTCGTTTGTAATTAATATTTTAAAACAAATAAATGCATCATTGAAGAGGGGGAGGGGGTTACAATTCTCTGAAAGAATATTAACGAGAAATAACATATGTGAATGCTGAATTGTTCCAACAGTTTTGTCCAAGATTGTAGAGAATACTTTGGAAAATTTTACCAATTAAATTAAAATTTGAACCTACCCTCTGACCAGATGTACTGTCCGCTGCAGTTGTTTTAAATGAGTCTTGCATGGCCATAGGCTGACCATCAGAGACGACACCTGATGTTACTGCAATTGCTCCCTCACCCTGAAAAAGGAGGTTGATTGATAAAATTGTTTGAAGGTTATCAGCAAAGGTTAAGAAAGTAGTAGCCCTTGCAAATAAGCGCACTGTTTGTATTATGCAAAGATTGAAAAAAAGTTTGATCAATTCACATCAGATCTAAAATGAACCACTAGACTTGTGGGCGGGATTGAGGGGGTGCAAGGCAGGGCTTATTTTTCCATATTCATGATGATATTTTGTATTCTAGTGTAGTTTTATGATTTTGCCCCCCCCCCCCCTCCTTCACCCCTTCTTTTAGTCAGCAAAATTTACCCATTACTAAACTAATTCTTTAAAGGATTAGTTCAGGGGTCAAGCAATTTCATCTTATCTGAAAGATGACTTTAAAAGAAACAAAATGGTGAAGAAACATTCTCATATTCTCTTAAGGAGATATTCAAGTTTGTAGTTCCGTCTCCTTTGTGTAGAAATGACTAAAATCAGACTAGCAGTGCATATATATATATATACATTTATATATATATATATATATATATATATATATATATATATATATATATATATTTATATATATATATATATATATATATATATATATATATATATATATATATATATATATATATATATATATATATACATACATACATACATACATACATACATACATACATACATACATACATATATATATATATATATATATATATATATATATATACATATATCATATATATCATATATAAATATATATATATATATATACATACATATATATATATATATATATATATATATATACATATATATATATACATAAATATATATATATATATATATATATATATATATATATATATATATATATATATATATATATATATATATATATATATATATATATATATGTCACATCCTCACATTGCTCAAAGACTATGTATTTGAAAGATTTTTCTGAGATTTTATAGTTGAAAGACCATTGGATATGGGAGGTAGTAAAACAGAATCTGGCAATGCAACTACAACTTGAAGAAATTTAGAAGAAGAAAACATATACTTAGTAAAATAATCAGATTACATTTCTTTAAAATACATTGAAAATTGTTGAGGGAATGAGAGTTAAGGAGGCCAACTTTCTGCAGTAGACTTCTGAACGGAACAATATGGTTTCTTCACTGTCGTGTATCTTCCTCTTTCATACAAGATAAAATTGCTTGACTGCTGAACTAATCATTTGAATAGACTAACATATTGAAGTACTGTTTAAAACATACATTACAAATACTATGCATTAAATTGAGAGGACTACTACACCCACATTTCAATAGTGATTTGATGTCAGCTAGCTGGATGAAATTCATGCACACATCCAGCACGGCTATAATTGTCCTTCAAAAAGTGAGAACGTAAGGGGAGGGGGGGGGGGGACAAAAAGAGTTGTAATTTGCCTTTAAAACTATGTGTTTTTGTAACTAGCTAAGGTAGTGTGAAGATTCCCTCTGACACCTACGAAATTACAGCCCTGTCCCCTTCCCAATTACGGCCCTGTCCCCAACGTAATTACGACTTTGTCGCCCTCACAATTATGGCCATGTCCCCCGTGTAATTACAGCCTGTCCCTATGCAATTATGGCCCTGTCTCCCCTACAATAACGGCCCTAAGCCCATGCAATTATGGTCCTGTGCCCCATGCAATTATGGCTCTGTCTCCTCACAATTACGGTCCTGTCTCCCCATAATTACGGCCCTGTCTCTCAAGCAATTACGGCCCTGTCCCCCATGCAATTATGGCCATGTCCCCCTCCCCCCCACACACACAATTATGGCCCTGTCTCCCATGCAATTATGACCCTGTCTCCACAGAATTACGGCCCTATTCCCCATGCAATTATGGCCATCCCCAAAGAATTACTGTCTTGTCCCCCATGAAATTACTGACCTGTCCTCCGGTTTCAACCGGTTGGGATAAGTGAGGGATTACTGGATATCAAAAAGTATTTATTACCTGTCCACTCTTTGATGACTGGCTGGCCTGTAAGTCAACCTGTTGATTCAGGCCCCCTCTAGCAGCCATCATGGAATCCATCAGTGGAGCCGAGCTTTCGTTTGAGCTGGTCGTCTGTCTTGTACCCAGGAAGAATGCTGCAAGCTTGTGGATGTCTTCTTCCGTGTCGATTCCCAGGGCCTTTAAAGAGAGATTATTAAAAACACATCTTACGCAATAACTTGAATATCCTATTTCGATAACATTCATTGTTCTTTTCATGATATATTGATATCGGTCAACGAGGAGAATGGCGCAAGATTAATCAAATAATCTACTGAATAGATGGGGCTGATTATGAATCAAATGAAGCTTAATTGAGATGCGGTACACTTCTTATGTACATCACAAAACTTTAAAATACTTTATTCCTCAATTCAGATACTCTTAAAAAAGGGTGACAGATAAAGCATAAAAGTTGTCTCATTTTTAAATGCTCTAAGTAGCCAAATCAGCATTTCATCTAAATCAGTAAAAAAAATCGACCACTGTACAGCTTATGAATATTTAGACATCAATTTTTTTTCAAATTGCAGTGCCCTTACTCTGCTGTTTTATATGGGCAGCCCGCCTGGCCCTCTTTTGGTCGGCCCGCCTCTCATCAGAATTGTTTATATTTATTATATATATCGTTTTTAATGACACATATTTCAGAGGTTAGTTTCTTTAAAAACTTAATAATCTTAACCTCACAAATGAAATACATAACATAAATGCAGAACACAGAATGATAGCATAGTAAGAAATTGTCCTGTTTGGCTCATGAATAGTCCTTATGAGTCAGAATAGTGTTATTCTGAGACCTGTGTGATTATAGCTAAAATTCCAGAGCTTTACAGGGGCTCGAGCCTTCAAGACTTGGACCCCACACCGAAAAGATTTATTAATGTGCCGCTCAACAAATCTAGCACCCTGCCCCTTTTCAGATCAAGTTAGGGGTCTGAATTATTATGATAATTTATGATGCATGACCAGGTATTTCCATGTAATTCTTTGTTTTGCAAGTGACTATCTACGACATTAGTTGTTGTGCTCCTTAAAATTTCAAACAGTCAGACCCGACCTGATAAATAAGCAAGTCGGGTCAGACTTTTCCTCTTTATTTTCTTTGTTCTGAAAACCACAAGTATATAGAATCAAATTCCCCCATCAATAGCCCCATTGTATTCGTTCTCCTGGTTGAGCAGTTATTCTAAGTAAGATAAGTGGTCTCAATATTTGCTACAGTAAGTTTGTGGTCATAATTTACTAGAACAAATTTTTAAGGAAAAGGACAAGTCATGGATAAGTTTTACTTTAACTGTCGTCATTCTTTGAAGGCATGGGGTGCAATAAATTCTGACCTGATGTTTTAAATGCCCCAAATCAGACTGGCAGAAAGAGACTTTTTCAAAGTGACTCACATCTTGAAATGTAATTTATGGAATTTCATAAAGATTTTGGGCTGTCAACCCAGTCCTACATCACAAAATAAGCATCAAACTTTACAATTTTTAATTAAATTCACAATTATCCATCACGGAAGGGTAAACCCGATCATGCTCTCTCATTGCCTGCTGCTAGGACAAATCTCTAGACAAAGCTTTCCTCCATGCTGCCACCAGAATATGGAATACCCTTCCAGTTGGTGCTGTTGGTAATACAACAGATTACCGCACCCGGGCTTTAAGACCCGTGTCCATCATTACCTCCTGTCTGTAAGATGATCCAGGGTTTTAATCTGTTTTTAGTGGTTGACAGCTATATTGGTGCACACTACTGGACTGTCTTGGTTATGTGATGTTTATAAATCCCTTGTTTTTAGCTTTTTATTTCTGCTGATTTATGTCTGTGAACTAGTGTACTTTTATTTTATTTTATTTCATTTTATTTCTCCGAACAGTAGTGAAACTTATGATTGGCCCATCTTAGTTATCTTCTGGTGTAGCTATTGTTATTTTCTGGTGTAACTATTGTTATCTTCTGGTGTGGCTATTGTTATCTTCTGGTGTGGCTATTATTATCTTCTGGTGTGGCTATTGTTATCTTCTGGTGTGGCTATTGTTATCTTCTGGTGTGGCTATTGTTATCTTCTGGTGTGGCTGTTGTTATCTTCTGGTGTGGCTATTGTTATCTTTTGGTGTGGCTATTGTTATCTTCTGGTGTGGCTATTTTTATCTTCTGGAGTGGCTATTGTTATCTTCTGGAGTGGCTATTGTTATCTTCTGGTGTGGCTATTGTTGTCTTCTGGTGTGGCTATTGTTATCTTCTGGTGTGGCTATTGTTATCTTCTGGTGTGGCTATTGTTATCTTCTGGTGTGGCTATTGTTATCTTCTGGTGTGGCTAATGGTATCTTCTGGTGTGGCTAATGGTATCTTCTGGTGTGGCTATTGTTATCTTCTGGTGTGGCTAATGTTATCTTCTGGTGTGGCTAATGTTATCTTCTGGTGTGGATACTGTTATCTTCTGGTGTGGCTATTGTTATCTTCTGGTGTGGCTATTGTTATCTTCTGGTGTGGCTATTGTTGTCTTCTGGTGTGGCTATTGTTGTCTTCTGGTGTGACTATTGTTGTCTTCTGGTGTGGCTATTGTTATCTTCTGGTGTGGCTAATGTTATCTTCTGGTGTGGATATTGTTATCTTCTGGTGTGGCTATTGTTATCTTCTGGTGTGGCTATTGTTATCTTCTGGTGTGGCTATTGTTGTCTTCTGGTGTGACTATTGTTGTCTTCTGGTGTGGCTATTGTTATCTTCTGGTGTGGCTATTGTTATCTTCTGGTGTGGCTATTGTTATCTTCTGGTGTGGCTATTGTTATCCTCTGGTGTGGCTATTGTTGTCTTCTGGTGTGACTATTGTTGTCTTCTGGTGTGGCTAATGTTATCTTCTGGTGTGGGTAATGTTATCTTCTGGTGTGGATATTGTTATCTTCTGGTGTGGCTATTGTTATCTTCTGGTGTGGCTATTGTTATCTTCTGGTGTGGCTATTGTTATCTTCTGGTGTGGATATTGTTATCTTCTGGTGTGGCTATTTTTATCTTCTGGTGTGGCTATTGTTATCTTCTGGTGTGGCTATTGTTATCTTCTGGTGTGGCTATTGTTATCTTCTGGTGTGGCTAATGGTATCTTCTGGTGTGGCTATTGTTATCTTCTGGTGTGGCTATTTTTATCTTCTGGTGTGGCTATTGTTATCTTCTGGTGTGGCTATTGTTGTCTTCTGGTGTGACTATTGTTGTCTTCTGGTGTGGCTAATGTTATCTTCTGGTGTGGCTAATGTTATCTTCTGGTGTGGATATTGTTATCTTCTGGTGTGGCTATTGTTATCTTCTGGTGTGGCTATTGTTATCTTCTGGTGTGGTTATTGTTATCTTCTGGTGTGGATATTGTTATCTTCTGGTGTGGCTATTTTTATCTTCTGGTGTGGCTATTGTTATCTTCTGGTGTGGCTATTGTTATCTTCTGGTGTGACTATTGTTGTCTTTTGGTGTGACTATTGTTGTCTTCTGGTGTGGCTATTGTTATCTTCTGGTGTGGCTATTGCTATCTTCTGGTGTGGCTATTGTTATCTTCTGGTGTGGCTATTGTTATCTTCTGGTGTGGCTAATGGTATCTTCTGGTGTGGCTATTGTTGTCTTCTGGTGTGGCTATTGTTATCTTCTGGTGTGGCTATTGTTAACTTCTGGTGTGGCTATTGTTATCTTCTGGTGTGGCTAATGTTATCTTCTGGTGTGGCTATTGTTATCTTCTGGTGTGGCTATTGTTATCTTCTGGTGTGGCTATTGTTATCTTCTGGTGTGGATATTGTTATCTTCTGGTGTGGCTATTTTTATCTTCTGGTGTGGCTGTTGTTATCTTCTGGTGTGGCTATTGTTATCTTTTGGTGTGGCTATTGTTATCTTCTGGTGTGGCTATTTTTATCTTCTGGAGTGGCTATTGTTATCTTCTGGAGTGGCTATTGTTATCTTCTGGTGTGGCTATTGTTGTCTTCTGGTGTGGCTATTGTTATCTTCTGGTGTGGCTATTGTTATCTTCTGGTGTGGCTATTGTTATCTTCTGGTGTGGCTATTGTTATCTTCTGGTGTGGCTAATGGTATCTTCTGGTGTGGCTATTGTTGTCTTCTGGTGTGGCTATTGTTATCTTCTGGTGTGGCTATTGTTAACTTCTGGTGTGGCTATTGTTATCTTCTGGTGTGGCAATTGTTATCTTCTGGTGTGGCTAATGTTATCTTATGGTGTGGCTAATGTTATCTTCTGGTGTGGATATTATTATCTTCTGGTGTGGCTATTGTTATCTTCTGGTGTGGCTATTGTTATCTTCTGGTGTGGCTATTGTTCACACTTGCACTTTAGATGATTTTCTTTTAAATCCTAAATATTTTGTTATCTTAATATTGTTGAGATTTTGCTCAAACGTAGATTGGATTTTCCCAAAAAAGAAAGGGGGAAGGGGGAGGGGGGGAGAACTGGACTTTCTGAAAAGTGGGGGCCATTATCCCTGCCTCCTCACACTGTAGACGCTTTACTTACAGCAAAAATAGCATCTAACTTCATCAGGGATCTTTCATCCGTGTCCAATGGCGCCAGCAGCTTGTTCAATTTATTCTCGACAAGAAAACCCTGCAAGAGAAAAATAAGCAAAAATTATCAAATTAGACAGAAATGTTGCGGGAGTTTTTGACAATGCAAGTGAAAAATATGAACATGAATTACAATTTGCTGTGGCATTTTCATGTTCATATCAAAATCTTATTCTTAATGGAATAAGATTTTTGAATGCTTTCTTCATCATTTTGCTTCTTTTAAAGTCCTCTTTCATATAAGATAGACCACTGAAATAATTCTTTAACTTAGTCCAAATGATAGTTTGGTGTGAAAAGTAAATCCTAACAATAGAAATGACTTTACTTAAAACCAGGAACATCTCAACCTGCCCTCAAATGGAGCAGGGCCAGTCAAAGTAAAAGTTATATATTTCTTTGTTTCCCAACCCAAAAAACTGTAATACAGTTTCACCTTTCCTAGGCTCCTTCAAAATAACAACTACTCCCACTGGAGGAGTTACATGGGATTTTTAGTCACACACATCCGAATAGAATGAATGGCATTCCTTGTAATATAAGTAAGTAATAACCGTAATCAATACTAGCATTGTTTGTCTTTGCTGCTGGGGAAAGGTGAAATGAAATTTAAACATAGAACTAGTTATACCTCAATGTTATGATGCAAAGTTAATCTTGTGGAAAAATGTGCTTAATTTGTTGCTTGAAAATTGCATGAAAATTTTTTAAGCAGTGCCTTTACTATTAATTCAATGCCATCATCAGCAGTTTACACATACAACAGAATTTTGAAGATGTATGAACAGGTAGCCATAACAAGAGCTTAAATGGTTTCAAATGTACACAAAACCAACAGCAAATTCAGTCAGAAATTGACATGATGAAAATTTGTCGCAATGGATTTTCAGTCCAAAATCCTCAAAGCCTACAAGGTGGAACAAAAACATTACTTAAAATCACTCATCAATAAACAAACAAAACCTTCACTGTTAAATACCATCTTATTTGTAAATTATTACTTCCAGCCAGATACTTTGACCACAGGGGAATACTTTTGTCCTTGTGTTGAGTGTGAAAGTCAGTGTACCTGCAGTGAAATGTTTTTACTATCAATATCAGATTATGACCATGGAAAGTGAGGTGAAGTGTGTGGAAATCTCTGGTGTAATTGCTATCTGCTTGTGCTGGATTGTGGTTTCTGTTGTGAACAATATAAACCCAACACTTTTTGTATTTTGTCGGGCTTAAGACACAAAATGTATTGTGAGGTTTAGACTTCATGGACCACTTTACATCATTTTAAAGCGGCAAAATCGTCATATGGACACAATGTCTAGATCTAAATTGTTTGATTGGTTGCAATTGTTGCATGATTTAATGGCTCTTATTTCACAGTAAATATTAAATAAAAATCCTTTAAGCGGTTGTAAAAGCCCAGTTAGTGCAATGGGTTGCGGTTATTTTTCAAACCAACAGTCGTGAGTCAAGAGCCCCAGCAGAATACAAAAATAATTGTGCAATTTTTGTTTTGTCTTTTTTCTTTCCTTGTAATTTTCGTCTAGTGACTACTATCGTGGTATTATCTTACTAATATTTCTCTTTAAATTTTTCTTTCTGACAAACGCACGTAACGTTATGCATTGTGCAAGAAACTTTACACACATACACACACACTCACACACAACATGTCACTCTCTACTGTACAAACAGACATGGATCTTGTATGTACCACAACCAGAAGTGACGTAAATGCTCTCATCCCACAATTTTACTGAGACGAGCCTCTCTCTTTAAAACTTAGTACCTAATTAGCATAATTTGTGCAATCGTGACCTCAGAATGGGACAAATAAAAAATTGCTCATGTTAAATTATTGTTTTGCGGTGCTTCTCCCAGATATAGTGAATGGAAAAAGCTGGCTGAAGTGAACAAGAGATTGGATACTATTATAACATTGACCAAGATTTAGTAGTAGAACAAAATTTGAAAACCTTCGATGCTGCACAGAATTTAAAGGATTAGTTCAGGGGTCAAGCAAGTTCATTTTATATGAAAAAGGACTTCAAAAAAAACCAAATGGTGAAGAAAGTGTTCAAAAACCTTATTATGTTAAGTAGATATTTAAGTTTTAAGTTTGGTATCATTTGTGTAGAAACGACTGAAATCAGACTAGTTGAGAACACAGCCTCAGATTCCTCAAAGTCTTGATATATTCTATCATATTTTGTCCTGTGATTTTGTGGCTTAAAACCAGTAGTAAAACAGAATCTAGCAAGGATAATTATAATTTACCACCTGAAGTAAGATCCAACAAAATTAATTCAAATAATGAAAAAGCTAAATAAATTTTCTTTAAAATACATTAACAATTGTTAAGAATGTGAGGATGAGGGCTGCAGCCTCCCATGGTAGACTTACTATATCAGTCATTCTACACAGATAAGAGAGAGCTTTAAACTGGAATATCTTGTTAACGGAATGGGTTTTTTATTGCTTTTTTCACCATTTTGTTTCTTTGATAGTCCTCTTTTATACAAATTACACTTGCTTGACCACTGAATAAATCCTTTAATGCTCTTACTTCTGAGTAAAAATATTTACCAGTCCATACACCTTTAAAAAATGGCTGTATACAGTATACAAGAATAAACAACAGGTGGCACTCTTGTATTTCATACAACAACTGACTTACAGATTCATCACACAGCAACTCCAAGACTTTCTTGACCGTCTTCACCGACAACTTTGGGGCAGCTTCTTCTGTTAAAGGTTTCTCGTCCCTGCTGCTGGTGTGTGAGGGCGCTACACTTCCTTCATCATCATGAGTGCTGCCATCACTGGACATGACCTCTTTCAGTACCTCGTGAGCGGATAAAGACTTGTTCTGGCTTTTTTGCGACATGACTGGACCGACATTTTCCATCATTGACCTGTAGATTCAGACCCAAAAATTTGTTCATATTGCATCACAGCAACATACATATACAGTGCATATGTAAACACTGTATTGAAAATTAAAAAACATTGGCCAATCAAAAGTCTTTCTCTCATTTCACAGTGCCCAATAAGATTTGAATGCCTTGGATTTTAGACAGGAAAGTATTGTTCAGAAGGTTGTAATTTCTGAATGCTTCAGTTTTATTGGACAAATCAAAGATGCAGCTTGACCAATATTAGAGGAAGATAGATCTTTATCATAACTGATCATTTAAGAATATGAACCTAGGAACTTGACCAATGGACCATCTTCCTGGTGTTTTTTGTTGTTGTTGTGACCCCAAAAACAGTTTCCACTACCAAGCCAGTGCAATGATTTCAGTGTTCAGAAAACTTAAGAAATATATATAAACTTGTGACTACATGTTACTAGGCTTCCATACAACAAAATGTTGGGGTCATTAGTATTTCATAGCAGCAAAGACAGACAAAACTAAAATGATCTTTCTTTATTAAAGGGGTTCTAGACCCATAAAGCTAGGACACAATTTTCCAGAGACTCTCACAAATACTCAGCAAAGCTTTTTGACCACCCCCCTCTGTGGAGAGCTACAACCCCCTCCCTTCCTCTGTGGAGAGCTACCAAAACTTCTGTAACATCAATAATCACATAAAATAGTTATCTGAGATTCATAAGCAATAATAATTGATCCATTTGGGAGGCAAAACGGGTCAATTAACATTTGAACAAAATCATTAAAAAGATGTCCTCACATATGGGTCAAAGTCTACCTATAAATTTCCAAGCTATGAATATTAATAAACTTACATGTTCTCAGGAGGGGTCCAGTTTAGTCCAAGCTGATGTTCCATGATGATTCTGTCCTGATCCAGGAGTTTATGAGCAAACTCTTTCACCTCATCCTCATTCATGCACCAAACATCATGAAACTTTCTGGTGTCAGTTGCTTGAAAATGTCTGAAACAAAAAAAGTAAACTTAGGTGCAATATTGCTTAAGATATCTTTTATTTTTGCCTTTTCCATTAATCCTTGAAGTCCACCTGCTACTATGAACATAGTCTTCAGCAGGTCACCTGCTAGACATGAACCATCCTCCTGGACAGTCCAACTGATATCACAGAAGTGATTGCTGTTTGTATGGCTCCTATGCATGGTTGATTGATTGATTTATTCATTGTTTGATGTATGTAACTGATTGATTGATTGATTGACTGAATGATTGGTTGATTGACTGATTAATTGCCCAACTAATGGGTTAATTGACTGACTGACTGATTGGTTGACTGATTGATTGACTGGCTGGTTAATTGATTGACTGATTGATTAGCTGACTGATTGCTTGACTGACTGGTTGATTGACTAATTGACTGACTAGCTGACTAAGTGACTGACTGAGTGCTTAATTAATTGACTGACTGAATGATTGGTTGACTGATTGATTAACTGGCTCATTGGTTGACTGATTGATTGGTTGACTGATTCTTGACTGACTGGTTGATTGACTAATTGACTGACTAGCTGAGTAAGTGACTGACTGATTGGTTAATTGATTGACTGACTGATTTACTGATTGATTCACTGACTGATTGATTGATAGACTGACTGATTGATTGATTGACTGGTTAATTGATTGACTGATTGATTGGCTAACTGATTGCTTGACTGACTAATTAATTGACTAATTGACTGGCTAGCTGACTGACTGACTAAGTGACTGACTGAGTGGTTAATTGATTAACTGACTGATTGACTGGCTGACTAACTGATTAATTGATAGACTGACTGATTGATTGACTGGTTGATTGACTGACTGACTGATTGATTGATTAAACTTGATGGTGCAAAGGATCATACTGTCAGCCAGAGAGGTAAAATTACATTAGCCAATTTGAAACCACCTTGTAAGAGTTTTGTCTATTTATGCATCAATCTTCCATACTAACTTAGATTTCTTCTGAAGTTCCTTGAATTGCTCGGTGATTCTCTTGTAGTCGTCAGCAAGGTTTTGATTCTCTTCCTTGTACTGCTTTTCCTGCTTGGCCAGTTTCACACGCATGTTGTTCATCACATCTTGTAACCTACATCAGGAAAAGAATACACCAACTTGAAAAACTAAGACCTTAAATAGCAAAATAACTTAATGATAATCCAGAATTATGGCAAGTGACCATGGGCGGTTACAATTCTTATTTACAACATTAAGTCTAAACCTCACAGTACATTTTGTGTCCTAAACCCGACAAAATCTAACATCTGTCAGGGGTCTATATTGCTCACAGCAGAAACCACAATCCAGCACAAGCAATTAGCAATTACATCAGGGATTCCACACACTTCACCTCACTTTTTTTGGTCATAATCTAACATTGATTGTAAATAAATTTCACTGCAGCTGCACTGACTTTCACACTCAACACAAGGACAAAAGTATTCCCTGTGGTCAATGTGTGTCTGGCTTGAAGTAATGATTTACAAATAGGATGGTATTTAACAGTGAATGTTTTGTTTGTTTATTGATGAGTGATTTTATGTGATTCATCCTTGTAGGTTTTGAGGATTTGGACTGAAAATCCATTGCAACAGATTTTCATCATGAAATTAAAATAATGTACCTGCTATCCTGCACAAAAGTATTTGATACTTTTTTTTCACCCCTTCAGAACTGTCTTTCAATTTTAGGCAATTTATTTAATTCTTGTGCAATTTCCTTCAATTGTAGAAAATTTCCTTCATTTTTGAGCATTTTTAATCCAATTTTTGATGAATTTTCTTAAATTTTCTGTAAATTTCCTTTAATGTTTGGTGAATTTCCTACATGTGGGGGCATTTTCCCACAATTTTTGTCAAATTTTCTTCATTTTTCAGTAAATTTCCTTTATTTTGGAGCAATTTGTCTTTCAATTTTGGGCAATTTCCTTAATTCTCGTGCAGTTTTCAATTTCCTGTATTTTGGGGTAAATTTCCTTCAATGTTTGGGAAATTTCCTTAATTCTCGTGCAATTTTCTTCAATTTTCTATATTTTGGGGTAAATTTCCTTCAATTTTTGGGAAATTTCCTTAATTTGGGGGAAATTTTTTTGATTTTTGAAAAAAACCCATCAATTTATTAGGAAATGTTGCCAAATTTTACCAACATTTCCAATAATTTTACCAAAAATGTCTTCACTTTTTTGTTGATTTCCCAATTTTCCCCATCGAAACAAAACCTTCCTTTCAGGGAGCACCTTTTTATCTCTGCGCCCCGCTTATAAGACTGCACACTTGTCCTAATATCGTTCATCAATCATGACAAAACTGCTCATAAAACATGATATCATGTGGATCATGCATATTTTGGTTTGACTGGCCCTCTGGTCAAGTCACAAGTTAGCACAGCATAGCAAGGTTTAACATCCGGAAAGCATCCACTGCTGGGCATTACATCAAGATGGCCACAGCCTTTGATAACCAGTTGTGAACTCACTGGTTGCAGACCCACCGGGATTCAACCCGGGACGTGCAAGTGAGAGGACAAAGCACTCACCACTACACCACGGAGGCCTGTAAGTTTTTCGTATAAGTCAAGTCACTTGTTCACAAGTCAACTCAAGTCACACATCATTTGTTCACAAGTCAATTTAGTCAAGTCACAAGTTATTTGTTCCAGGGTTTGCATTAGCAGCACGATTGCATAAATCGAGCAATTAGTTCTCACAAGCCCGCACAAAATTAGAAGCAATGTCACGCACAGCTACTGGGAGCTGCTTGCTAAGGCAAGTGTTCAAATCTGCGCTAAGCATTCAGTGATAACATTAGGTCAAGAGTTTACGATATAAATTTAAGCAACTAAACATGAAATATTTTTGCAATTAATGGAAATAAATATAATTTAAGAAGGGTTTTACCTTTAAGTACAAAAAAACTAAAAGCTTATTTTTATCGGTAAAATAATTCTTATAACTTGAAAGTTATGAATGGATCCCTTATGTACTTCAATGTATACAATAAAATGTGACCTATGTAGGTGGTGAAATTTGTAACTAGTCTCCAACTACAGTCATTTTCTGTTACTACGATATCCAGCACTGTATGCAACCAATGTATTAGTGATGAGAAGAAATTTATAAAGCGACTGTAAATTTGGTGAATTTTTATTAACAAACATCTTGTTATAAATAAACAAACAAGACATTCAGGTGTTATCATTTATTTTTAAATTAACAATTTAAGAAATTTATAACCTGCTTCCAAAAAAAAAATGCTTGAGAGAAATTCCTGATCAAAATTCTGAAATTCCCTACCCGAAAAATTTTTGAAAGAGGGAATTTTCCACAAGTCAATAGAGCTATGACCATTTAGCGTGTACACACTACATGCTTGCAAATCCTTGTGAACGTTTACTAAATACTTCACTGCAAGTAATCGTTTTTCATAGTCAGTCTTGCCGTTGAAAATAAATATGATCATTCATGATTCAAATCATATACACATTCGACTGACAAAAATCTAAATGATGTTTTACAAACTGTAAACCTGATTAGCATAAACCTTTTAAAGGTGAGAATCACAAATGCGCAGTAATCACCTATGAATGGGGATATTTTGCAATTTGATTTCGCCGAAATCTTGTGTTAGGCCTAGGCCATAATTAATAAGGCTTTAAATCCCACTCAATCAAGGCCTGTTTAACAAGCTGTTAAATCGACCAACAAACAGTCAAAATATTTAAATCCTGACAATCAGTACATTCATAAGTTAAGTCAAAGTCATTTGTTCGCAAGTCAAGTCACTATTCTTTCAGTCAAGTCAAGTCATTTGTTCACAAGTCAAGTCATTTGTTTGCAAGTCAAGTCAAAACAATTGTGACTAGCATCAGATTTGAGTCTAAGTCAGTGCCTCGAGTCAACAACTCTGGAATTTCTAAAACTTGATCATACCCCTAAAAATAATTTTCTATAACCTCATAGAAGTCATCTCTGCTAAATTTGAAGATCACACTTCATGGAATAGAAATTAACATCTTGTTTATATATTTTTAAGTCATCCATTTTGTATTTATCAACAATTCTCAGAACTTTAATAAGCCATTAATCCAGAAATGAAATGCGCCTTCTAAAATGTTAAATTTGTTTTAGTCAGAATTAGATGTTTTTCACATAAGCATAAATTTGGTTTAAATAAATTTTGATGTAATAAGTGCCCAGGGCACTTACAAAAATATAACTGCAGCACTTTTTAGGCCCAAAGTTTCTTCCTAATAAGCGCCTATGCTCAGGAGCCACATACAGTGTGGTATTCAAACTGCAGAGTGCAACTGGTTCTATACTAGCCCCACAGTAACCACCACAAAAATATTGTGAGCATCAGATGCAAAATAAGCAAACAATGTTACATCATCAAATTAATCATGTTATCAGTCAAAAAATGTTGGGTGGGCGCTTATTAGAGCAGGAGCGCTTAATATGTCAAATACAGTACATTTTGGGTTCACCCCATAATAAACAAATATAGGGCAGGATTTGCCTACTAAAAGTGGAGGAAAAGCAAAGTCATACAATCAAATTTACACCCAAACGTGAAGATGGGGAAATTGCAAAATCAAACTAAAATACAAAAAAATATTCATTGTAAGAAAAAAAGTACATTGAAAATGTGGTGACAAATCCCCCACCCCCCCATCCATCCTTCCACATCCCCATCCCCCCTTCCACCCCGCCTCTCTACATAGCTTATGTGTTCTGTGCTTCCCTTACCTTGTAAGCTTTCTCTTCTGTTGTGATTTGGTGATGGTGTTCTCTTCATCTCTCTTCTTCAGCACCTGGAAGTTGTACTCGAGCTTCTCCTGGTTCAACTGATAAGTCGCTTTCATCTGCTGGAGCTGCTGCTCAAGAACCTGCAGAAATCATTGTTTTATTGTTGGAGGTCTATGGACACATAGAGGTAACAGCTAAGTTGTATTCAAGATTAATGTTGATGCGGAGTGTTTACATGTGTATTTAATGCACGCTTTAAAGGAATTTGGCACGAGTGGAATGACCCGACTTTAGAAGGGTCATTCGCGAGTGCAAAGTCCTTTGAACCGTGCATTAAATATGCATATAAACACGATGCTAAAACATTTATCTTTTTATAACAATTCTGTGTTAGATTGTTTAAAATGCATAAAAAAAAAATATAAAAAAATGAAAAACGAGAACAGTACATACATTTGTTCGCTTTATTAAGAAATTTATCTGTTGTAAAAATGGACTAAGGCAAATACTCATGGTAGTGCATTACAGGAATTTAATGCACGGGTCATGACAATTCAAATACTAGACATTTTAAAATATGTATTAAAGGATTAGTTCAGGGCTCAGGCATGTACATCTCATATAAAAGAGTGCTGCAAAAGAAACAAAATAATTAAACAAAATTATTCATAAATTTTATTTAGTTAAGCCTTAAATACCCAGACCAAAAGTGTCATGCTCAATTGGGGCCAAACATTTTCAAAAATTATTTTTCTTTTTCAAAAAGGCCCACAGCAGTGATCTTGGTATCACTTAAAAGAGCTTGAATAGTTTTTTTTTAGAAAACCTATCTCTTTGATGGGAGTTATGTTGAAAAATTTTGAAAAAAAATGGATTGAAAAAGAGAGAATTTAAAAAATGCACAAACTTTAACCCAATTATTATTATTTTTTCTTCGAAAGCTTCCTTGCCATACTTCCAGACCTAGTTTTCGCTTGAAAAGCCATAAACAACTGTTAAGGACATCAAAGTATCTAATTTCAGTCAAATTTTGACTGCCCCTACCATCCATATCTTTTTTTGGCAAAATTTGTGCCAAATTTGATGATTTTTAGCCTTTTAGAGACCAAAATTTAAAAAAATTGTAAGTTCTGATCTCATTACAAATCTACCAAACGCAAAATGTATCATAAGAAAGACCAAGCTATGTACTTTTTATTGATATCAAAAAGAGCACGTAATCACATCTAGATTTAAGTAACCTAATAAGCTTCCTCTTCCACAGTTAGTCACTTTGGTCTAATGGCAAGTCTCTGTGTACAGTATGCGGATTACCCGCTTTCAATCCCCGTATCGGACATGCAGCCTTTGTTTTTCCGCTAGTGATTATTTTTAATTTTTTTCTTCATTGTTTTTGCAAATTTTGCTTTGAGAAAAAAAAATTAGACTGGTATCAATGGAAAAGAAATCTCACAAAAAATCTTAAGAGGTAAAAAAATCCTAATCTTTTATATTATTCACAAGAAAAAATACAAGCTCAACACAATTGGCCTAATTTGGCCTAAAATCTGCAAATTTGCATATTTTTGTCCATAATTTCTTTATTTTGACTTTTTTATTAAGAAGTTTATTGTCTTAACATTCTTATAAACTAAACTTGTAGTGGTAGAAAACGAAAGAAAAGTTGTAAAAATTCTGATTAAACAAATTCTGATAATTTTTTTGTCACGTTTTCAACCCCTGAGTATTTAAGAGTTAAGGAGATATTCAAGTTTAAAGTTTGGTATCATATGTGTATAAATGACTGAAATCAGACTATTTGTGATGTCATATAGCCTCGTATTCTATCATATTTTGTCCTGTAATTTTGTGACTTAACTTAACAACCATTGAATTTGTCAGGAAATTATTAAAATAGAATCTTGTAAGGTTAATTATGATATACTACCTGAAAAACATTTGAGGGAAAATAATTCAAATAGTAAAAAAGTTTCTTTTAAAACATTGTTAAGAATGTGAGGATTAGGGCACCAACCTTCCATAGTAGACTTACTACACCAGTCATTTATATACAGATCAGAAGAACTTTAAACTTGAATATTTCCTTAACGGAATACAATTTTTGAACACTTTCTTTCACCATTGTTTCTTTTAAAGCCCCCATTCATATAAGATAGACTTGCTTGACCACTGGACTAATCCTTTAAGACACACATCTCATCTCATTCATATAAGATAGACTTGCTTGACCACTGAACTAATCCTTTAAGGCACACATCTCATCTCATTCATATAAGATAGACTTGCTTGACCACTGAACTAATCCTTTAAGGCACACATCTCATCTCATTCATATAAGATAGACTTGCTTGACCACTGAACTAATCCTTTAAGACACACATCTCATCTCATTCATATAAGATAGACTTGCTTGACCACTAAACTAATCTTTTAAGACACACATCTCATCTCATTCATATAAGATAGACTTGCTTGACCACTGAACTAATCCTTTAAGACACACATTTCATCTCATTCATATAAGATAGACTTGCTTGACCACTAAACTAATCCTTTAAGGCACACATCTCATCTCATTCATATAAGATAAGACTTGCTTGACCATTGAACTAATCCTTTAAGACACACATCTCATCTCATTCATATAAGATAGACTTGCTTGACCACTGAACTAATCCTTTAAGACACACGTTTCATCTCATTCATATAAGATAGACTTGCTTGACCACTAAACTAATCCTTTAAGACACACATTTCATCTCATTCATATAAGATAGACTTGCTTGACCACTAAACTAATCTTTTAAGACACACGTCTTATCTCATTCATATAAGATAGACTTGCTTGACCACTGAACTAATCCTTAAAGACACACATCTCATCTCATTCATATAAGATAAGACTTGCTTGACCACTGAACTGATCCTTTAAAACACACGTCTCATCTCATTCATATAAGATAGACTTGCTTGACCACTAAACTAATCCTTTAAAACACACGTCTCATCTCATTCATATAAGATAGACTTGCTTGACCACTAAACTAATCCTTAAAGACACACATCTCATCTCATTCATATACGATAGACTTGCTTGACCACTTAACTAATCCTTAAAGACACACATTTCATCTCATTCATATAAGATAGACTTGCTTGACCACTAAACTAATCCTTTAAGACACACATCTCATCTCATTCATATAAGATAGACTTGCTTGACCACTAAACTAATCCTTTAAGACACACATCTCATCTCATTCATATAAGATAGACTTGCTTGACCACTGAACTAATCCTTTAAGACACACATCTCATCTCATTCATATAAGATAGACTTGCTTGACCACTGAACTAATCCTTTAAGACACACATTTCATCTCATTCATATAAGATAGACTTGCTTGACCACTAAACTAATCCTTTAAGACACACATATCATCTCATTCATATAAGATAAGACTTGCTTGACCACTAAACTAATCCTTTAATACACACATCCCACGGACAGGAGGTAATGATATAGGTGTATCTTATCCTTACCTGTACATCTGTCTCCAGCTTGATCTTGACCTGATTATATTCCTCTGCATCTTGGATTCTAAGATGCTGAATCTGTTGCTCGTAGTCATCCACTCGTTTGTCCCTCTGCTTCATGTAGTCCAGTTCTTGGTCTCGTCGTCCTTGCATCGCTTGTTCCCATTTACGTTTGTTGCCATCTATGAGTTCATGTCTTTCTGTATCAAACGCTTTCTGTTCGTAAAAGAATTCAAATTTTTGTAATTATTTTGTAATTATTTAGGGAGTAGGTACCTCATTTGGTAGAGCGCATGACTGAGATGCTAGAGGTACCAGGTTCAAGCCTTGGACAGGTCTAACCCATTTTTGTACAGCTATGCAGACAGATACGCCAAACATCAAAGCAGAAGTACATCGTTTGCAGCTCTTGCTCCCCCATTCAGCTGTTGAGAGAAGTGGCAATGCATGGTTGAATGGTGCTCACCATTAAGCCGTCGGTCCCCATGGTAGGACAGTCACATTCTGCCTGGTTCTCTGAACACTATTCGAGAAGAGCTTTAACACTACTCGAGAAAGGAAGTGTGAAAATGTGGTGTGCATTCACTTCTCGTCCTGGCCCAGTCAAACCCAAGTTCTAGTCAAGCCGATTCGTCTGGCTACCGGAGAACTTCTTCGGCGGCTAATTGGGTCCAGCGCTTTAAGGCCCTGGCAAAAGGCGCTATATAAATACTTGTCTAATGAAATTAAAATCTCACGTCCAAAGGTGTCAGATTTAGGCTTATTCCAAAATGTAATATTTGATGTGTCAGGAACAGACTTTTTCACCATTTTAGGGGCAGAAGTCTAGGAAAAATATCAGTGACGAAAACTTGGGAATTTTTTTATTTTCATTTACGTACAATTCTTGAACTGTTTACCACGTTTCTGCAATTATAACAAAATCTCATGTCCAAAGTTTCATTATACTTTGCATCAGATTTACGCTTACTTCAAATTGTCAAATTTAATTTAGCAGGAATAGACTTTCTTGGAAAAAATATCTAGTAGAAAAGTAAATATATGTGGATTTACGTGGAAGCTCACCTCTATCTGAGTAACTTCATCCCTGTATGCTTTCATCAAAGTCTTTATCTGTTCTTCCATTCTCTCAATCATGAGGTCAACGTCCTCTGCTTGTTTCTTAAGATCCTTGACGTATTGGTCATCTTTTGCTTTCAGCTCCTATAGAATGAAATGAGACAAAACTTTGTAGCAGGTGCAGAGCTGAAACAATCTACGGTTCTGGCATTTATAACCAATGGGAAAATCAGGAATTCGTGGAGAAAAAAATAAACATTAAAAAAAAAAATACATGTCCTTTTTTAGATTTGTTGAGTAAATAACAGTTTATGTGTTAGATATGTGATTTAAAATTGTCCCCCATGTAAATGTGCAATGAAAAGTATATTTATTGTTATTGTCATTGTTATTGTTATTATTAATATTATTATTACTATTATTACTATTATTATTTTCATTTTTATTATTATTATTATTTTATTATATTATTATTACTTTATTATTATTATTATTATTATTATTATTATTATTATTATTATTATTATTATTATTATGATTATTTAAAAATGAATTCAAAACATTAACATCATTTCTGTCACAATTTTTCGTAGGAATTTTTTTCGACACCTTTATTCAGAACTGTGGGAAATTTATAATTAATTCCAACTCCGAACAAGTTCTCACATCTGAGCTACAGGCTTATTAGACAAAGGTATCATGAGCCAGCATGGAACCAGCAGAGACTGATGTCGAGAGCCAGCATCATCCCAGTGGATAAGGGCAGAATAAGCATAGGCAAAGTTATCAAAACCCAACACAGACCCAGCAGATATGAAGGTTGAGACCCAGCAGATATGCGTGTCAAAACCCAGCAGATATGCATGTCAAGACCCAGCAGATATGCATGTCAAGACCCAGCAGATATGCATGTCAAGGCCCAGCAGATATGCATGTCAAGACCCAGCAGATATGCATGTCAAGGCCCAGCAGATATGCATGTCAAGACTCAGCAGATATGCATATCAAGACCCAGCAGATATGCATGTCAAGACCCAGCAGATATGCATGTCAAAAACCAGCATGGACATGGTGGATAAGAGCATTGTCAGCCAGCATCATCCCACTGGACAAGAGCATCAACAGCAAGCATGATCCCAGTGATCATTCCAAGCTACTAACTCAGGAAACAATACATAACTCACTTTTTTTAATAGAATCCTATAACTTGAAAATCCTCACCATTTGGAAGTCATTAATCAGCTTATTTTTCTCATCAATCATGGCGTCACATAGTTGTTTTTGCTGCATTAAAACATCATGGAGCTCCTGCGGAATGGTGCGCCCACTGGATTGACTCCACCTCTTTGTGATCTCATCAAAACGTTCCATGCTGGCTTTGGATTCTGCTTCCATTTTTTCTACTCTGTGGATTTAAAAAAATTAAAGCAAAATATGAAATCTTATATTCAAGACGGAAAGTAGTAACACAATAAAATGATTTATGAATTTGATTAGGGCAGTAGTAGCTCAGTTGGTAAAGCACACGACTGAGATGCTGGAGGTACCAGGTTCAAGCCTCGGTCAGGTCTAACCCATTTCTCCACTTTTGCAGACAGATACAACAAACATCAAAGCGGAAGTACATTGTTGGCAGCTCCTTCTACTCATTCAGCTGTTGAGAGAGGTGGCAATGCTTGAATGGCACTCGCTGGAGGGGACGTTAAGCTGTTGGTAAGACACTAACATTCTACCTGGTTCTCTGAACACTATTAGAAAAGAGAAGCATGCAAATGCCGTGTTTATTCACTTCTCATCCTGGCCCTCTAGGGAGAGGGATCAAGCTGCAACCCACTCACAGAGCAATCTGTGAAATTCCAGCACCAGATAGAAGTAGAAATTGTGTTATGGGTGTTATGGTCAGTCCTGAAATCACCCCCAAATATAAATTTCTTTTGATTCCCATTTAATACACACACATTCTATACTAATGAACATACTTAAGTTTATGGATGTAATCTACAAAGCTAAAATTCTCCCTAAACACAAATAGTGCTCCAAAATGGAAATTACAAGTGTAATAAATTGGAGGTTCCACTTATGAAGAATGAATAAGAGACGTAAGACAAGCAACAGTTTCCATAACATACTGTTGGACTATTGACTAAAGCATGTTGACGATCATCATCCTTCGGCTGCGGAGCAGGCGACCACAAGATTTCTCCATGCACAGCGATCTTTGACAAGTGTGGCTATCTGTTCTGCTTGAATGTCTTCATCATACTCTAGCATACGTTGAATGTAGGTAACATAAGAGGTGCGTGGACGTCCCGGTCTTCTTTTGCCATGACTTGGAATGTAGAGATCATATTATCTAGCAGGCTCTTCCTCTAAGAGATGAATGATGTGTCCCAAGAATCTAATTTGGCAATTCCATACACAATGAAATCATGGATAAGAGGCTCAGTGTTCGTCAGTGTTTAGCTAATCCGTGGTAACAGTTTGAAATTGACCCAAAGAGTTTTCATGGATATATATTTAGCTTTTTAGCTTTTTGCAAAGAGTTGTTAATGAGTGTAATGGTTTGCCTAAGTGGGTGGTTAGCTCCAATTCTGTTCACAATTTTTAAGTCAACATTGATAAGTTCTGTACTAACTCTGGGCATCTTGGATTTTTTGGTATATTTCTTTTGTGGTGGTGGTGTTCGTTTGGGCTTTTTAATGGGTGACAAACCCTTCTTAGCCCATCATCTTGTTATGTTATGTTATGTTATGTAATATATACTTGAGACACGATCTCTCCATTTGATATTTAGCACAAATTCACAATCCTAAAGCAGGAGGTAGCAAAAGCGTAGAGTTTGCACTCCATGTTCTGGGACAACACCCAGGAATCACAGCCATAGAGGAGGATAGTCATGCAAGTAGTGTATAATTATTTTACTTTTGCAGAGAAGGATAGTTGGGGACTTCTCCACAGATGTTCCAGTTTCCTAAAAGTTAAATATGCTAATGCCTTTCATCTTTTTAGGTCGCTTGCAGCAGATGCCATTTTGGAACCAAGATATTTGGAATCTAACACATGCTTGATGGGTTTACCGTATACTTGAAGTGTTGGATGGAGATGGCAGTTAAAGGAATATTCCCATGGTTTTTTGTAATAATCCCATGGTTTTTTGTAATATTCCCATGGTTTTTTGTAATATTCCCATGGTTTTTTGTAATATTCCATGTTTTTTTGTAATATTCCAATGTTTTTTTGTAAAATTCCCATGTTTTTTTTGTAATATTTCCATGGTTTTTTGTAACATTCTTATGGTTTTTTGTAATATTCCTATGGTTTTTTTCATAATATTCCCATGGTTTTTTGTAAAATTTTATTTGAAAGAGCATACTTTTAGAGCCAATTTGGTACAAAAATCAGGTTGAAATCGTATTCCGTTCAGGAGATATATATTTTTAAAGATTTCCCAATTGTATTTTAAAGTTTTTGTACAGTATGATGAATTCGTGTTTGATGATGTTATAGAGACAATTCCATTGCAAATGTTTATGTATTTCTTTGAACGTTAATTGGTTGTCACCGTATAAATAGAAACAATTTTCCAAAAGTTATCAAAGTAGGGTATATTTGGCAATGTAAATAAATACCTAACTTTCTTCATTTTATTTTCATAGCAAGTTTTACTAATAAAAAAAGGATGATAGATTTTAATGAAATACATCAACTTTGTGGGAGAATGTGTTGCTGTGATGTCATACTGAGCCATGCCCTATTTGTTTACTGGCATTTTTGTGAACTTTAAAATTTGAATATCTCCTGGTAAGAATAACATATCGTTATGATTTTTGTACTAAACTGTTTCTAAATTTTTCTCTTTCTTATCAAATGTTATCAAAAAACATGTGAATATTCCTTTAACAGTCATATACTCAGTCTTGGATACACTTATTATGAGGCCACGATCTTCTGTTACTGCTGCTGTTCTTGTCAGCTGGGCCTGTGCACGGGGATAGTGGATTTCAACAGAGTGATGTCATCAGCAAAATCCAAGTTGTTTAATGTCTTAGCTGGATATCGACTGGAACAATGATGATGTGTTATAACTCCAGAGTCAAGATCAGAGGTGGCCTTCTTTAGTTGAAAGTCTACTAACACTATGAATAGAAATGGAGCCAGAACATCACACTGTAGAACTCTGGTAAAGACATCAAAAGAATCAGATATGTTGCCATCTACCATTACTACCATTATGGCATTAACCACAGCTTCTGGTAGTCCATAATGTTGTAGCACTAGGAACATAACCTCTCTGTTGATGGAATCAAGGCCTTCTTGAAGTCTATGAATGTGACTGTAAGAGGAAGCTGGTAATCTTGGAATCCATCCATGATTCTTCTAAGAATGTGGATCTGATGGGTGCAACTTCTCCCTTTACGAAATCCAGCCTGGTTGTTCCTTCACTGATGGGGTCTACATGATCTCGGATTTTATCAAGCAGGATCTTGTTGTATACTTTGGCAGTAATTAATAGAAGAGATATTTTTTGGTAGTTGGTCATGAGACTAAGGTCTCCCTTCTTGCGTAAAGGGACAATAACGATAATGGTCCTTATGCTAGGTGGTGTTAGAGTACTATACACTTCGGTGCAAAAACCATGGACTACATCCGCCATTGCATCCCCGCCATTCCGGAGTGCTTCAGATGTGATTGCGCAGTCAAGACTTGCAGCCTTGTCATACTCTATTTGTTCAATGGCTTTCAGTGTCTCCTCATGTGTTGGGGGATGGACCTCGATTGACCTCCTGGGCAGCAGGTGGAGGCAGTTCAGAAGGTGGATGTCTCATGTTGTTGTTGAGCAGAGAGCTGAAGTATTCTATCCATGCTGCAAGGTCTTTGTCACTTGTTGAAGGTGAAGGAAAGAGTGGAGTACCACCTCTTTCCTTCACCTTAACACTGGGTTTCTTGTGTTTGCCAGAGAGACCACGGATGATTTTCCATGTTGTGGTGTAGTCTCCAGTCAAGTCGACCAGTATGAGATCTTGTTTAGCATAGCAGATTCATCTGTGTTGTACCACTCATTCAGCTTGCTTTAGAGCCACCTCCATCTCTCTCTGGACTGTTTTGACTTGGAGATCAGATATCTTATTTTGACCTCGTTATTCTCAGACTTCAGCCGCCTGGTTGTCTTGACGATATGATTATATGAAGAGGATGATTCAGATGGTACATAATCTGAAGTAGGTTTATGATGAGTAATGATATGCATGCTGATTAAGTAGATTTTATATTATTACATCCAGCATATTAGAAAAACTGCTTTTGGCATTTGTATACAGCTTGGTCAGATAAACGGGTAAAAACGTCATTGACTTACCCAATGTTGAGGAACACAATTCCTCTGATTGGTTGCCAATGCAAGGCTGATGAAGTCAAATATATTGAATGTATTTATCATACAAAATTTAAGGAGTAATTATTCAAAACAATGCCAAGAACATAAATAAACCAGATGACTGCCAAGTTTAATACCAAAATTAGACATAGAAAATATTCATCTGGCAGAGCATTCTTGCCTTTGTACAATCGTTGCCACAAGCAGTAGGGACAAATCACCACTCGCTTCAATCAATGTTGGAAATAGCATTTTACCATTTTTTATTGCAAAGTGCACAACATTGAATAAAGGGAGAAGAGGGAAATGCAATTAAAAATTTTGAGCAATTTTGTTTTAATACTTTTGGCCACATTTCGAAAAATAATTGGGCCTGAACACAGACCCCTAGCTTGATCATAAAAAGGAGCAGATTTGTTGAGGGGCACATTAATATGTGCACAAAGCACTGTGCCTTTTAAGCGTGGGGTCCAGGGGCTCCCCTTCAGGCTTAAAGCCCTGGTGAAGCTCTTGGATTTTAGCTACATGTATAATCATACATTTCTTAGTCTGAAACTATATTCTGACCCATGAGGACCATTTATTTCCCAAACAGGACAATTTCTTACTATGTTATCATTCTGTGTTCTGTATCCATGTTATGTATTACATTTATGAGTTTAATTAAGATTAATAACGGAGGCGGGGCAGGCCACCCTTCTGAAACAGCAAAGCTAGGGCACTATGTACACCCATGCTCTTATTGGTCAGCTTTAATCACATGACTGACTCACCGAAGCCTGATTGTCTCTTCTTCCTCTGCCCTTCTTTGGGCCTCCCTGGAGTATGCCGCCACTTCAACGTTAGTCACCAACTCAAATCCATCTGACTTCAGCTTTGTCAACCTCTGGTAAGAGAAAACAAAACGATTTTGTCATAATTTTTTTAGCAATGTACAGTAGTTAATGTTGCCTCTACACATCCATATGCCATTAAAGAAAGCGGGTACCATACTCATATCTCTATCCTTTCTTAAAATTTTGAAGTTGTGCGGCACACATGTACTCAAAACTATTGGTGACACTGCCACAGTCTTCAAAATCAACTCATTCTTCTGTTTTTATGGACAATGTTTATTCTTGGCCACAATGAACTTGTTGTGGACAAAATTTGCTTTCAGATAGCTATCCCTCACCTCTTATATGTATATGCTAAGGGGTACTACTGTAGAATAATGCCAATGTAAGGAAAGCCATTTTTATCAATCTTGTGGGAGTTTATTCAACTTCTTAGGACCATTAGAAGAGATTGATTTGTTCACAAAAAATATGCATTACTACCAGAGACAGACTGGAGTAACTTTGGGCCTAGCTTAGCGAAATAAAAATAAATATTCACCTCCCTCCTTCCCCCACCCTCCAGCAATCGACACTAACAACAAATATATATCATTATATAAAAGTATTTATCCTTTCCCATGCAGGAAATTGAAATATGTCAAACAATGATGAACATTGTTTGTAAGATATCAACAATTTTGTATTCTAAGTGATCATGACTTTGTGACACCTCAATGTTTAGTCCTTGGACCCCTGACACTTGCTGCTGACTTTCACCAATAATGGACGGCTTGTCTCACCTGCCGACTATCTTCAATCTGTTTCCTGCTTTTGCTTTGTTCTTCCTTATCCTCTTTCTTTTTTGCATTAGGATCCTCACCCATGGCCTCACTGTACAAAGAAACACAACATCATTTCAAATATAGATATATTTCATGGCCCTGTTGCAATACCAACTACCACTCTGCAGCCTGTAACATCTGCAGGAAGACAATAGCAGAGGAACCTTTTACAACCCTCACCAACAAAAGTAATTTTTTTTCCTGACAACATCAGACTATGGAATGGTCTACCACAAAACCTGGTACACAGCTCATCCCTGGATATCTTAAAGAGGAGTGTACCAGATACAGTATCTCTCTCCAATCTTAACTTGACTAGTTTCTGTTTGCACCTGACTAGTAGTCTGCACCACTTTGTCTCAAGCTATGAGCTCTGCTCACAGAACAGTACGTTAATACTCCAGTTGGAGGACTATACTACGGGTATATTAGAAGAAGAAAAAACACTATATATTTGTTTATTATCATACTGTATTCAAAGTATAAAGCAGCTCCATCACTTATACTTCATTCATACATACCTAGTATATAGAATGTATTGCAAATGATCATGCATTATCCTGTGTTGAATGCATGAGCGCTAAATCATGCATATACACTATAATTTTGGTAGCACATCTAAAATTTCCATTATTCTCGCAGTGTAGAATGAGCATATTTTTAAACAACGCGCAGTAATTGTACGCATGTTCATATTGTCATGATGTTAAAAACTTAGTCCAAAAGTATTAATTTGTGTATTTAAAAAAATGTATTTCCCAATTTGTTTTGGCGATTTTTAAATAAAAATTAGTCAATAAATATGAACAGGGTTGATGAAAAATGCACTTTGCATTTAGCATAGGATAATGCATAGAAGCCAGTTGCACATATATCGCTGGATGCACTCAGGCTCCGCCCTCATGTATCACTCATTATGTGTCCAGCTTATATGCATTATCCTGTACCAAACGCATAGTGCATTATTCATTATCCCTTTATTCTTTAATGATAGGCTTGTACATGTGTTCATACTTCTTTCAGTGGGAATCTTTATTCAATATTCATCACTTAAAAGCTTTATTAATTTATTGCATTACTACAGATTTACTGTACAGTAGCATTAAAGGAGACATAAAGTTGATATAATCATTATTTCGTATGACAGAGGATACAAATCTTAACCAACTATCAGACACAGCAAGTAAAAATCCCATTCCTATCTAAATTCATTCATGTTTGTAGTTGACACATGGAGTCTGCCATTTTGTTCAACTTTGAATTGAAATATTGTGCATGATGACCTAATTTCCCCAATAGTGACATAAGGAATTTAATGTATTTCTTTATAAGTGGGATTAAAGTTTTCATTCTAAAATGATGTGATACAAAGTTTCAACAAAATGTTTTGTTAATTTCATGTGTACACAAAAAGTTCCTTGACCCTTACATAAGAATTTTTTTTTTCTTTTCTCATAACCATAACCAAAGCATTCCAACATCCTGCTGGGCTGATGACATCATAATCTGCATATTTGAAATCAAAATGGTGGCTCCCATAGTACTATTTAATAGTAGAATTAAAGTTTTAATAATTATAAAAATTGTGTTAGATAGCTTATTGGGGTATGAAACTTGGTCAGAAAAATTTACTTTTAAATCTATCATATGAAATAAGGATTGTGTCAAAATTCATGTCTCCTTTAATGCAATTTACCCTAAAATTATATTACTATTTTAAAAGTGTATTGAAATGTCTCAATTTGAATTTAATTGATGGGGTTTAATTGAAGACTTCCCACAGTTGAATGCTGCCCTCTATACTTAAGGGCTTGAGACTTGATCCTCCATCTTAAACTTGTATATTATTCTAGAAATAAAATTCCTCAAAATGATGATAAAATGTTGTCATTTTGTCAAATATTCATCTTTTCCGCAGTAAATATTAATGCTGCCCTCTATTTTGAGGACTTGGATTAATCCAAAAAATAGCAAAAACAGTTAAAAGGGATGTTATAAACATTGGTAAACCAACCAACCAACCAACCAACGAAGAATAATTCATCTTTCTGCTGTAAATGTCTATACTGTCCTCTATTTTGAGGACTCATGACTCGATCCTCCACCTAAAAATTGAAAAAAACATTTATCAAATACAAATTCTATCAGTTGAATGTTGGTTTACATCATAATAATTTAATGCTGCCCTCTCTTAATTCTGTCCACTGACCAGAAAACAAGATACAAAAGTTTGCAATCATATTAGGCAGTAAATTACAAATTACAAGAATACTTCACCTGATACTTATAGGGGTCAACTTAGGCTGCATAGGAAAAACCTCAAATACTGACAATTAGTGTAGATTTTTTAGTCCTATTTTAAAACCCTTGCATCGTTGGGCATGAAACTCTTCAAAATTGCAAGCTAAATTCCTTAATAATCCATTCCCTGCAAAAAAAATACAAACACATTCCTCCAAAGGTGCAAATTCAGGGAAAATTTAAGTCACTTTTTAAGGACTCATTTTCATGTGCCTTAAATGAAAATTCCAGTCAATTTGTCCATAGTGGGTGGACCATTCTGCAGATGTTCCATGATTTAATGCAGCAAAACAATTAGGCTATGTAATGCTGTGATTTTTTTTTCTTTCTGGATGCACTGAAAGTTTCAGGGGCCTCTCACCCGTAGCCTAAAACATTCTTATTTCTGACATGACATTATGGTCAAGCATATGAACATCCATGCAAAAAAGCAATTTTTATTGCAAATGGTATTCACACTTCATCCATGCAAAAAAGCAAACTGAATTAGTAAGGCCCCCTAACGTTAGGCCCATCACTATACCTAAGGCCTTGAGGCTTGAGAATAAAAGTTTTAGATTTGCATGAATACATTTTTCAAAGGACACAAATCTAAAACTTTCATTTCTCATGGCCTATCTGCTATGTTAACGATTTTATTTAGAAATAAATATGATAACCTAGGCTACACTACAAAAAACATGAAAATTGATCATTAATGTGAGCTAGCTTTGAGTTGTGGGGTTAAGACTTATTCAATTTCTTGTGTGAATGTCTGATTTCCCACTCCCGGGCCAGGGGAAAAATTTGCTCACCGTCTTGCGGCCTCAATTCTTTTTGAGATTCTCTTCCTACGGGCTGCTATGCGTTCTTCTGGATCATTTGAATCGACAGAAGGCCCTGTCTCTTCTTCTTCATCATGCGAATTCATTTTCGTTTTGTTTCGAATCTGATAACTGGACGATGCTCTTTACTTTACTAATCTTTTACACTCAAACACACACTGTACGTACACAATATGCAGAATTCGCTAAACTAGTACGTATGCTTACGAAAACGTATATGCTACGTAACTAAGGGCAACTCTAAAATAATTTCAACAATACTACAATAAAAGTTAAAAGAAAAGCAATGTTTCAAATTTTAAAATAGAAATATATATATATTGGTATATTTGATTAGGAATTTGAAATTATCAAAAAATTATAGTGAATTTCCAATTTCTATGTTTTTCAGCCTCTTTCAAGATGGCGGTGAGTTTTCCCGTTTGCAAGGCCTTTAATGTATTTGAAATATCCAAGAATATCTGTGAAATCAAATGAGTTTCTGAAAATAAAATTGCTTTATTGATGTTGTATATGAATTTCCCTTAAAATATTCTATGATAGTAGGAGTTAAAATATTTTAGTAATTGAGAAAATGAACGTTTTCTTTACTCATTCTAACGTTAGACGTGTTAGGACTTGTCTACCATACTTTCATCATAAGTCTCATAGTTGGATTGATTTTGCATGGCACAGATAGACAAACATGTGCTATTTTGGTGCTATCTGATAAGTTCCACTTCATATAACTTATGATTTCCAAGCTGGGTAGTTTAATGTTTTTATCTCTTCTTGATGGCTTTGACTGAGCTGAGCATAGACCAAGGCCCAACTCTTGAGGTGTCACGATACTTATCGTCATATAGGCTAGGCCTAGCTTACCCCATTTCAGGCCTTTTAAAACCAGTACTCCCCGTAGTCATTAGTGTAGTACCGTCGAACTGATGCAGGCGTGGCTGCAGATGGTGATGGCTGGCCGTCCGAGGGTAGGCCTACAAAATCCTATGCCTACAAAATCCTATGCCTTCCTTACTGTTTTAAGCAAAGTGTTAAAAGTATAGGAAAATCTGTTTTAAGATCTTTAGGAAAACAAAACCATTTTATCTTCTTTTTTTTTCACCCACAATGACTAACGTTAGAATCGATGTTCGAAGCCCATCCATTTTTTTAAAAACTGTTTTTAAGGTAATTTTAGTAATCTTTTTATACAATTATTTTAAACTCCTTTTCCTTCTTTAAAAATCATCTGATGACTGATGAGCTCTCCAATTTCCAAAGTACGGCCAAAGTTCAAAACACTGCTTATCGGGGCTATAACATTTTAGCCGGTTTAATATGTTTTGGATTATATCAAGAAAAAATTAAGATAAAACTTATGAAGTACAATTGCTTAATCTAAACATTTCTCAATGTTTTTATTTGTTTTTGCACACATGTTTTTTTTTTTTTTACCAAAACTATTTGATAAATTTATATAAACAAAAAAAATGTTGTTGTCAAAAAAACAACTTGTAGAATACTGGAACATTCTAAAATTTATTTGCGGATGTTGAAAAATTAATTACAAACGTAAGGTGACATAAGAAAATGGCAACGAAACTATGAATCTCTGAGAACTTTATCCCGTCGTGGTGTTACACTGTAAATAGGTAAAGATTTTGGAAAAGTATTATTCAAACTAATTAGTAATTGATATAAGAATAACCAAAATATAAGTTGTTTTTCAATCATCAATTTTCTACATTGTGTGAATTGGAAAAAAAAACAGGAAATGCACCTAATCTATAATAAATAACCCTCGTACTGCAATCCCAATGTCAACCAATACTGAGGGATGTTTATAATAACTAGCCTTTTACTTCTCCACTGATCTGGTTTTTTTCTCCCTTGTTGGCTTACGTTCACTGATTGTTGTTTCTGATTTACAGTCTGGCGGAGTGTCCTAGGCTATGCAGCTACGTGATAGGGCGTAGACTACATTTTATTCTGAGTTATGATGCTCCGCTACGTTTTCTGGCATAAACTCTTCTTTCAAATTACCTGTCTTTTGCGTGTCCAGCTTTGCACTCAAACAATTCTCCAACTTCTTTTTTATGTTTTCTTCAGCTAAAAGGTGTCAAAATATTTTCCTTTAACACCAAAATCAGATAATTTCTCTGACTGTTCTTTGCACTCTAACGTAGCCTACAGCGTTAAGTTTGTACTGAGGATGTCAAAGTTCAAAAATGATATTCATGTGACTACCGCCTGATAATAGTTGCAATGGCATTTGCAATTTCTATGCGGGGTCCATTTGAGATTTTTGTCAAATCATGGATATACAAGTAAAAGAATAATTTTAATTATGCAAAGAAATGCAACTAACTTTACTTATTGTTCACTTTCGTTAAAAAACTCTAAAACAGAAAAAAGTTGAATAATTATTTGCTGATTTTAAAGACGACACGTAGATACCGTATACATAAAAAAATCCACCTGTTAGTATAATGAAGAAGCCCTGAGTACAAATGCTCAGGCGTGACACTCGACAAAACTTAAGTTTGGAAACATGGCGACCTACAAATTATCGGTGGAAAATACCCAACTTGAATTTATCGCATTAAGGAAAATATGGGTTGTGAGTTAGTCGGAAAAGCAATATCTGCAACAACCGACATGTACGTACACAAAACAAATGTCCCAGTGATAGCATAAGTGTATGGGGTTATGACAATAACTAACGTAGGGTCACGTTGGCCTGAGTTTCGCTGGTACAGTCTTGTAAGCTAATGTTAGGCATAATGTTGTTAG
This sequence comes from Chiridota heheva, assembly GCA_020152595.1. Taxonomy (NCBI): domain Eukaryota; kingdom Metazoa; phylum Echinodermata; class Holothuroidea; order Apodida; family Chiridotidae; genus Chiridota; species Chiridota heheva. Next base: position 78,672 of record JAIGNY010003647.1, on the reverse strand, counting down.
GCCTTTCTCAGTGTAGAATTCCATGATGTTTAGGCAGGCCCTTTTTGTTTTGCAAATTGTATACTCGTCAAAATGCTCAAGGGTGTTGGAAATGATGGTAAACAATTTTTCTTTTGTTTGTAGGCCTAAAACTTTAGGCCTAGTGTTAGGCTATTTATTGTACACATCCTTCAGTATGGTTGACATTTGGATTACCGTAGGAGGGTTGTGTTTTAAATTGGGTACAAATCTTGTTTTTATTTTTCTTAATTCACACATAGAAAATTGATGATTGAAAAGCACGTGTAATTTAGTTTTTAGATATTCTTATTGGCTAACATTAAGTTAAACCTTTTCATATCGGAATATATTTTCTGGAAATCTAATTTTAATAATGTCACGTGGCTGAATTTCATGTGACCATAATGAAGCAATCAAATTCTGAAGGAATCTGAGGCAGTGACGTCACAACTAGTCTGATTTTAGTTGTTTAAACAGATTGAAACCAAACTTTAAACATGAATATCTTCTTAACGGAAAAGGATTTTGAACGCTTTCTTCACCCTTTTTTTTTTTTAAGTCCTCTTTCATATAAGATGGACATGCTTGACCACTAAACTAATCCTTTAACATTAGGCTTTGTATGCAAAATGTGCCATTTGTTTGCTACGCAAAATCTGCAGAACGGTCGTTTCAACTGTTGAATGCTACGAAAACTATTAAGAAATGACTAAATCAGTATTAACAAACGATTGTCAATTCTACACCATTTGCCATTGACTTAGCTGTGGGAATTCTTTTGCTTACTATTAGAGCTGTGACCGTTTAGCGTGTACACGCTCGCAAATCTTGTAAACGTTTACTAAAATTTCATTGCGAGTAATCGTTTTTCATACATTATAGGCCTAGTGTCTTGCCGTTGAAAATCAATATTCATGATTCAAATCACACACACATTCGGCTAACAAAATTCCAATCAATGAATTTTTACAAACTGTTAACCCGATTAGCATAACCCTTTTTAAATGTGCGAATCACAAATGCGCAGTAATCACCAATGAATGGGAATATTATGCACTTTGATTTCGCGAAATCTGAGTAATCTAACTCGTAAAATGCACGCGAATGTGCAGCAGTAAGCGGTGAAACTAACAATAGGCCTAACGTTAGGCCATAAGGCTTTAAATCCCACGCAATCAAGGCCCGTTTCATCGATAAAAAACACTTGAATCGTGACAATCAGTACATTTACATGTAAATATTACCTGATGAGTCAAATAAATTTTGCAAGAAAGAAAAATATTGCATAATAAATAAACAGAAAAAGGTTTTAACAGAGCTGAATTTCTGCATGCTTCGCAAAGATGGCGGCCATTTTTGAGAGGACTGATATTTCAGAACTTCCTGGTGGTGGTGGCGTAGTTTTGAAATGTTTTGCGAGGTATATCATAAGCCTCAGTATGCAAGATTTTCACAGAACTTTGAAAGCCGTAGCGAGAGGGGAAAAGTTACGCGATCTTGAGTTTAAATGACATTGAAAGGAAGTTATCTGTTCTTTCTAAACTGAATTTCCATGCATACTTTCCATAAAAATGATGATTTATACTGTACAAGTAAACTTTTTACGATTTGGAAAGCAAAACTCAGCGTCTATTTGGGCGATGCATTTAGTACTTTTGCCATACTGGTTGCGCGATTTTTAACTTAAGCCCGTAGTTTTGGAGCAATTTTGGTGTATTTCCGAAAATTACGGTACTAAACTCGTGTACACGATACACGCTCGCTTTTTTTGGCGTGTACACGTTTACTAAAATCCCTAAACGTTCACAGCTCTACTTACTATGCATTATTTTATAATGCTCATATATTATCGTACATAACTGGGTGTACTTTTTGTGTATTGGGACCCTTCCAAGTGTAGTTGACAACATATTATTAATGCTTATGGGTTTTTTTTAGATCTTTGGGTTTTTAAATGTTTTTTCAAATCATAGGAATTCAGGGAATTTTTTTTCAAATCTCAGGCTCCTGTCTGATAAAAGAAGTAAGAACAACTGAATTGTGGGTACTTTTCTTTTAAATTTATACAGAAATAAATTAAAATTATATGATGTCTGGACAAAATTAGCTTAAGGCCAGTAAAAATAAATTATTACTAGGCCAAGTTGATGGGGGAGGGACTTAAAAGAAGTAATTTGCTGGTCAACCACATCAGGCACAATAAATATTGAAAACTAATTAGTATCACTTTTGTTTAAACATGTTTTTATTTGAACTTATTACACAATAAAACACATGTTTGTATTTTAGAAGTACGGTTGCTGAATGATTGATCCAAGAGGAAAATAAGGTACATTTTAATAAAACAATAATCTGAGATTTTCATCAAACTGATGCTCAAAGGATGACAGCCTAAGCTAATATTAATATGGGACTGAAGCAGGCATGTATTCAAATTTCTAGCGTAAATCCTAGGCATGGAGAAAACAAAATCTTTTCTCTGTGGATAGTCTTATCATTGTATAAAATTCATTGTGTCCATTGTTATGATTTGTTTTGTCATCAAATGTCTGGACTGACAATTCACTGTATGATAAGTTCTGCATCTATTATTTTTTTCTTTGAATAAACAGACAGACTCCAAAGAAAAGCATAACCCCATGAGGGAGCTGCGCATCCAGAAGCTCTGTCTCAATATTTGTGTTGGCGAAAGCGGTGATAGGCTGACCAGGGCGTCCAAAGTGCTGGAACAGCTGACTGGGCAAACGCCAGTGTTCTCAAAAGGTAAAGTTTGCAATGTAGCTCAGATTTGGTAAAAAACAGTCTCTACGTTTTCACAGTCAAAGCTTCTTACATATAATACACTTGTCAATTGTGTGACTCACCCCTACACCTCTGACAAGGTGAGTCATTGCATGGTGACCAAAACAATTGACGAACCCCTCAGTCACTTAGGTGACTAACATTTCTTCTGGAATGACTTACACCAAATCACTCACCTCTGTACAAAGTCAATTGTTCTGAAGTAAATTGACTCACCCCTGAGTCACTCTGGTGACTGACAATTTGGTACATTGATGCACATGCGAGTCAGTTTCATAAGTCAATGACTCGAATTTGACTGACATCCGGGGGGTAGTAGGGGTGAGTCATACAACTGACACACTTATCAATTGTGTGACTGGCCCATACACCCCGGGACAAGATGAGCCATTGCACCAAGGTGAGTGACCAAAAAAATTTACACACCCCTCATTCACTTAGGTGACTGACATTTCTTTTAAAATGACTTACCCCAAATCATTCTCTGTACAAAGTGAATAAGTCTGAGGTAAATAGACTCACCCGAGAGTCACTCTGGTGACTGACAATTTGGTACAATAATGCACGTGGTCACTTTCATATGTCAATGACTAGTGCTGTTAATGATTAGCGATGAATCGCTTATCGCTCGAAACTTAAAAAACGTTTTGTAAAACTTTTAAACAATTAATTGCGAAAATACAATATGGGTGGCCTACTGTACAGTAACAATTAGCACCACTGAATAAGATCGTAAAATATTCAAAAAATCACCTTAAAGATTTGAGCTATAAACTAAACACAAACCCTTCTATGCCCAAAAAGGCATTAAAAATTAAGCAAATTCCTTCGTTTTCTTGATTATTGATCGTTTAGATCTTTCCACCGCGTGTTCATGGCCAGAACTAAATTCAACTTGTTAAATTCAAAATTGTTGGCGCACTTTAAGAACTTAAAATTGATTTTCAGCAGGGACGTGCCATTTTACAGGCATTAGCCAATATTGTACTGGGGAACAGTCAATGTACAAAAATTATTTTGTGACAGCAGATGGAACTTCAGACTGCCAGAAATTGGCAACATTTCTTGTTAAATATTTTATTTCTATGCCAGTTTGAATGTCATCCAAAGCCAGGATCCAGGAACTAGTTTTATCAGCCTAACGGGTAATTTTAAGACATTAAAAGTGCATATGGTGAGATTTTTGGTCTGAAAATGCATGGTATGTTTGTGTGTGAAGTACCAGTTCCACAAAACAATATATACAAAAATAATGAGTTATGGGTAAAGCTTGGTTGCGATTAATCGCTGAACGCTAGCAAATTTTGGCGATTAAACGTTTAATGTATTAATTGCAAATCAACAGCACTATCAATGACTCCCATTTTACTGACATTGCTGGGGGTAGTAGGGGACTTGGGGCAAGTCATACAACTGACAAGTGCATTATAAGTAATCATGTATCGAGGTATTTTGTATTTAGTTTCTTGGTTAAGTCAAGATGCAGTTGTTTTTCATTTTTAATGACTGGATATTTGATAAATCCCTAGTGAGTATGTCCTTGTGTTATACTTAATAATTTATGATGAATGTACATATATTTGTACATTTACAAATGCTGTATTTTCATTGTACATTTTTGTTTAATCAATTGTTTTCCTAAAGATGGACAACATTGTAAAAGCCTTTGCTAATTTAGTTTTCCTCCACTGCATGCAAATTTAAACTTTTTTCATGTATATTTTATGCAAATTATGTGACGTACAGGGCGACCTTTATATTTATTTTCTTTTGTAAATCCTCGTGTTTTCTGTAATTCTTTGAAGTGGTGCAGCAAATTTTGTCTAAAAGTTTGTGAATCTTTGCCATGCCCTCAAGAAAATTCTACTTGGATTATATAGACTTTCCCATCATATTCAGTGACTAGGATTTAGGTAAGAAATTTGAAGAATTACAAGATTTTGAGCTGTTTGCCAGTCATACATCATAAATATTGCATACATTAAGAGTTGGATCAAACTTTTCATCAGTCAGAACTCCAAACTAAGAGTGCGTTTTTTAAATTCAAAATTTGGTCTGCTCAGATTCTAATATTCTTTCAACTAATATAGAAATTGATCATGTGAATAGACCTTATAACTGTAGTAAAGCACTTGCCAGTTGTATGGCTCACCGCTACTACCCCGGCAATGTCAGTCAAAGGTGAGTCATTGACATATAAAATAGTGACTCACATGTGCGTCATTGTACCAAATTGTCAGTCACCAGAGTGACTGGGGTGGGTCAATTTACTTCAGACCCATTGACTTTGTACAGAGGTGAGTGATTTGGGGTAAGTCATTTCACAAAAATGTCACTCACTGACTGAAGGGTGCGTCAATGTACATGTTTTGTCCACCTACCTTAATGCAATGACTTACCTTGTTCGGGGGTGTAGGGGTGAGTCACACAAGTGACAGAGCGTAACACACGGCAATTGAGGCAGATCTAAGTTCCTGGTTTTTCTCTTTTTAATGTGTGTAAGACTAAAATTCTCCTCTGCAACCTTTTGCTGTCTTGCAAGACTTTCTTGTAATGATTTCAGAAGTACTTTGATGGAGAGACATTGTAAACCATTCTTTGTTTGTATGTGTTAAAGGGGCACTAGACTGAAAAGTATGGGTGCAATTTTCCAGAGACTCGTAACTATTCAGCAAAGCTTCATTGACCCTCATGGAGAGCTACAAAACATCTTTTAACACCAATATTTATACTAAGCAGACCCGACCCCTAGTTTCGCTTTATCAGAGGGGTGCTTCACCCTGTCCCTTGTTGCTTTCAACCTGCCCCTTTTCACTAAGCACTCTACATTTTGTTAACAAAAACATTTTTGAAAACTAATTTGCATTCTTTTCATGCTGATTACAACAGTTCCCCATGATAAGAAGATGCAGGGACACTACTTGTTGCACTGATTACTCCCTTATTTACATTTCAAGTGCCCTTGATGCCTAATAAATGCCCTTTTGGTTTGTGATACCCTGTCCATTTCTCAGTGAAGTTAGGGGGGTACTATTTGAGAATTATTAACAACATTTTATCACTTTGGGAGACAAACTAAGTCATTGCATTTTTGAAAACTTCACCAAAAAGTAAAGGGATTGGTGGGAGGAGAATGTAGTCGTATAGATCATACAGTATGATTCCACGATTAACCATGATTCCACGATTAACCATGATTTCACGATTAACCATGATTTCACGATTAACCATGATTCCACGATTAAACCATGATGCCATTAACCATGATTCCACGATTAACCATGATTCCACAATTAACCATGATTTCACGATTGACCATAATTCCACGAAAAACCATGAATCTAGATTAACCATGAATCCACGATTAACCTTGATTCCACGATTAACTATGATTTTACGATTAACCATAATTCCACAATTAATCATGATTTCACGATTACCAATTACAATGGTGATGGGCTATTTCAAAGGTTTAGATATACATACATGTACTATTATATTGTTTTCTTCTTAAATCTTAAATGTTTTCAAATGAGCTAGTAATATGATATCCTAATCTGTTCTTATTATAATTGTAATACATGACTTACAGCAAGGATTTCAAATAGATTTCAACCTTTCACTTGCAGCTCGGTACACCGTTCGTTCCTTTGGCATCAGGAGGAATGAGAAGATTGCTGCCATTGCACTGTACGTGGAGCCAAGGCAGAAGAAATCCTGGAACGTGGTCTCAAGGTCAGCAATGCATCAATTAATAAGTCAAAGCCCAGGGGTCAAAAAATTTCGCCACTCTTCCACGGAACAGCACTTTCTTAAATAATACTATTCTAAATCAGATTTCACTGTTCCAACTTTTTTGCAGATAACAGCCCAAATTCCTTTCTTCCAAATGGGCTTAATTTACAACTACTTCTTTGGTCAATATGTCCAATTATCTACATGATGAAGCATCCAATCAGTACAATTGTACATGCCTTGCATATGTGTATTCATGAATAAATGCGCTGACAATTGCAGGCAAGGTGGGAAAAGCCTCATTTTAATGGAAGAAATTATTTTGATGATAATCTTGTTTGACAACATGGAGTCTTTTGCAGCAGAAATCAAGTTTGTGATCATTGATGCCACATGCTTGTGAACAGTGGCAGATTCGGCCCCTGAAGCCGATACTGGCCTTTAGTATTTTTTTTTTCTTTCCAACATGACCAAACACTTCTGCCTTGACCCTCTCCCTCCTCCCCGTGACCTACCTGCTACTTCCTTTGACCATTCTTTAGCCCCAGTCCCCAAACTTTTAATCAATCAGGCCACCAATAAACCAGACAGTTTCAAAAGAGTTTCCCCGTTCCTCATCCACAAGGCACTCCATGGAGTCGTTGGTACCCCCCCAAGGTTTCTACCCTCGGATCCGGTGATCCCCTGGTGCACTGCACCAGGAACACTCAAGCTACCACCCTCCTCATCACCAAAACCCTAGCTAATACTGGTATCGTTATAACAGTCACTCCCCACCATTCCCTGAACTAATTAGATGCTTTGTTAGTTGATTGTGCAGTAAAGAATAACAATTGATTGAAGTTTATATTGATTTTTATGGACATTGTACATTTTACTGGTACACCTGCTGGGTAGGCATGTGTAACATAATGTGTTGAAATTTGGGTCAGTTGCAGAAATTTTGATTTGACCAAAAACAGTGATATATTTTTACCGAAAACTCAAGAAAGTGACGCCACATATCCCAAATCGTAGGTTGACTGAAAGGCCAATTTGTGCCCTAAGTGGCTGAAATTCGAGCCTACCATGCTAGGTATGGCATATTGTATGTAAACAAACACAGCTGATCGCTATGTTTTCACTCCAGCGTGGTGCGGTTACTATGTGGTCTGATGACATCGGGTCACAAATCCAACCAAGTGAATGTACTTTTTGCAAGTGATTTGAAAGATATTCCTCCATATCATGGTTAGAAAAACTACTCGCCTGCTCGTCAGAGGCAAAAAAAAAAAAACTTGTGGCGATTAGAAATATTATTATATACTGTGATACTCGCCACACTTAATTAAGCCTTGCCAAGTTTGGTGAGTGGCTTTTTTTTGTTGTAATTTTCCAACCCTGCTCCATATTTTTTCCAGGTTCGGGAATATGAATTAAGGAAAGGCAACTTCTCCAGTACTGGCAACTTTGGCTTTGGTATCCAGGAACACATTGATCTGGGAATCAAGTACGATCCCGGCATCGGCATCTACGGAATGGACTTCTACGTTGTCCTTGGCAGGCCTGGATTCTGCGTGAGCAAGAAGCGCAGGACAAAGTCTCACATTGGCTTCAGCCACAGGGTCACCAAAGACGAAGCCATGAAGTGGTTCCAACAGAAGGTAATGTCAAGCCACGTTTTTAGGATTACCATATTGGACATAATAAGCACCGGAACGCTCACAAAAATAGAATTGCACCACTTTTTAGGCCTAAAGTTTCTTCATAATAAGTGCCCATGCTATAGGGCATTGTACAGTGCTATTCGAACTGCATTGTGTGAACTGGTTATATACTACAGTGGCTCCACAACCACCCCCACCACAAAAAAAAAAACGAGTGTCAGATACAAAATAAGCAAATAATGTAACAAGGTTTGTTTGAGTCTTCCTATAAATTATGTTATCAATCAAAAGATGTTAAGTGGGCACTTATTAGAGCAAAGGCGTTTAATATGTTGAATACGGTAGATAGTTACCACAGTTACAGGGAATGTCCGGCTGCTTGATACAACCAAAAATTGTATCCCGGACAACCATCAAAAAATTATTGGCACAAGTTGTATAAAACATTGCATATAAATTTCTCAGAAATCATGATTTTCTTTCTGCACAAATGCAAGATTTAAATGCCTGGAGGACAAATGCTATTGCCAGGTTGATTTGTCAAACCCTGCACAGTTTGGAAATCTGTATTAAAATTTTTGTTTTTTGAAAATATTTTAGAAAGAGAATCAAAATGTGTTGTGAATTATTTCATTTATTTTTTTGACGGTAAGACTTACAGATTGTTTTAGACAAATTTGAACTCGATCAATCCATTTCTGTTTTAAATATCTTAGTTAAAATCAAATTTAAATTTGAACTCATTTAATCCATTTCTAATTAAAATATCTTAGTTCAGGAATAAGCTTGCACAGTTTTGAAAATACAATCTGATTTTAAGCCGAAAAACTGGTTTTGAACCTTATAAAAGAAATATATATAAAATCTTTTAGAAAGAGAATCAAATTGTGTAGAGATTATTTCATTGACAGTAAGACATGCAGATTATTTTGGACAAATTTGAACTCGATTAATCCATTTCTGTTTAAAATATCTTAGTTCAGTAATAAGCTTGCACTGTTTTGAAAAAACAAACCAGTTTTAACCGAAAAACCGGTTTTAAACCTAATAAATAAAATATATATATTATTATTTTTTATATATATTTTTATTACTGAACCAAAATGATGAACTTCTGAATCAGACTAGTTTTTAACTCCAAAACCTTTATTTCAACTTTTCCAACCTTTAAAAACCTTTATTTCAAAAAAGAGTCACTGAGGCCTTATATGTTGAGGTTATAAAATGGGAATTATCTTTTAATTTTGGTCTCCTATTTTTAAAATGTATCTAGTCGAGAGATTTTTGATTAAAGACTTCTGAAAATTTGGCAGTCTTGAAGAGCATGAAATTCTCCACACAGTGTATTCAGTTTTCATTTACTTCTCTCGTGTTTTTTCATGGAAAGATTCTGGACACCTTTATTCAGAATCTTGGAAAATTTTATGATTTACCTTAAGTTATAATTGTTGATTATTTGCTAAGAATTTTTTACATATTTGACAATTTTCCTTTTCTCCTTTTTCTCTTGCAGTATGATGGTATCCTTCTCCCTGGCAAATAAGCACTGGTCATCACATGACTTGTCACCTGATTCTTACCATCATGTTCAGGAAGCATCATTTTGTTATGTAAATTATAAAGGAGATACGGATGACATTTGTCAAAGAAAAATCGACAAAAAAAATGAAATATTTTGGTGTTTCTTTACTTTTTATTGTTGTGTTGTTAATTTTGTTTGCTGGCCAGTGACTACCACAGACAAGATTGTCTAGACAATGAATTAAAGGAGCACTAGACCGAAATGTGAGGGCGCTCGTTTTTGCGAATTTTAGAGATATATCATCCACAACAGATCGATAAACTTCATGCCTCCATAGCCCACAGACGACATGAGGGCAAGGGTCACTTGAATATTTATATTAACCAGAAAATTGCTACACCGCTGTGTACTGATAAACATTTCATTTTTTGCTGGGGTGCCCTAAAAATATGCCCTTTTTGGTATAGTGCTGGAAATCACATATAAAGAGCCATATAAAAATTGCTTTGTAATTGGACTACTTAGTATTTTTCTATAATTTCTAGGCTGAAATTTTTTTAAGGCAGCAATCAAGGATTAGTCCAGTGGTTATGTGTATTTCAGATTTGAGAAGACTGAGAAGAAAACAATGGTGAACAAAGCATTCCAAAACTCTGTTAAGTAGATATTTAAGTTTTGACCATAGAATTAGAGGAAACGGAGAATGATGAGCTGCTATTGGCCCCTGTGATAGCAAGTGAGGAATTTGGTGAAAGTTTATCAATAAAATTTCTGCCAGCCATACATCCAAGGATTTTGGTTTGGTGGGTAATGAATGGAGGAATATTTCTTAAAAACATCTGAATTTTTCCTTAAAAACATGGGAATATTCCTTTAAAAAATGAGAATATTCTTTAAGAACATGGAATAATTGTTTAAAAACATATAATCCTTTAAAAACATGGGAATAATTCTTTAAAAACATGAGAATTTTCCTTTAAAACATGGGGAAAATCTTCTTTATAGAACATTAGAATAATCCTTTAAAAACATGAAAATTTTCCTTTAAAACATGAGAATATTCCTTATAAAAACATGGGAATATATCTTTAAAAACATGGGAATAATTCTTTTAAAGCATTTGAATATTCCTTTAAAAACATGGAATATTCCTTTAAAAACATGAGAATATTCTTTTAAAAACATGAGAGTTTTCCTTTTTTTAAAACATATTCCTTTGAAAAGATGAAAATATTCCTTTAAAATCATTTGAATATTCCTTTAAAAACATGGGACTATTCCTTTAAAAAATTGGACTATTTCTTTAAAAACATTGGACTATCTTTAAAAACATTGGACTATTCCTTTAAAAACATGGGAATATTCCTTTAAAAACATGGGAATATTCCTTTCAAAACATAATATTTCTTTTAAAACATGAGAATATTCCTTTTAAAATATGAGAATATTCTTTTCAAAACAAGAACATTCCTTTTAAAACAAGAAAATTCCTTTTAAAACATGAGTATATTCCTTTTTAAAACATTAAAATATTCCTTTCAAAACAAGAATTCCTTTCAAAACAAGAATATTCCTTTCAAAACATGAGAATATTCCTTTCAAAACATGGGAATATTCCTTTCAAAACTTAGTTCAAGTGGTCACACAAGTTCCTCTTTTATGAAAAGCTTTAAACTTGAATATCTCCTTAATGAAATAAGATTTTTGAATGCTTTATTCACCATTTTGCTTCTTTTCAAATCTTTCATATAAGATGATATAACTTGCTTGACCACTGAACTAATCCTTTAATGAACAGACTTCCATGTCTTCTAACTTTGTTCTTACATGACTGACTGTTGTGGAACTGAAAGCTCTTTAGGAGGAACCTTAAGATAATGCACCACTTGGAAATACTGTAAATAATTCCATATTCAAAACAATAAATGGGTAGAATAAAATTTAGATATGATTTGTAGCCTAACTTGGGAATTAAAGTTACTAAAAGTAAAATTTTTTTGAAAGTCACTTTGATTTGTAGATCCCTCATAGAAAATGTTAACAAGGGAACTTCCAAATCCAAAACACCCCTGCACCTGTCGATACATAAACAGCAAAAGTTATGTTGCGCTAAAGAAGTTATTTTTCAAGCTAAAATAGAGGGTTTCATCACATGATTCTTAACTCAACTGGACTACCATTTTGCAGGGCAGCGTCATCGTTGTTGTGTTTCTCGTGTCTTCACACAGCTCAGTCACATCACACGTACAACAAACATTACATGCTAAGCTACCAGTACCACTTCAGCACATTTGACTAATTGCAATTTTTTTCGATTCCGATTTTTATATTTTCCTCAAGTTTTATATTTTCACCGGGTATAAGATAACGTTAAAGCCAGCTTATTGTTCGTTATACTCTAAAATCCTACATACCTGATATAAAGTGCTCATTGCAAATTCTAGTGTGAATCGTAGGTTGAAGTCGTCGCATTGTACGGTAAAAACCTACTTCGAACGTCGATGAGATGAAATGGAGAAAATGTTTTTGCTCCCCCGACACATCTATTAGTGCAACCAAGAGCACAGAAACACTGGCATAATTATCTTACAACAATAAACTTCTATAACATGCAAATGTATGCGTCTAATTAAGTGTACAGCAGATGACAGTGGTATTTCCCAACAAAATGGCGGTGTAAACAGTCATGTGACCTTGTGACGTCAGCTGAAACACCCTTATAAAGGAGGTGCATATGGCTAACAATTAGGTGGACGCGTAGAGTTTTTAGCTCAACCAACACTTACGTTGAGATTATAAAATCAGACAAGAATTTCATGTTTTGGCCTTGTGTAAACTTTTTTTGTTTCGAAATCTCTGGTCTTGAGAATGTGGCTCAGAAGATATATTCAATTCTAATCCCTTGTATTTTGTTGGGTGTAAATTGTAATTTTGAAAATAAGGCTAAAAAAAGGGCATTTTTTCCATACTTGTTGAGATTTTTAGGAAATTCAATGGTGTCATGTTTCACTGTTATACATAGCTCCCTCTGACATATCCTTTCACGATTAAGCTGCCCATTGTGCATGACTAGGCTGGTAATTAAACAGCTGTTCATGATGGAACTTTCCACAGTTCATGAATAGACACACATCCAGTAATTAAGGAGAAACTGGTCAGTTTGATGATTTTCAGTGACTGAAGTTTAGGACAGAAATATAAAGAATTGCATTAAAAAGCTCTTAACTACAAACAATATTGTTCCAATAAAAATGTGGCACATTATTTCAAAAGATTGGGGACTTAACATCGATAACCTTTATCATGCCATCTTTCTTTTTTATTGACACATCACCTCCACAGACTGAACACTTAAATTTAAAGGGTTGAGCATCTGCATCAGTGATGCTCTGTTTATTTAGATGAAGGATCACACAATTTTAAGCAGATAAGTCTTTGAATTGCTGAAATTGTATCAACAATTTCAAGGTATGGCAAGTTAACTCTTGAGTGAGGTCAAGTTTTACTGGCTGAAGTTTATATGGTGACTGAAAAGGTTTGAAAGGGGATGGGGAAGCTATGTGAATGGCAAAGGAAGGTCGAGAACAATATTTTGACTAGTGGTTTGTACAATGCACTTCTGCTAAACTGTAATACTGTTCTGTAAGTGGCAATGCCAGGAAGTTGGTCACGGGGGAGAGATAGGGACAATTTTGTCTCATGGCCTATAAATCTGACAAAATATTTCACTTTACACAATTTTCTGGGGGAGGGGGGAGCAAAGCAATCTTGTGATGCCACAGATTTGATTATTCAGGAACTTGTCCCTGATCCAAGCTAGTCTTCGAAATCTTAAGTATGAAGGCTTCAAGTAAACAGATGCAATGAAATGGAGCTGATTAGCACCCAGGTCTTGCCCAAACTGCCTTTCAATGATGCGACACTGGGATTATTGATCGCACTTTTGAGATGCTTTAATGGGTCGGTGATAAGGGCTGTTAGTCCATCTATTTCACAAAGTAGGGGAACTTTTTTCCAACCTTCCGCATGTTTCCAAGGGGGGGAGAAAAGTACCTTCTGTCCCGCTGGCAGGAATTATTTGTGATACAGAGAATTTGTAACATAGATATGCAGATTACCATTTTGCTGTCAAACACTTCAAATCAAGTTTTAAATCGGTGAGAAATGCAAATAAAAAACAGGACCATTTAGCAACAAGGAGGATTATACGTTTATATATTTACAAACAAATAGAACATTCTATGTACAATCGAATTGCATATAAGCACGTTTTCATTATCTGGAATAAACTCTGGTTACAAAATTTCTCATGATCAGGAAGAAAACAGATGAGAAAGGACGAGGCCCGGCCCCGTAGCCGACATGGGGAAGGGGGCCTACAGTCTGGAAAGGACCAGCCATATTCTGACAAACAAGGAATGCCTGCTGAAAATGATAATAATATTTGCCATAAAGGAATGGGTAAACAGAGAAGTTTTATTTCCCAGAATTAAGGAATGTGCATCTACCCACCTTACCCCCTGCTAATAACTAACCACTTCCATTGTAGGGCTCATATGCAATGATTCATAAAAATTCCCACACAAAGATCTTTTGATGCAAGTAGTGTCAAAATTCTTCAAACAAACCACCTGACAGCATGGTATTTATGAGTATATTTGACTTGGCAAGCCTTCAACTAAATTGAATGGTCTATTTTGAAGGAATATTCTCATGTTTTGTTTTGTTTTGTAAAATTTTATTTAAAAGAGCATACTTTTAGAGCCAATTTGGTACTAAAATCAGGTTGATATCATATTCCATTTAGGAGATTGTTTGATGATGTCATAGAGACAAATGTCTATGTATTTCTTTGAATTTTTATTGGTTGTCTCTGTATGATTAGAAAAAAAAATCCAAAAATTATTGAAGTAGGGTATATTTGGTAATGTATATAAATACCAAACTTTTATCAATTTATTTTTCTAGCAGGTTTTACTGATAAAATAGAATAGAATTTTAATGAAATACATCAACTTTGTGGGAGAATGTATTGCTGTGATGTTATACTGAGCCTTTCCCTATTCGTTTATTGGCATTTTTTGTGAAACTTAAATATCTCGTGGTAGAAAAAACATATCAACATGATTTTTAAACTAAATTGTTTCTTTAAATTTGTTCTCATGAAAGGTTATGAAATAACATAGGAATATTTCTTTAAAAAACATGGGAATATTCCTTTAAAAACATGAGAATATTCCTTTAAAAACAGGAATATTCCTTTTAAAAACATAAAATATTCATTTTAAGAACATGGGAATATTCATTTGGGATTATTCCTTTAAGAACATGGGAACAGTCCTTTAAAATATAGGAATATTCCTTTAAAAACATGGAATATTCATTTTAAGAACATGGGAATATTCCTTTAAGAACATGGGAATATTCCTTTAAAAACATAGGAATATTCCTTTAAAAACATGGAATATTCATTTTAAGAACAAGGGAATATTCATTTAAAAACATGGGATTGTTTCTTAAGAACATGGGAATATTCCTTTAAGACACTAATGTGGCACCAAAGACTCCTAGATTTGAACTGTTTCTTTTCTAAAATCTGTACATAGATTACAAAGAATCTATATCAGACAAGTTTTACTTCTAAAAACTACACCTGAGACTTCTCTTCCACCCTATTATACTGGACAACTGATATTGCCTGACATATTGCTTGATTTGGAATTGTACTCAATAATGATTGCAAACTTTAAATGCCCCATTTCTCAGGAATTCAAATTTATTTTTCATTCTCAGTCATTACATCTGGCTAAAATAATGTTTAAGGAAAGGTATTGTCTAATAGATAAATCAGAAGTGAACGCATCGTGCTGGTAACGTTACTTTCGTTTTTCAATTTTCTTTATTGATCGCGAGAAATCTTTGATGTTATCGAAAACACATGTATGGTCCCCATGTTCGGTCCGGCGGATGTGTGATCGATAACATCGCAATTTTCTCATGATCAATAAGGAAAATTGAAAATCTAAGTGACGTTACCAGCATGCATACAGCAGCGTTCACTTCTGAATTTATCAATGGTACGATACTTTTCCTTTAACTCTGAGTCTGATCAAGACTCAAATCCTGATCTCAGCTGCAGGAGGTCACTTTTTCATAAGTTATCAAGGTCCCCTGGGTCCACATTTTGGAAACTGACATCCAAAGGTCACGGTTAAACCACCCGATTATTCGGAAGCTCATAATTTACATATAAAATACAAATATTTGGACGGAATCAAAATGCCCGATTTATAATGTGAAGCAAGTAATAAAAGTGAATAGAATTATTAAAAGTTACAGATGTTGCATTTGCAGATATTCTCAATTTCAAAATTACCATCATTTGAAAGATATTGGACAGTAATTAAACTAAAAATTTCATACTAAATCCCCTAACTGGCGCTTTGTGGTACTACAAAAATGAATCCATCTGAGCCATTAGGTTTATACAGCCGGTACTTATCCCCGGTTTCCATGGCGCAAGCAGATGAGAGTACATGACTCGTCAGCATCGTCGTCATCATCATTATATATATATACTTTTTTGAGAGAGAGGGGGTGATACTCGGCATTTACGCCCCTGACTAGGCCTGCCGCCTGTACACACAAACAATGACATGACAACTCGGTACACAGATTGAAGACAGACGCTGCATGTCGATTATCACCTGTTCTGTCAGTTCTTGTACCTTTTCCCCAGTGTCCTTACATGGTTCCTCCAGCTTGTCATCTCCATGATATGTTCAAATTTCATCTGGAAAACATCCCCATTCTGCATGTCTGCTGTAGCGTCGGTCACTATTTTTCATACTTGTTATATTTTAAAATGCTTTCCAATTTTTTTACCGATTAAAAAACCTACTCAAAACTTTGGATTATTTTATTCTCCTAATACCATTTTAATCTACAAGATTTGAAAAAATAATCTTAATATTTTTTTTTTTTTAAATTCAGTCGAAAAGATTGAAATTTTAAATCCAAGGAATTTAGAGAGTATATTCGGCACATAGGCCTAATCATAAAATTAAAGAGCTTCTTGTCGAAAAGTGAGGGCGTCTTTTTGTTAAGTCAAAGGAATTTTGTAATAACAGGTCTAATTTAGCATACTAAAAAAAAATACTGAGGCAGTAAGAAATAGTTACTAATTTGAAAATTTGTATCAAAGGATTTTTAGTACTCATCACGTTGACGAAAAGTGTGCTCAAATGTTCTTAAAGGACTATGGACATCTAGCAGATTTTAAATATGTGAAAGAATGTGGAATTCTGAGTAGAATAGTTTTTTTGTTTTTTTTTGTAAAAATCTTATTTAGTTTTTAAGTTTTATAACTAAACAAAGTTTCATGATTTGTTAATTTGTCTGGAATATGTGATATACTAAGACATGTAAGAAGAACACATCTCAAAATCTTGATATAAATCTTTAAATTCTGTTCTTCCATTCAACTACTTGTGAATTTCAAAATGTCTTTTCCAGATACATGATGATTCGGGATGTGACAAAGTTCCATCAAATTTTGTCCGAAGTCCAATTCTATGTTTCAGACAACGGCATGTGACGGGGGAATAAGAAACCAAGTTTTACAAAAGGCAATGAAGGATCCTTCCCCCATTGATGTCACACATTATTGCACAATAACAGCTACAAATTAAAACTGCTGTAAATTGGTCAATTTGTAACCAATTTGAATGGCATATTTTGCTGTTTTAATGGTTAAGATCATATTTCAAACCAATTAAGCCCATGTTGCCTCTAGATGTCCATAGTCCTTTAAGACTCAAGATAATACACCAGTCTTCCACTTTTCGGCAGCCAGCTTCATTAACACTTAAGCAAAAGCAAAATCCATCCGAGCCATTGAGCCGGTGCTTATCCATGGCGCAAGTGGACATTACTCCTCCTGGAGGGGACGCCAGTCCATCGCAGATTAACTCCCCAGCAGTGCCGGTACTCATTTTACAGCTGAGTGCACTGAAGCAAAAGCGTCTTGCTGAAGGACACAATGCAGCGCTCACGACGGGAATCTAAACCGATACCTTTCAAATACGAGCATGACTCCTTCAGGGTTCTAGCTAGACAAGTTTGAGTGCCGGGCTCCAGTCACAATCCAGGGTGACCACCTAGACCCCCCTCCCATGAAGATCTTTTCAAATTTAGTCCACTTTTACTGACAAATTTTCAACGAAAAGGTTTTTTTTAGATGCTAGAAAGATTTATAAAATATTTGTTATGTACAATGAGACTAGAAAATATAATATATTATTCAACTGTCAAAGTACCCCCTTCCCTCATCCCCCAAAAAAAAGTACAAACATATGCCGAAAACTCTTCTCTCATTTCCCATTGTTATTCATCTTGCCCAAACTTTTTACTGCTTTTATTTTCGTCCCAGTATCGTTCAACGAAAGCCTAACATTATTACCATTATTTCAAGGTAACTAGCAGCACATGTTCCTATAAACTACACAACAACTTTTGTCAATATCAAATCCCTCACAAATCAAAAGAATATAGATCAGTCTGTTATAATGTTAAGTGCATATGAGGTGTATAACAAATGTGATTGGTAACTTACATTTGGAACGGTCTATAAGCACGCCTTGGGGGTGTAATATTTACTTTGTTAAAGTTTATTTGTATGGTAAGTGACGGACTCGGCAAGCTGCCAGCAGTGATTCACAAGGATTAAAACAAGAACCTGAACTGTGTGCATGTACGTATATTTATGCAAAGAGCTTCATGTATGGGTAATTTTATGATAATATGTATGTTCAATTGCGTTAAATTCCTATATAGTTCAGTTGTTTTGTTTGGAATTTATTGTGCGCAATGTATGTTATGTTATGTGTGTAAATCAGCGGATGACATAATAAAGCGAGATTAAAAGGAGATCTGTTTAAACACTTAATCAACCGAATTGAAATTTTAAGTGCCGGGCGGAAGAGTGAATCTTAGAGCAGAGTGCTGGGCGGGAATTGCGGGTCCCGGGCGGGCCCACTCAGAGCCGCCCACCATAGCTGAAGCCCTGAACTCCTTAACCACTTCACCTCTGGTACAAAAGACCTCAAATTTGGGTCTTATCATAATTGAAAGAAGAAACAATTAATTCCAGACACCAGTACAAATGAAATGTTCACCATTATTTCCAAATATTTAAGAGCCATACTGTGGTCTATGACTGTGATAGACAGCGAAATGGCCGTGGCAAACACCTAGTCTCCCTGGTAAATTACATGATGGGTCCGATGGAATTACGTGATGGACCTTCAGTTGTTTTACCCTCTTGCACACTTCAAGAACAAGAAAAAAGGGTACAATAGGTATAACATCATACAGATTAATCTTTACTGCTGTGCAATGGTCAAGATTGTCAGTGTATGTTATCAATAACTCTCATTAATTACAATATTATATATGGATCAATCCATTGATTGATCGATTAAAAATTGATCAACAGGTTGGGCTTAGTCCAGGATCTTGGCTAGAGATGCAACTGCTTTTCTTGATCCAGGGGAGGTTCCTAGATATGTGTGGCAGGTCAGGCGCATGTGGCTACGGTTTATCTCGTCAATATTTTTCAGTTCATTCAATTCCATTCTATCCCAGTCCTGCTGTGTACGTGTATAATCGCTTTGTTTTCTTCCTTGGGCATTGTTGCTGTATTTTACCTTCAGTTCATCTCTAAAACAAAATATATGGCAAAGTATATTATACAATTGTGCTTCAGAGTATACTTGTGGAGCAATTATAGCTCAAAATCGTTTGCTGAGCAATTATATATCAAGATGGTTTGCTAAGCAATTATATATCAAAATGGTTTGCTAAGCAATTATGACTCAAAATGGTTTGCTGAGCAATTATAGCTCAAAATTACTTGCTGAACAATTACATATCAAGATGGTTTGCTAAGCAATTATGACTCAAAATGGTTTGCTGAGAAATTGATGATTCAATATCATTTACTAAGCAATAATTGCTGAAAATACTTTGTTGAACACACATGGCTCTAAATGGTTTGCTAAGCAATTATGGCTCAAAGTAGTTTGTTCAGCAATTATGGCTGAAAAGCTTTTGTTCAGCAATTATAGCTGAAAACCTTTTGCTGAGTAATTATGGCTCAAAACTGTCTTCTGAGCAATTATGGCTTAAAATCTACATTACTTAATTACTATATGCTTCAAAATCTTTTGTTGGGCAACTATGGCTTACAGTTATTTGTTGTACAGCTATGGCTCAACTCACAAGTTGGGCAATTATGGCTACCAATCATACGCTGCATCAGCAATTACAGCTCAGAAACACTTGCAGGACAATCATGGTTGAAAAATGATTTCTTGGGCAATTATGGCTCAAAATTATTTGTGGATGATCAATTATATAGCTCAAAAACATTTGTTGGGCATCTATGGCTAAAATTCATTTGCATACCATTAGAATCTTTTAAATTATATTTTGTCATAAATCTTTAAAAAACTTGCACTGACATACCTTAATCTAGGTACATCTCCCCAAGTTAAGTCCTTCTCTAATGACACAGGTGGTTTCTGGAATTTCACTACTGGCCATTTGGGTAATCTTGTGCTGCCTTCAAATCCAGACATGTCCTTTTTTTCTCCAAAAGCAGGTTTCCTGATGGTATAAGACAACAAAAAATTCATTTATTTTGAATTTCTTAAAGGATTAGTTCAGTGGTCAAGCATGTTTCTCTTATATTTAAAAAAAGACTTCAAAAGAAACAAAATAGTAAAGAAAGCATTCAAAAATCTTATTCAGTTTAGGAGATATCTAAGTTTAAAGTTTGGTATAATTTGCATAGAAACGACTGAAATCAGACTAGTTGTGACGTCACAGCCTAAGATTCTTCAACATCTTTATGTATTTTAAAGAAAGTTTATTTAATGTTTTTACTATTTAAATTATTTTTCTTCAAACTTTCTTTAGGTGGTATATTATAAATACCCTTCCTAGACTCAATTTTACTACTTTTTTGACATCCCATGGTTTATAAGCCACAAAATTGCAGGAAAAAATATGATAGAATACATAAAGACTTTGAGGAATGCGAGGCTATGACATCACAACTAGTCTGATTTCAGTCGTTAATATACAAATGATACCAAACTTTAAATTTAAATATCTCCTTAACGGAATAACAATTTTGAATGCTTTCTTCACTTTTTTGTTTCTTTGGAAGTCCTCTTTCATATAAGATGGACTCACTTGACCCCTAAACTAATCCTTTAATGGAAAAAGATTTTTGAATGCTTTCTTCACCATTTTGTTTCTTCTGAAGTCCTCTTTCATATAAGATAGACTTGCTTGACCACTGAACTAATCCTTTAAATATTACTCAAGCAGGAACTCTAGATGCACCTTGTTCAACTTTTCTTCCATATTTTTGTTTACTTTGTCAAAAAGTGGAGGACGGGTGCTCCTGTGCCCGTGATAAATCATGAAAAAAATCACGGTGGACCCTGGTAACAATAATCTTCCGCCACATTTTATAAAGATGTTTAGGACAAACAAAGACATGCACAAATATAATATCCGTCAATCAAACAACATCCATTGTGTTCCCTGCCGCACCAACATTATAAGATTTAATTCGTGCATCTGATACCTGGAATTCCCTCTCAACTGACGTACAAAGCTGCAAATCCCTGGTCTGTTTTAGAAAACCCCTTAAAAGTAAATGCATCATGAACTATTGATTAGTTTTTAATCATTCCCTTTTACTGTTAAATACTCACATCCTTATTTTACCTGAGGTTGAGTGAGATGGAGACCTGTGGCTTTGTGTGTATCTGTTGGTGTGTGGGCATTTTGTACTACAAATTTGTTATCATTTTTGTTTTGTAATTTGTATGTGTTGTACTGAGTTAAGCTCACCAGAGTTGTTATACAACACTTCCTTTCACAACCATATATATTCTTCTGTATATACATATTTTGTAAATTTCATAATATATTTGTAAAAAAAAATCTTCTGTAATTATATGTAAATATGTTGTGAAAAAACAAATCAATGAAATGAAATGATAGCACAATTAACTTGGGCCAACATTGACAAATTTGTTGAACCATTGTTAGGTTGCTAATGTTGGATCATCATTGTCTTAAAGGATTAGTTCAGTGGTCATACATGTTTGTCTAATATGAAAGAGGACTTCAAAAGAAACAAAATGGTGAAGAAAGCATTCAAAAATCTTATTCCGTTAAGGAGATATTTAAGTTTAAAGTTTGGTATCATTTGTGTAGAAAAGACTGAAATCAGATTAGTTGTTATGTCATAGCCTCAGATTCCTCAAAGTCTTTATGTATTCTCATATTTTGTCCAGCAATTTTGTGTCTTAAAAACCATGGAATATCAAGACCAAATAAAATCAAATAAACTTTATTTAAAATATATAAAGACTTTGAGGAATCTGAGGCTGTGACATCACAACTAGTCTGGTTTCAGTCATTTCTACAAAAACTCTACCAAACTTTAATCTTGAATATTTCCTTAACGGAATAAGATTTTTAAATGCTTTCTTCACCACTTTGTTTCTTTTAAAGTCCTCTTTCATATAAGATGGACATGCTTGACCACTGAACTAATCCTTTAAGGTCTATTGCTTAAGTTTGGGCCAACATTGTGCTAGGGACATAGGCCCAAAGGTTGACCTGTATACATTGGCTCAACAATGGATTGGGGTATATGCCAGATGGTTGGCTTGAATACGTTGGCTCAATGTGTGAATTCCAACACAACTGTGACATTTTGCCAATGGTAACATTTTGCCAATGGTGTGTGCTATCTAGGGAAGTGAGTTTCAAACATAGTTATATGCCTGTGTTCCTTATCATCAACTTGAAGAAAAGTAATAATCACCTAACAATCCACGGAAACATGATTGTGGGTTCATACGCACGTGATTCTGGCACCTTGTCAATTTCTCTGCAAAGGAAAGAGATACACACAAAATCAAAATTAACACTATTCAGAGAACTAGAGCCAGATTGCTTGAAAATTTTGAAGATGGCAAAACTACTAAAAAGGTTGTTTTATTTTATGGATCAATTTCATGGCTTTGTTTTTGGAGCCCGAAAATATTGCTATTTAAGTTGGAATGGAAACATTTTGGCAACTCAGTTTCCAGGAAGGGTGTATTGTGAAGAAAAAGAAAAAAAAACTTACAAAGGGGCATTGATGGAGCAGTTGTAAATCAAGGGAGGGAGTGTGTGGTCGAAAATATTGAAATAAAATTATGATACAAAATGTATTTTAAGATTTGCCTGTCTGATACAACACTATTATAGGTTGACACTCAAAAAACCTTTAAAGTCCCAAAATTGTGTCACTTTCCTCATCTCTCCAAGGAGAATTTTGAAAATCACTTTGAATATTGGGCTTTTAATTAACAATACTTTTCTGCTGAAAATATAGCTTGGTGAAAAGTGGAATAAGAAATACTTACAAATTCATTGTAGGTTTACCAGCACCTAAATAACAATAGTAGGAAAGGGGAGGGAGGAGGGATGGGAGGGGGGGGGGGGGGACAACATAAATCTATAATCATACAAAAATGTAATCTGCACAAATTTGCTTGGTTTTTTTGGATAATTCTAGCCAGGGGAAGGGGGGTATTGCCCCCTGACCTCCTTTAGCTATGCTACTGTGTTGAGTAAGCCAAAAAGGTTCAAATAAATCAAAATAATTTTAATGGTAAAAAATGTACAAGGTTGGTGGAGCTATGACTCAAGTGGGTGGGGTTGAGTGATGGGGGTTTGTTTAGTAGGATGTATGTCTCAGTTGCTGTTGTTAATGTGTTGGAGACAAGAAAGGTGTTTTGAGGGTGGGTTGTTGCGGAAGAAGTATGTGATGCTGCTGAAGAGGGAAGTGGTGGTGCTACGGGGGAAACCCTCCCTCCCACGAGATCGCTTTGTCCCCCAAAAATTTGTAAGAACAATGTATTTTTTCCGATTTATAAGACTCCCCCTCCCACCTCCATGAGACAAAGCTGTCCCTCTCTTAACCTCCAGCAACACAATCCGGGCACCGACACTAGAAGGCGGTGACAGATGTGTAGTGGACAGGCTATAAGGATGTGTTTGATGTAATTCACTAACTTTTATCTCAGAAACTGCAAAACACAACACATAAAATGATCTTTGAGTGAAAACTTACACGTCCATCGAGTATGAAACTTCTGGGTCTACAAGACCAATAGCTGTTTTTCTTGTGATGAAGCCATGTTTGACATGTTTGGGCTGCAAAATATAAAAAAAAAATTATTACAAATAATGTTTTGACATTTCCAAATGAAACTTGTAACAATCTAAATATAGGGTTCTGTTATTAACACTTTGCTGTTATTTACAGAAAAGTGGGGGCGCAATTTGCTAGACTCGCATAGGCGTAGTAGGAACCAATGTTGCAGTAACCTACATGGTGCCCCTCAAGTAAGTCAATTTGTTACCATTGAAATAGTGTTGTAGCATATCTTTGTGCCCCCTCCCAATGAAGAACATGTTCCTACGTCTATGCTAGGGAGTCTAAAATATTTAATATAGGTGTTTTAGCTGACGTCATGAGGTCACGTGACTTTGTTTAAATCGCCATTTTGTCAGACAAGAACACTGTTGTCTGCTGTACAATTAATTCTGACTTACAAATGTTTGCATGTTGTTATATAAGATTATTTTTGTAAGATAATTATGCCGGAATCTTGCTGTGCCGTTGGTTGCACTAATAGACGTGTGCTGGGGAAAAAAATATTTCCTCGATTTCCCTCTGATCTTCATCGACGTTCGAAGTGGGTTTCTGCTGTACGGCGCAACGGCTTTCAACCTACGGCTCACACTAGGATTTGCAGCGAGCACGTTATATCAGGTATGTAGGTTTTGTCTGCGATAACGAACAATCAGATGGCATTCACGTAAAGTTAATATTCGTATACCCAGTGAATTTATCAAACGTAAGAAAAACATGACGTAAAATCAGAAGCGAACAAAAAAAACTGCAATCAGTAAATTCGCTGAACTGGTAGGTAGGTTAGCATGCAGTATGTTTATTGTACGTGTGATGTGACCGAGTTGTGTGAAGACATGTGAAACAACAGGATGCTTTCCTACAAAATGGCTTCCAGATGAGTTAATAGTCACGTAATAAAATCCCTCTACCAAGTGATTCATTAAAAATAATATGACTTTAAGGACGCTAAACAGGTCAATGAATATTTAAAAAATTCACCAAAACAATGCTCACTAATGAGTCTAGTTCTCCTTAAGTGAAGCATCATACATCCACCAACATCTACTTGCATTTGCAAAGGTAGACAACATGTCTGTTTTTAAAGGAATATTCCATGTTTTTAAAGGAATATTCTCATGTTTTTAAAGGAATATTCCATGTTTTAAAGGAATATTCCCATGTTTTTAAAGGAATATTCCCATGTTTTTAAAGCAATATTCCCATGTTTTTAAAGGAATATTCTTATGTTTTTAAGGAATATTTTATGTTTTTAAAGGAATATTCCCATGTTTTTAAAAGAATATTCTTGTTTTTAAAGGAATATTCCATGTTTTTAAAGGAATATTCTTATGTTTTTTAAAGAATATTCCCATGTTTTTCAAGGAATATTCCCATGTTTTTCAAAAAATACTCCCATGTTTTTAAAGGAATATTCCCATGTTTTTCAAGGAATATTCCCATGTTTTTCAAGAAATATTCCCATGTTTTTACAGGAATAATTCCATGTTTTACAGGAATATTCCCATGTTTTTAAGGGAATATTCCCATGTTCTTAAAGGAATATTCCCATGTTCTTAAAGGAATATTCCCATGTTCTTAAAGGAATATTCCCATGTTTTTAAGAGATTATTCTCATGTTTTTAAAGGAATATTCTTATGGTTTTAAAGGGAAATTTCCATGTTTCTAAAGGAATATTCCCATGTTCATAAAGGAATATTCCCATGTGCTTGAAGGAATATTCTCATGTTTTTAAAGGAATATTCTTATGTTTTTAAAGGAATATTCCCATGTTTTTAAAGAAATATTCCCATGTTTTTAAAGAGAGCTTAAATAAGAAAGCGAAATATATTAGAAACAACTTAGTACAAAAATCATGTTGATATGTTATTACTACCAGGAGATATTCCAATTTTAGGGTTCACAAAAAAATGCCAATAAACGAATAGGGTATGGCTCAGTATGACATCATAGCAAAACATTCTCCCACAAAGCTGATGTATTTCATTAAAATCTATCAGCCTTTTTTTATTAGTGAAACCTGCTAGAAAAATAAATTCATAAAAGTTAGGCATTTATATACATTGCCAAATATACCCTACTTCAATAACTTTTGGAAAATTGTTTCTAATCATACAGAAACAACCAATTAACGTTCAAAGAAATACATAAACATTTGCAATAAAATTGTTTCTATGACATCATCAAACACGAATTCGTCATACTGTACAAAAACTTTAAAATGCACTTGGAAAATCTTTAAAAATCCATATCTCCTGAACGGAATATGATATCAACTAATTTTTGTACCAAATTGGCTCTAAATTATATGCTCTTTCAAATATTTAAAAAAAAAAAAACATGGGAATATTCCTTTAAACATGTACATTGCTTGCACTAGCTGAGACAATCATTAAATCAAATTTACCATTTTCTTTTTGAAGGAAATTCCCAATGGTCATGCATGCATATACATGTACAAAGAACTAAATTGTGGAGGGAGGAGGGATGTTAGTATCTCCATGGTCATGCATGTATATGCATGTACAAAGAACTAAATTGTGGAGGGAGGGATGGTAGTATCTCCATGGTCATGCATGCATATGCATGTACAAAGATCTAAATTGTGGAGGGAGGGGGGATGTTAGTATCTTCATGGTCATGCATGCATAGGCATGTACACAGAACTAAATTGTGGAGGGAGGAGGGATGTTAGTATCTTCATGGTCATGCATGCATAGGCATGTATAAAGAACTAAATTGTGGAGGAAGGGGGATGTTAGTATCTCCATGGTCATACATGTATATGCATGTACAAAAAACTAAATTGTGGAGGGAGGGATGTGAGTATCTCCATGGTCATGCATGCTTATGCATGTACAAAGAACTAAATTGTGGAGGGAGGAGGGATGTGAGTATCTCCATGGTCATGCATACATATGTATGTACAAAGAACAAAATTGTGGAGGGAGGAGAAATGTTAGTATCTCCATGGTCATGCATGCATATGCATGTACAAAGAACAAAATTACTATAGGGTTAATAAAAATTAAAGACATACTTACATATGAGAGAAGGAACTGCACTGTGTCTGTGTTGTAGTAAGGCTTTAAACTTGTCCAGATGAAGGGACTGTGATCTTTACTATAAAAAAAAGAAGAATAAATTAACAGCTGACAACAAAATTTGAAAGCAGTGACAAATATTATTCATTGTGTTACAAAGATTTACCTCCAGGTCATTCTTCATAAATTCAGCATATTAACAATTCCACAAACTCTGATATACCATCACTACATGCAAAAAAGTTTCTTTTTAAGCATACCCACACCCAACACCCGACCTAATTCTGAAAACTCAGGTATGACAATTACCAACCCGACTTCCTGTTCAGGTGTATTGTATTTCCACTCCAAACAATGATTATTTATCTGCCATTCCCATGCACACCATAGCCAAGTAGCCCAAGGCTATTTGTGTGTACAAGATTACAGAAAGCCAGTGCTGAGTAATCGGGGCACTTTTGTGATTGAAATCACTTATCTCTGTTAGGTGTCACTCATCCATGTTAGGTGTCTTAGTGGGAGAAATTTATTTGCAAACTGGTGATAAAAAATACCTGTATATCATATGCCTGAGGTGATGTGTGCATTAACTGTAATTGATTGGCCGCCATTTCTCCTAGGGAATGATACTGATATATGTAAAATGCAAATAGACCTATTTCTGATGTTCATAGACTGTTTTCATCCTGAGTTTGATCAATCAATTGCCCGAGCACTGATGACAATTATGAATTTGTGCGTACAACAAACACTCACAAACAGCATGCCAGCCAAGCAAATCCAAATTATGTAACCCTTCATCAGTATTTAAATGTACATACATATATGATTTACATAAGCTGTTTACCTAAACCACAAAAAAAGATTCTAGGCAACTGGAAATCGCAAGCAGATGTTTTTTGTTTGATAAAGGCTTAACGGCTCCAAGACAGCGAGGGTCAAATTGTGCCTGAAAGCCTAGATCATTCCAAACAGATAATAATGTTGCCTGACAGGCAAACAAAACAAAAAAATTCAGGGGTGAAAAACATATTCTGGGAAAATGGACTTCATAAAAAAAATACCACAACAATAATCAACAAAAACAAATGCTGAATTCCAAGAGGAAATATCAATTGTGCTTTGACACCGTTTCTCCCCTTTCCATTGTTTCCAGCCTTTTCGTTTTCATGGAGGTGCTGTGGCTCAGTGGTTAAGGAGTCATGCTCGTATTTGAGAGGTACCGAGCTCGGTTCCCGTCGTGAGCGCTGCATTGTGTCCTTGAGCAAGACACTTTACTCTACTTACTTCAGTCCACTCAGGTTTAAAATGAATACCACCACTGCTGGGGAGTTAATCTGTGATGTACTGGCGATCCATCAGGGGGAGTCATGTACTCTCATCCACTTGTGCCATGGAAACTGGGGATAAGCACCGGCCCAATGAGCCTAATGGCTTGGATGGATTTAGCTTCTTTTTCTTTATAGCCTTTGTTATGGGACTGTTGGTGCAATGGTCCGTTATACTTTCCACACCTGGAGTATTCATCCACAACCCTATAGCAAGGGTTCTAAATTAAATTTTTCGAAGGGCCATCATTTCACAACAACTTCAGGCTGTGGGCCAATCGCATGGCAAACCCAGCGTCATGTGACAAACAAAATCCGTCAAAACAATCCCTGAATACAAACAAGTTGAGAACGTGCGCGATTAGATGGATGTACGGCAGATGTTGACGGTTCTCTTATCCACCTTCCTTTGACAAGCTCGCGAGTATTTTGCGATTTTTACCGATCTCATTCGATTGATTTTACATGCAATGCACTGTATTGCATTATACAATGACTATTGTTCACAGGCCAGATTGAATTGCCTGGCGGTCCAGATTTACCCACGGGCCGCTAGTTAAGAATCACTGGTCTATAGTATAACTACAAAAGTTTTATTTAGGATGGGAAAAAATGATGTATCACACAAACTTACAAATCTGGTCTGATTATCCGTGTGGCTTCTCTTGCTAAACTTGTTCTTAATCTTTCAAATTCCGCCTCAAAATGTTGCCTTTTCTGTCTTTGCCTTGGGCTGTTTGACTGACTTCCAGAACCTATCACAAAAAAACATAAAATGCGTAAAAATGTTTTTACACTGATAAGCTTACAAAATCTTAATGTATATATGCTCTTAACCATTACTCTACCAGCACTTTTTTGAAAATGCACTCGGGAGGTGGAGTCAAAGATGGGGAACCCAAAACAGCAATAATATTGCCGCATGATACTGTAGGGTAAAAATTAAGCAGGGGCTTTTTATTGAAGGGTCCTCTGTATTCCAAGCAGCAGAGTCGGACTCGTCCGCTTCAGTGACCCGCTGGGTTGCCCACCTGGATCATGCTGCATTTATTTTCAAGTTGACACACACGCCGCGAGTTCCTTAACCCTTACTCTACCAACACTTTTTTTCAAAATGAGTTTGGGAGGTGGAGTTAAAGATGGGGAACCCAAAACGGTGATAATATCGCCGCGTGGTAAAGGATTAATTCCAAGACAAAATTAGACAAACTGGATGAGTCTTTAAAGATCTATGGATGAAGAGCAACAACTTTAGCTTAAAGGAGAAATGAAATCTGGCTTTCTCTTCATTCAATATGATAAAATAATAATTATTAAAGGATTAGATCAGTGTCCAAGCATGTTCAACTTATATGAAAGAGGACTTCAACAGAAACAAAATGCATGAAAAAAGCATTAAAAAAATCATATTCCGTTAAGGAGATATTCAAGTTTAAAGTTTGGTATCATTTCTGTGGAAATGACTGAAATCAGACTAATTGTAAAGTCACAGCCTCAGATTCCTGTCTTTATGTATTTTAAAGAAAGTTTATTTAAATTGTTCACTATTCAAATTATTTCTTCAAACCCTCTTTAGGTGGTATATTACAAATACCCTTCCTAGATTCAGTTTTACTACTTTTTTGACATATCCCATGCTTTATAACGCACAAAATCGCAGGACAAAATATGATAGAATACATAAAGACTTTGAGGAATCTGAGGCTATGACATCACAACTAGTCTAATTTCAGTCGTTTCTACACAAATGATACCAAACTTTAAACTTAAATATCTCCTTAACGGAATAAGATTTTTGAATGCTTTCTTCACCACTTTGTTTCTTTTGATGTCCTCTTTCATCTAAGATACACTTGCTAAACTAACACTGAACTAATCCTTTAAGTCATGTGAAGAAATTTCACACCGTACAAAACAATTCAAGCATTTATATATATATATATATTTATTAATACATGAACGTACATATAAACTTACATAGGAGCTGCCATTTTGTTCATACGCCCTTTATAAACTTATATCATACACCTAATACAGATTAGAATATTGTATTTCTTTATGATCTATTTCAAATTTTCTAACTTTTAAGAATTTTTTTTTTACATGGGTCTATGAATTTTTCTTTGTATAGAGAAATGATAAAATCAAGCCCTTGGAACTTCATGTCGAAGCATTTTGGAAAAAAATTTTCAAGAGAATTCTAAAGAAATACATACGTCTGCTAGAACATGGGGCACATTATGTCATCATTGGCATGATTTCAACACAAAATTAAACAAAATGGCAGTGTCACTGTGTCAACTTTAAAATGAATAATTTAGAATAGGAATAACAATTTGATTTGCTGTTTTTGGTAGTTTAGATTTTAATCCTCTATTATATGAAAGAAGGATTGTACCAGAGTTTATGTCCCCTTCAATAAGAAAAATGCAAAAGGTTTTATCAAAATTGGTTAAACATTGACCATTTTACAACACTTCCAGGGCTTACTGTAATACACCATATTTTCATACAACAGTGTACGTACTGCTGCGATACTGTCTATTCATATCAACAGGTTGTGAATTGTGGTCTTTCAATAAATTCATTCAAGAACAGGGATAGCAGCATGAGCTATACATGAACCTGTTTTCATCTGTTTCTTCACCAACTCTTAGACCTGTCTGGTTCAATTCAGCATATCTGATAAGAAAAAACATTCATCCTAATCATTCGGATATTGCAAACATTCCTTTTCTATAGCAATTGCTGTCCAAGAAACATTGTTCACTCTAGACAAAGGGAGCCTTTGGATTGTACATAAAAAGAGTCCAGTACCTTCTGATGTTTTGCTTTCGTTATTGTTTTCATTCTGTTCCTCACTTTCCACTGTTGTCTGAAATATTAAAAGAGAAAGTATTGTGTGTTAACTAAAAATCATATAAGACAAAAAGATACAGATAAGTAAAGTATTGAACTAATATTCACAACAAACAATATTAAGTATACATATTACATTACTGTTCAGTATTTTGGGGCCTCCATGCTGCTTTTGCATCAGTACATGAATGATTGACCATATGGTCAGTCTGACCCTCATTCGTTGTGGTCTAATTGTATTTTATTATTGATGCAAAGTCCACAATCCAGGACCGTAGACAGGAATTTTTGCAAGGGGGAACACAACAGGTCCCCCAACATAGGTTTCATATGGGGGGGAGGGGGCAAGACCGATGTCATTATTTTTTTGAATAATTAACACAAATAGGGCCTATTTGAAAACCACTGCTTTGAAAAAACTGAGGCTCCATGACCCCCTCCCTTCCCACCCCGAGGGGGCCTTGGACCGATGCTCAGGCCCTGCACAAGCACCTAACGAGGAGGCAGTTGGACAGTTTTTTTTTTTGCAAGGGGGCCACACCTTCCCAAGGGAGGCACTTGCAATACTGTATGTGCCCCATGCTGGCTACGGGACAGTTTAGAGTCTGAAATCCAAGGGCGACAAATTTCAGCTTCTACCCCAATGATGTAGGCCCCAAGAAGTAAAAAGCATTTAAGAAATAAGATACATGACCATGGTATAAAATGTGTGTGCGAAATTAAGTGGGCCCTACAGTATACATGACCATCATGTATCAGGTATTGTAAGTTGGAGGTGCTATGAACGGTTTTTGTCATTAAAAGCTCTACTGGACAGCATGCATCAAAAATCAGTGACAGGACTGGTTATATACTGAATACTTTTTGGAGTAACTATAGAATGTAGGTTCACTCTCAAAAATACCCCTGACTAGCTAATTTCCGACTAGAATGGTGTTATGTTATAAATTGTTAAAGAGTCATAAGTGTACCATACAGTATCCCGGCTGGGCAGCAAAGTCACGTGGATTGTAGGCCTACTGACTTGATTAAATAACGATTGATGGATATTCATGTTGGAAGAACTTTTAAATGTGTTAAGTCAAAACTATGGCATATTCCAGCTGGGCAGAGAAGTCGCATGGAATTTGTGGGCCTTCTAATCTTAATTTGATAAAGAACAATGCATATTCATGTATGATAACAGGGTCAATGAAGCTTGACTTTGCTGCCAGGTACTGTACTGTATATACTTTGAAGTGAACCTGTATTCTATAGTTGTACCTCTTTTTAATTCTGTTTTGAAAAAGTTGTTACCTGTAGGTTAGCTTGTCCTAAAACCAACTCATCCCAAAACCAACTTATCTCAAAACTAACTTGCCCCATTACCAACTCGCCCCAGTTTTATATTTTTAATGAAATTACTGCTGAAAGATTAAAAAGCATCCGATCCTTCTTTTTCATACAATAATCATACTAACCTAAAGTGTTTAATGTAGTCACATTGTTCAATTTAATCCCAGCCTTGATGTTAAAAGTGTGAATATATATATATATATATATATATATACATATATATATATATATATATATATATATATATATATATATATATATATATATATATATATATATATATATATATATATATATATATATATATATATATATATATATATATATATATATATATAGATATAGATATATATAGATATATATATATATATATATATATATACTGTAAATATATATATATATATATATATATATATATATATATATATATATATATATATATATATATATATATATATCTTTCTTTTTTCCCGTGGGATTCTAGGCCTCTAGGCATTGTTTAATTTGATGTAATGATTTGAGTGAAAATCTAGTAGCCTGGAATTAAATTTCACAGTCCTCTTAACCAAAGTATATATAGGGAGACAGGAAGTTCAGTCAGCTGAGCATACAACTGACTGATTCCAGTCCATCGTCGATTTAACCAGCGAGAGTTCCACAAATATGCAGAACAATATACGCTGACATAAAGGGCAGAGGTTTATCTTTTACATTACACCTTTTGTCAGTACACGTTCCACGTGGAAAGCATTTCAGTACGTACTACCTGGGGAAGAGTTTCCTTCTCAGGCTAACCACTGAGCTGTCACTCAGGGCTAAGCTTACCTAAGGATTTATCTAGTATCAATAGTGAACTTGTCACTTGTATGAATCACCCCTACTACCCCCAGCAATGTCAGTCAAAGGTAATTCATTGATATATGAAATAGTAGTTCACATGTGCATCATTGTACCAAATTGTCAGTCACCAGAGTAACTCTGGGATGGGTCAATTTACTTCAGACCCATTGACTTTGTACAGAGGTGAGTGATTTGGGGCAAGTCATTTCACAAAAGATGTCAGTCACATATGTGACTGAAGGGGTACCTCAGTGTACAGTACATGTTTTGTCCACTCACCTTGGTGCAATGACTCACCTTGTCCGAAGTGAAGGGGTGAGTCACACAATTGACAAGTGCATAAATTGTACATGGGGATATATCTGTGGGGGAATATTATGTTTCCCATGACGTAATAATTATGGCATTACACACTTGTCGTCTGTCAATTTGGAAAATTTATTTAAATCTTTAGTGCGCACGTTTCAGAGTGCTTGAATCAAGGCCAGGATCAAGGTATCATACCTCCTTGCATGAATTGGTTATTTCTTTAAAAAAAGATGCTTGCTTGAAAAGTGCTCTATATGTAGAATAAAAAACTTGAAACAATGAAACAATGATAATTCTGAAAAATTAACGTAATGGGATGCATGACGTCACTAAGATGAACATCATGTGTGGACCCAATTTCTTTCTTTTTTGACAAAATGTAGTTTCTCACCACGTGGTGTGGTCAAATTGACCGTGACACTCATATAACTTCGATAATCTGCCGGAAGAGGTCAGAATTACCTATTGACCCACACAATATAATTATACAAAAAAGCTCATAATTTTTGTTAAAAGCATATTTTGTTGTTTAATCATCTCCATGAATTTATTTTCTCCCTACTGCCTTTGTTGGAAAAATATATTTTCTAGCACATGGTTTAATCAAATTGAGCCCCCCCCACGTCCCTCTCTTCCACGTCCTTTGCCGAAGATGTTATAATTTGTGCTACATAATAATCTTCAAAATAATGTATCACTCAGCTTGCAGGTTTTGCCCATATGTGAAAGCAGTCTCTTTCCAAAACAAAAAAATGGTTTTAACTGGAAAAGCGTTTTTTCACCCGTAATGTAAACAAGCCCTGAAAGTGCATTGCATGCACTGTTATATGATAGCAGCTAAAGATGTTTGTATCACAGTATTTTCTATAAATAATGTTGACAATGATAACGGAGGAATTGCTAAAAAAAAAAATGTATCATCAAACTTTAATGTTGTCTGCGTGTAAATTGATTGTTTTTACCCCATTTTCCCCTCAAATGATGCCGATTTTACCCATTGTCAAAAAGGCATTAAACAGTTCCTGATGTCCCAAACCAGTTTAAACAAGTTATAAAAAGACCATGTCAACAGGCCCTATATGCCCTTATTTGCTCACGATTTATATTTATAGTGATGATTTAAAAAAAAAATTCCAAGGTAAAACGAAAAGAAATTTGTCGGATAGTTGTAAAACACATGCAAGTTAAGCCTCTAAATGTATCATCTTATGATGCAATGCTAATTATTGTGTACTTGATCACGCAGTACAATTCTTGCCCATTTGCATATAGCCTACAGTGGGAAAATCTTACAGTTGAGATCCCACCACTTGATACTCAACATTTCTTTGAAACATTAACCATGGCCAGGCCAAGGCTCTTTAACTTCAACTAAAAATGAGAAAATAATTAATCATACATTTTTCTTTTTTCAAGTTCAGTAAACATTCTTACTATGCCTTTACTTTTAATTGGCCCCGTTTGTGCATTGCGGTGGTATTTTCAATTATATTTAAGCCACCAAAGGTCCCGCTCTATATGGTATTCGCCAAAACTGCGCGAACAGGAGTGCACAGAAAAAAAAATGCCAACTAATGAATAGTTGTGTCTCACTCCCCACCAAATTTGTATTTTCTTCTTCAAAATAACAAATTAAAAGTGTATTACCTACAATCTCTACCGATACATGATTTGAAACATCATGATTAAAATAATCAAATGGAATTAAATTGTATTCCGTACTTAAACCGGACCTTGTTTCAAGCAAGGAGCTATAAAACATTTTATTTTTACAACACAGGCCGCACACATAATGTACATCCAAGTAAAATCAATTCTTTGGCACTCTGCAAATAAAACTTTTAGTTCTATACATTAATTTGAAACATTTAACAATGATAAGCAATATTTTTTGGTCATTTAGAATCATATAAAATGTCAAAGCACATCTATATTTGAACAATCTGTTTGTTCTTTCTACTAGTGAAATGATATGCAGAGCGGAATGCATGGATAATATTATTAATTCATGCATACCAACAAGGCTATTACCTAACGGGTTCCCCAAAAACATATATAAACTCACCCGAACCAATAAAATCATTTGAGCTTGTACCCCAAAGCAATCACACATGCCATGGGTCAAATACATACACATGGGATTAGTCAGAAGATTTCATCACTAGTGCTTTCATGAGTAAACATAGAGAATGGAAACAAAAATTTTTCAAAACAAAACGTATGAAATTCTTCCTTCATTTTAAATCTGAACAATTTTGACCAGGACAGTTCTTCAAAAGAAAATGATATCAGAAAGGAATAAAAAAATTAAAAAGGAATAAAAAAAATTGAGGGGATGAGTGGTCATTTTCTCTTGAGATCTAATTGTGAATCATAAACCAGCTTCCTGGTGTGTGATACTAAATAGCACAGAGATAATTTATCGTCGTTTTGCATGGTGTTATTCCATAACGATCATGCAATTTACCATGCTATTTATAGCGAAAGTTTTTCCCAGATTCAAACTTTCAAAACTTTCAAAAATATGATACACAGCGTCAACGAACAAATTATTGGCCCTTATCGCTTATTAGCGGGCCGTCGTGCCCATACACAATGTGTGTTTTGTAAATTGAAGTTAATGTAGTCTTGCACAGTGCATGTAGGGCGGGGTTGGTTGTGAATTTATGAATGAATGGTCTTGTGATTTGCGATATTGTTATCGCCGGGATTTATAATGGATTAACAAAGTATTTTACAAGACAAAAGGACTTGGGAGAGAATATTAAGGACTTAAAATAAATGGGATTATAAAGAAATGAAGTTACAATTGTAGTTTTCGTGGAAATATTAGTCCAGAAAGAAGACACAAAGAGACATTATCGAGTGGATTCGAGCCTGTTATTACAGGCAGTCCAGCACATGTGTTAATTGGGCTAAATGGATAGTATAGCCCAATCAGGCCATTTTAGCCAAATCGGACTAAAGCCAGTTGGGCTAAATGGATAGCATATAGGCCTAGCCCAATCAGACTATTTTTAGCCAAATCAGGCTTTTCACCAATTTGAGCAAGCACAAAATCTAGGAAGTTTCATTCTAAATAATAACTGTGAAAAACAATAATAATTGTAAATTTTCAGCTAGAATTGATTTATTCCATCAATCTTGATTAAAATAAATTAAAATTTTGTTGTACTTAAGCAACAAAATAAAATTTTAAAAATAACAGGATAACAAGGTTAACATATAAAATTGTCAATTTAAATTAGTAAACTATAAATTGAGCTAGTATTACAAATTAACTTATCTTAAGGTCACATCACTCTTTTATATCTTGAATAATGCCTCATTCTGTCATTCTTCCCCTCCCCCTTTGTTAATGTTAATTCAGGCTAAACTTGTACTAGGCCAAGTATTTACAAGGCCTAGGCCTAGGCCTACAGTCCTAACTTAGCCTAACGCTAGTGAGGCCTAACAATTGAGCGTTCATTTCCCTAACAACAATTTACAAATAACACTGCAGGTAAAGAACCAGGCTAGCTTAACGGATTTTCTTTGATATTAAGGAATAAATCTTACATCCTTTTCTTCTGTCATTTTGGAGTGATCCCAGAACAGTTCACGGAAGAAAATACAATTTATATTCGAGTTTAAAAACCACCATTCATGTTTCTTTAGCGAAAGTGTCCAGCGGCGTTGATCGTGTCATACGTCAGCGCAGCATGTCGCGAAAAAACATTTGATTGTTTACAAGTTGTTAAACTCTGCTGGTCACTTAGATACGCGCTTGGCCCTGATTGGACAATGATGCCGTTTACACCTTTGCTGTCGTCTGCTAAAATTATATTTACCTTATAGTTTTTGTCGTGCGATTTTTGTACTTTTTCCTTTAGTAATATATTTATGAATTTCTTTTTGTTATTATCATGAATTTAAAGCCAGGTCAAATGGTAGACGTCGGTTCAAAAAACCTTGAAAATACTGACTCAGTATTTTAGTGAGATTCTTATCGAGCATCAGACTCCTCTTCACTAAGACAGTAAAAATCAGAAAAATGCTTCACTGACTAGCAGCCTAGCTGGCGAAGATTTGTTGTTAAAAAATACTTGAACTTCCCTTGAAATCAGAATGCTAAACCCGTAGAGCTTCAAATACATTACAGCGTTCCCACTATTTCAGAGGAAAGGGCTATTTTTAACTTCCATGAAAATATCATCAATACTTTTCTTATCACATTTAGCAGACGATTTTTTAGTTTTTGTACACTAAAAACAGTTCAATTTCGTCCAGCAAAGAATATATTTTAGCCCTTTTTCAAAGTAGTTATCGTATTTGAGATCCCCTCCCCTCCTCTTTACCCTGCCCCACCACAAAAACGTTCTTTCCCTACATATACTTCTTAACGGCGTAGGAAGATATCTGTAAAAGTTACTGCGGTGGAATGATATATACTACCATTTATACTGTCACTTTGACACAGGCCTAGCATAGACATAATATATTTGGTGCAGTGGAGAATTTTCCCCCTGCTTATATTCATAGTAATATATTTAATATTGTATGGTGATTGTTTTGTATCTGAGTATGCTTTTATGATTCCCCCCACTTTCGGTAGACAACTTTTACTGTAACTCCCCCTCCCCTCCCCCATCCCCCCACCCTCACCCACCCCCGCCCACACACACACACACGTTTTTGAAAATACATTTATGATACATATGTGGATAGAAGCAACATCTTTTATGTACATGTTAAAATAAATTAACCTTAAAGAGTCTTTTATTTTTCCCGCTGTTTCTTAGGCAATTCAAAGAAAAAAAAAAACTGCTTTGAATTTGGAGCTCCCGAAATTTCAGAATATTTTAACATTAGGCTGATCCCCAATCAGCCATGCATCCCCTCCAAACCCTGAAACTTTAGTGTTGACGTTGAAAGACCGATCATAGAAAGCAAAATAAATTAAAGACTGAAAGGAGGTCACGACTTAAAATGTAAGATATTGAGACCCTAACGTGAACAAAATAATCAGGATGGATTAAGTATGTATTGGGGTTATTCAGCTAGGGGGTTCGACAGGGTCGTTCGCCCCCTTCCAAAAAAAAAAAAAGAGAGTAAAATGGTAAAAAGGTCCAGAAAATATGCTAAAAGGTCCAAGTACACCCCCCCTCACCCCCATCTAAAAGGTTGGCAACACCCTTGGTATGTTACCATAGACTTTCATTGTGTGAAGCACGGATCGATTCTCTATGAAAAAGAAAGTTTGCATCGTGCTCCCTTTAATTTTCAAGCTCTCTTCCTTTAGTCATTAGTGTCGTAATAATTGATTGGTTTGATGCAAAGAAATCTGCAAAGTGCCCACATGCACTTTCAATTGGATTAACCGAATTTTGGGATCTTTTTTTTTTAGGAGAAGGGGGAGGGTGGGACCGAGTCGACCTACATGGACACACAAATGATGTTAAGTCCAAATAGATACCACACATACACTACAGATATACAATTCCTGAAGTGCAGTATGCGCAATCACAGTTTACTAAAAGCAAGGTGGTGTTATTTAGGGGTTTAAAATTAACAATATTGCGAGGACATGCCCTTCAAATGATATATCACATGCATGCAAGCCAGAGACGCACAAGAAGCGGGAATAGGGATCAAACTTTCCCTGTGAAGATTTTTGTTAGAAAAGATTGCCATGATAATTTCCCCTGACAGAATATAGAGGTCTTCAACGAGAAGAAAGCTTTAACCCCACAACTTGAAAGATCCAGTGCTTTATAGCTACTTTCACAGGGGGAGAAGAAGGGAGGGGGTGCTAACCCCTACCTAAATTTTAATATCTGAAGTATGACAATTTTAGAGTTTGATAAGAATCTTAGAATATAAATCATTATAATCTCCAGATGGCTCCTCGTTAATCATTTCTTTAGATGATCCAGTGCTAGAACTATTTTCGAGAGGGGAGGGTAAGGAAGAGTGGGGGGGTCAGCCATATCTACATTTTGATATTTGAAGTATGAACATTTTAGAATTTCGATTAAAATATTGGGAGGCTTAATGAGGTCAGGTGACATGTGCTACCAATGTTGGGGAATAATTAGGTCGCGTAACATGACACATCTTTTGGGGTGGGAGGGGGAAGAAGGTGGGATAGGGGGAAGGGAGTGGGAGAGGGAGGGGGAAAGGGTGGGAGAATGGGAGGGAAGGAAGAGGGGGGATGGGGAGGGGGAGGTGGTGGGAGAGGGAAGGGGGTGAGAGAAGGGGAAAGGGTGGGAGAAGGGGAAGGGGTGGGAAAGGGGTGGGAGGGGAGTAGGAGGGGGTGGTAAACGAAAGCCACCCCCCATGGCTACTCCACTGGTGGAGGGGCAGCATATATAATTCAAGCCAGCTACCCTACCCCACACACACTTTTTCAAGGACTATCTTTTTTTAATTGGGAGGGATTTTTCTTTTAAAAACAAAATTGATTTAAGATGTGGGCTAAATTTGAACACTTCCATCTTGGGAGGAGGGTCTAGGACCTATTCGGACCCCCTCACATTTTTAATGCTGGCTATGCAACTGCTCCCACATATCAATAGTTATTTACATGCATGGTCAGTAGTGACACAAAGGGTCACTTCCCCCTCCCACTAAATTGCTTTGTCCCCAGATTGTATGGGCAATATATTTTGTCCAATCTATAGGCCTTTGTCTGTGATTAGGCAACATTATTGATCTTGAAAGAAAACAAAATGCAAAAACAAAGTACAATCAACAAAATTGAAAGCTAGGTGAAAAACTTGTATTTAATCAGGACATACACAGTGCAATTACAATTTAAAATTAAAATTTCTGAACCCTTCTTCTGAACATAATCTTAAATACTCCATGCAATTTTTAGACATTGATGAAACATTTCATCCCTCTTTTCGTGTAGTGACGAATGTAACGTGTAGTGATGAATGTAATTTGTGTTGTGACGAATGTAATTTGTGTAGTGACGAATGTAATTTGTGTTGTGACGGATGTAATTTGTGTAGTGACGAATGTCATTTGTGTTGTGACGAAAGTCATTTGAGTAGTGACAAATGTCATTTGTGTAGTGACGAATATCATTTGTGTAGTGACGAATGTCATTTGTTAGTAATGAATGTCAAAATTGAAATGATTAATTCCGCATACTGAAGAATGTTCGGAAAATTTTGAAGCATGATGAAATAAAAGTTGATAAACGTATTACATAGCTTTATATACCATTGGAAAGAGAAAATGCTAATCTTTTAGGAGTTGTACTTACAATAAAGATATTCCAAGCAAAACCTTATTTCATGAACCTTCGAAGACATCCGTCAGTATGCAGAAATAATAATTCAGTATTTCGCGCCAATTTTCGTTTCACCTAAATAAGACATTAGTCAGTGTGCTGGAAAGAGGGACAACTGCCAATACATTCTTCTCTATTGTAACAATAATTACTGTCAACTTTCATATCGAGCTTAAAGAAGCACTAAACCAAAAAGTGAGGGTGTATTTTTAGGGGTCCCCAAAAATAAAATGCTTATCTAGCAAGCAGCGGTTTTGCAATTTTCTGGTTAATATGAATATTCAAGTGACCTTTGCCCTCACATCATCTGTGGGCTATGGAGGCATGAAGTTTATTAATGTGTTGTGATAATATATCAGTGAAATTTGAAAAAAAAGGAGCGCCCTCACTTTTCAGTCTAGTGCTCCTTTATTAGTGTGGGTTTTATGCTTCTGTCAGTGAAAATGATCTCCAAACCCGAAAGAGAAGATATCCAAGATTAAAGATATCTGCAGAAACAACTGAGAAGAAACTAGTAGTGACATCACATCCTCACTTTCATTACATCTAATGGATATTTCAGGAGAGTACTAAACAGTCATGCAAAAAACTGGGATTACCATGTTAAAGGATTAGTTCAGTGGTCAAGCAAGTTTATCAGAGGACTTTAAAAGAAACAAAATGATGAACTACTTCAATATCATATTCCGTGAAGGAGATATTCAAGTTTAAAGCTGTCTTATCTGTGTGATATAATACACCAAGACTATGAGGAATCGGAGGTTATGACTATGTATTTTAAAGAAAGATTATTTTAATTTTTCACTACTGAAATGATTTTTTCTTAAACTTTCTTCAGGTTGAAGATTATAAATACCCTTCCTAGATTTAGTTTTACTACTTTTTTGACATATCCCATGGATTTTAAGCCACAAAATATGACAGAACACATAAAGACTTTGAAGAATCTGAGGCTATGACATCACAGCTAGTCTGATTTCAATCGTTTCTACAGAAATAAGTCCAAATTTTAAACTTAAATATCTCCTCAATGGAATAAGATTTTTGAATGTTTTCTTCACCATTTTGTTTCTTTTGAAGTCCTCTTTCATACAAGATGGACATGCTTGACCACTGAACTAATCCCTTAATGGATTAGTTCAGTGGTTAAGCAACTTCTTACTAGATGAAAAAGTCTGGAACGGAACAAAATGGAGGAGAAATTACTTTAAATACTTTATTCCGTTAAGGAACTGTATTCTAATTCCAACTCCTCCGTCTTATTTGTGTAGAAGTGACTGGTGTTGAAAGTCTACTGTAGAAGGTCGGTGCTCTCATCCTCACACTCTTGGACATTGTTAATTAATTTAAAGAAAGATTAATTTAACTTCTTTGACTAATTTTTCTTCAAACTCTTTCAGTGGTTAATCACAACTATCTTACAATCTCTGGTTTTCTACTTTTCTGACAAATTCAATGGTTTTTAAACCATAACATCTCAGAAAAAAATATTCTACATAGAAGACTTTAAGGAATGACAGAATGTGACATCACATGTAGTCTGATTTCCAGTGGTTTCTAGACAAATGATACCCATCTTTAAACTTGAATATCTTCTTTACAAAATACAATGTCTGAATGCTTTTGTAACCATTTTGTTTTCTTTCATATAGACATACTTGACCACTGAACTAATCCTTTAGCCCTTTTTAGTTAAATTTATTTTATTTTATTTTAATCAAATCATGCTTTATTTAAATCTTATTTGGCTATCAATTCAGTATAACCCATGCCAATCACTCCTCAATAATATAAGTATTAAACAAACTGCTTACCATCACCTTGCATACAAAACGACCCATATAATGTATACACATTTAAGAGGACTGGTACACACACAAACATGATACGATTAAAAAATTAAATAAGCTTTAGGCACTTTTATAGTTGTCACATCGTTGGCAAGTAAAAAAAAAAAAAAAATCACCGACCGCCTAAATAAAAACACTTGATGATCTAGCCGCTGCATTGAAAAATTATCCAAACTAGGGATATACCTGTCTATAATGCATGCAGCAACTAACCTCCACGAATTGGAAAAAACCCACAGAAGTAATATCGCCTTTCAAGCATAGCCAGATAATTTCCAGTCACGATTGCATGCATAAAAACAACTCAATTTGAGTTTAATCACTCATGCATGAATCACGTCACAGAGCATGGAAACTATCCTATGCTTTAATAGGCGAGTAAGCAAGCAATGCAAATCGGAAGCGGGGGTATGTAACTTGATCATCAGACCAGTTTTATATTAATGATCAGGTGTTTAGGACACAATTTCAATGCGCTTTCTTGATCGTAATGAAAAGAAACATGCACAAGACTAGTTATTAAGGAAATCTCATGCGAACCAAATTACATCCTCCAAACTTATATTCGGAATTACTCCGATGAGCATTTTTTAAGAACTTGACAAACATTGTGAGGTGGCTTATGGATCAAACATAAATTCAATTTACCATACAGCAATAAAACGATAGACAAACCTATTACATAAAAGTACCAAAACTTCCTATGGTCCACCTGACAGGTTTAAAAAAATATTCCATGTCTTTTTTGTAAACTTTTATTTGAAAGAGCATACTTTTAGAGCCAATTTGGTACAAAAATCAGGTTGATATCATATTCCATAGAGGAGATATAGATTTAAAAAAAATTCCCAAGTGCATTTTAAAGTTTTTGTACAGTATGATGAATTCGTGTTTGATGATGTCATAGAGGCAATTCCATTGCAAATGTTTATGTATTTCTTTAATCGTTAATTTGTTGTTTCTGAATAAGAAACACTTTTCCAAAAGTTATTGAAGTAGGGTATATTTCGCAATGGATATTAATACCTAACTTTCATCAAATTATTTTTTTAACAGGTTTTACTAATAAAAAAGGATGATAGATTTGAATGAAATACATCAACTTTGTGGGAGAACGGATACTGTAATGTCATACTGAGCCTTTTCCTATTTGTTTATTGGATTTTTTTGAGAACCTTAAAATTTAAATATCTCCTGGTAGTAATAACATATCAACATGATTTTTGTACTTAATTCTTTTTTAAATTGTTCTCTTTCTTATGAAAGGATACGAAAAAACATGGGAATATTCTGCTTAATAAAAAAGTTTCACATTTTTGTGTCTTTTTCCCCCCTTCTAAATATATAAGCCTTGCAGCATCATGTATAGTTTGATTAAAGGAGCTCTTGGCAGATAGAGGGCATTTTGGTTGCCAAGTTAATGGAATAATCTTGAAACAACACAGGTCTAACTTTTAAGACTCATTTCGTTTAAAAATTGCGTAAGTATTCATAAGAAATACCTACAACCAATTTGAACATTCGTATCAAAGGTGTTCAGTACCACCACGAGCATGAAAAGACTCAAGATAAACAAGCCTTTACTTTTCTGCCGCGAGCTCCTTGAAGATTAGAGTTGCAATTTGACATCTTAGGTCACTGTACCAGAGAGGTAAAACTTACATGACTTTCACCAATGGTGCCTGGGAGGCAAAATGAAGGAGAAATGAATGAATTGATGATGTCAGCCCACTGGTCCAAAGATTCAATAGTCAGAAAGAAAAGGCCAAGAGTCTGAAGGTCTGATAGTCTGCAGGTTCAATAGTCTGCAGATTCAATAGTTTGAAGGTTCAATAGCCCAAAGGCCTTATAATTCGAAGGTTCAATAGTCCGGAGGTTCGATAGTCCGAAGGTTCAATAGTCAGAAGATCCAATAGTCCAAAGGTTCAATA
This sequence comes from Chiridota heheva, assembly GCA_020152595.1. Taxonomy (NCBI): domain Eukaryota; kingdom Metazoa; phylum Echinodermata; class Holothuroidea; order Apodida; family Chiridotidae; genus Chiridota; species Chiridota heheva. The sequence goes on along the minus strand of JAIGNY010003647.1, from coordinate 33,895 downwards.
GTCCAAAGGCATACCCTAACACTAATTCTACCCTTCTGACTATTGGGCCTTCGGACTATTTAACCTTTGGGCTAGCAGACCTTCAGACTATTAAGTCTTTTCTGTCAGACTATTGAATCTTCGGACCAGTGGGCGGACACTGAACTGATAGCTGGGATCCATATTCTGAAGTAACAGAAACCAATTTAAACCATTCATTTGCTTTCCACTTTTTATGCAAGTACTGCATTTGATAAGTCTCACAATGCAAGTTTTGATAATAATTTGAGACCAACATTATTCTGTTCCAACAAATTCTCCAGACTGGCATGACATCACGCCAGCAATGGGGAAAACAATCAAGTAATTTGTTGAACGCATGATAGGATGTCCGTTTTTCAGGCTGTAGAGCTGTTGCTATGGTATGGCAACATATCTTCTTACTTGTGTGCCAAACCACGCTGCAACTCATCAGCATTATTTTACAAGAAAGATGTAATGAAATTAGCCTCAAATCTATATTTTTTGGCATGAAAACAAATTTTCTAAAGGCACATAAAGCTAGGTTTGGTTTGCCTTTTGCGGCTGGTCATGGTTGTCATGTGTAAAGTTTATTCTCTCCATTATTTTGGCATCAAATACACAGCTTCTGACTTGAGTATTGGCTTGTTCCTGTTATCTAAAAGTTGAATAACTTTCTACTCTTTGTATGCAGCATATTTCCTCCTTTTCATAAATTATTCACAGAACGTGAGATTCCTATTTACTTTGCATTATTTTGCTTAATAAAAAAAAGTAATTTACTTAAATGACAGTGAAACATAACTACGAATGGGACACTACCAAAAGGACCAAAGCATCAGTGCTGAAGTAGCTCAACAAAAGTAAAAGAAAGTCATAATATTCTAGCAATTTATATGTGCTGTTTCGTTAGTATATCAATTGTAAACACAAACAACCTACTGAAGTGGACACTAGAGAAAAGAGTAAATACCACGAGCAAATAAAGACTGAAATATATAACAAGAGACCACGTACATGCCCCCAATAAATTGAAGAGATACTAAAGGACCACTCAACGGAAAAGTGAGGGCATACGGGGATATTACAGGGGTAAACAGGGGAAATGTGCCCTGGTTTTGGATTAAGTATCATCGATGACTTCCCATACATTTGCATGAAATATATGTTGTCAATTTCTTTACGGACCCTCAATAATATGCCCTCATTTTTCAACGGAGCGTTCCTTTAAACATTATCATGCGGGAGCTTGTAAGGGTCTGCGGTTTACTCGCCTGCGTGCGTGATAAGGGTTAGGATAATGCTTACTTAATGTAGGGCCGTAGCTAGCCCAAATTTTGTGTGTGGGGAGGGGATGTGTATGTATATATATATATATATATATGTATATATATATATATATATATATATATATATATATATATATATATACATACATATATATATATTTATATATATATATATATATATATATATATAATATATATATATATATATATATGTATATATATGTATATATATGTATATATATGTATATATATGTATATATATATATATATATATATATATATATATATATATATATATATATATATATATATATATATATATATATATATATGTATATCTATATATATATATATATAAATATAGATATATATATATATATATATCATTCATTATATATATATCTTTTATCATAGAAATCCTCAGTATTCTGGAGAGAACCCCCTCCCCAGCTAGCTAAGACCCTAACTTAATGCAAGCTTCCTACATCCATGGCATAAAAGATACTGTAATAAGCCATCTAATAAAAAGCATTACTTGACAGCTAGGCTGAACTTCTCTGAAAAGGACAACACTGATTCTTTGGTCTTGGACATCAAATTCTGTCATTTCAATGGGTCATATTTATCTAGAGGTTCCTTGGTGCTAGGATTCTGTCGGTTTTACATATATTCCTTCCACAGCTTTCCATTGAGCGACATTACCCGTATTACCGGTCGCGCTGACCTCTTTCTGCCCATGAATTGGCCGACCATAAACATCTCCTGTAACCGAAAGATATCTGCAAACAAACAAGAAAGAAAAGGAATTCAATGAAAGGTTACAGCTGTATGGACAAGTACACATTTTATATTCACAAGATTTAGATATTTCAAACCTCAAGTTGAGACACTGAAATCATCAGACTGCTCCCTTCCCCACCCCTGCTAAATTTTGATTGAGGATATAAAAGACCATAGCAGATTCAAAGCCTCTTGGTCGTTTTCAACTGCTCACATTTAAATAATGTTTATAAAGGGTTGAAAAACAATAACTAAACATAAGAAAATTCATTGGATTTCTCTTTGTGATATCAATAAATTTAAGTGAAAGTCAGTAATTTTTTTAATAAGGCTTTAAAATTCAAAATGCTTTAAAATGGTCAATTTTCAACTGATTAAAGGATTAGTTCAGGGGTCAAGCAAATTTAGGTTATATGAAAGAGAACTTCAAAAGAAACAAAATAGTGAAGAAAGCATTCAAAAATCTTATTCTGTTCAGGAGATATCTAAGTTTAAAGATTGGCAAACAACACTTCTTAGACGGTTTCCTGAAAACCCTCCCATCCTCTGGTGCAATCCGATGACCCAGATGGAAACTATCTGAGGGGCTATACAGTCGCTGGCCAATCAGAAGTCAGCCTTAAGTATACGCAAATGAGCTAAACTCCTCGCTAAAAGGACTCTGCGGAACAATCAAGAATATCCTGTGATGGCAATCCAATGACCCATATATATGAGTGATTCAACTAGACCTCACCACCATCTGATGGATGCCAACATTAGTAACTCAAGATCTGACGAAACCCTAATGAAGGCGGAAGGAGGGAAAAGAGCTACCATGGCTTGCCTCCTACGGTATCCTGCATTGGTTGGGACAGGTACTTTTACCCTACAATCACATGACACACCCAGTCATGAAAAGCTATACGCCTCGTTAAAAGGACTTTATGGAACAGTCAAGACTATCTCGTGATGGCAATCCGATGATCCAGAGAGAAAAAAATCTCAGGGGCCACTATACAGCCGCTGACCAATCAGAAGCGAACTACAGGGAAGCTATGACATCATAGCAAAGCTGGCTTCTGATTGGTTAGCAGCTGTATAGTGGCCTCTTACTACTTTTACCTACAAACCACTATCCCATATCTGGTGACTGTCCACAAGACAAACACCCCAACTTAAGTCTGTTCTTCTGAAATGCCTGATTTCAGACTAGCAGTGGCATCACAGGCTCACCTTCCTCCAAACTGTCTTTTAAGTATTTTAATTATTTTGTTGAGATTTTTGTCTGGCAAATGCTAGATATATTAACGGACATGTAACTTAAAAGAGAGTCTAATAAACTAACTTTGCTCTAACATCAGAAGAAACTTTGAAGAGAAAAATTATTCAATAATCATCAATAAAATAGCAACATTTTGTTAAAGTGAGTGTCTGGTACGTCACTCTGTTACAGTAGACTTAAAAGGATTGGTTCAAAGGTCAAGCAATTTAATCTTGTATGAAAGAGGACTTCAATAAGAAGTTACTTACAATCCTTATTTCATATGATAGAGAATTAAAAAATAAACCAACTACCAAAAACCCCATCATAAAATCTTATTCCATTCTCAAGTTATTTAATTTGAAGTTGTAACATGGACACTGCCATTTGGTATGATTTTGTGTTGAAATCATGCCAATGATAACATGTACTTGGCCCATAATGTACGTACAAGTATGTGTATTTCTTTAGAAATCTCTGTGAAATTTTCTTTTCAAAATGCTTTGACATGAAGTTCTAAGGGCTTGAATAATTAATAGCATATGCAGATAAAAATGTATAGACCTGTGCAAAGGGAAAATTATTTCTTAAAAGTTTGAAAATTTGAAACAGATTATAATGAAATACATTAATATTCCAATCTGTAGTGGGTGTATGACATCACTTTGGGAGTAAGAACAAAATAACCACTCCCATGTAAGTGTATATTGACAGAATTAATGTTTTAATGAATTAGAAAATATATGCTAAATTGTTTTGTACAATGTGAAACTTCTTCAGATGACTTATAATCATTATTTCTATCATTTTAAAGGCAGAAAAAGCCTATTATATCTCCTATAACAGCTATTTACCAATATTAGTTTCAGAAACTCAACATCTCATGAAATAAACCAGAACCAAAAGGTTTTGTGGTTCCGATGTTTCTTTTTCATAAGCTGATTCATTTGCAAAATTTGTACTTGTCATGCCATTGCATATCATGAAATATTTGTTCCAGGATATTTATTAATAATTCACACCCACCATGCAGATCAATACAAATGTTGACAACATTAGCAATAATTAACATCATCATAGCAAGTTTGATGCAAAAATGATTGCTCATTTATCCTATTCCAAGAATTTGTCAGTGAGCCCCTCCCACTTATTAATATGCATGATATCACCACCCAAATCAGGGCACATCTACAGACCATGAGCTATCTGTGTACCAAATATGACATGAATCCAGTTTACCATTCTTGAGATACATTGTTTACAAGCTCTTTTCAGCAAAATCATATTAAGCCCCGCCCACTATGCATATTAATGAAATTCAACATTTTTACATCATGAACATGTACACACCAGCTAACATCATAATTATCCCAAATGTGACACAAAACAGACATGCGCTTGTTAATATATAAACATTTCAAGATTTTTACTTTTAGTCCCACCTACTCATTAATATGCATGATCTAACCACCAAAAACAATAGGGCACATCTACAGACCATGGGCTATCTGTGTACCACATATGAACTGATCCCATGTATAGATCTTGAGATACTGTGTGTACAAGCTCTTTTCAACAAAATCATGTTGAGCCCCACCCACTATGCATATTAATGAAATTAAATATTTCAACATCATGAACATGTACACACCAGCTGACATAATTATACCAAGTATGACACAAAACAGACATGCGGTTGTTAAATTATGAACATTTCAAGATTTTTTCATTAAGGCCCGCCTACTCATAAATATGCATGATATCACTACCAAAAACAATAGGGCATATCTACGTACCATGGGCTATCTGTGTACCACATTATGACGTTAATCCAGTGTACTGTTCTTAAGATATCGCGTTTACAAGCTGGCCATCACAAACACACACACATACATACATACACACACACGCCATCATACGTTCCTGATGCTATCACATCAGGAACCAAAAAGATATCACTCTAGTTTCTTCACATGTCTGTTTGTTGCGCATCATTCATTAAAGCAGGCAGACTAGTATTATCTTATCCTTGTGGAAATGACCACATGTAACGCTCACTCACTCACTGCTCCTCAAGTGGAGATGACAGCCTTCAGCACATGTAATGCAATGACATCTGGTCATTGTCCACTAAACAAACACCACACAGAACTGTCCTTCCTAGCAACAAGCGGACAAACCAGATCAAACTGGCCAAAGCCTAATTCAATAGGCCCACTCTTTAAATAAAGAAATTTACTTTTGAAAGATAAGCTGATAAGGAATAAGTGATAGAGAATAGAAGGATACTTGTGTGGGAAGTCAATAAAAGAGTCTACGACAGCTAATTCATCAATGTCTGCAAATACACAAATGGGTTTTCCAGGCTGTTTGTTTCCCCAAATGAGGACAAATCCATCAAGTTAGGGTCAATCTTATATGAACCAGGACTTAAAAGAAAAGAAAGAAAGAAAAAAAAAAAAAAAAAAACCTATCTTTTAAACCTTAAGGAAATATCAAAGTTTAAAGTTTGGTATTATTTATGAAGAAACAACTGAAATTAGTCTAGTTGTGACATCACAGCTTCAGAATCCTAAATGCTTTTATATTGTATTATATATGCTTTCCTGGCCTATTTGAAAATAATTGGTTTGAAAAATGACCATTGGTTTGAAAATGATTGGGGGCCATTCCAAATATATGGCACATACTAGTTGACTTACTTTTCAGTGACTGCATGCTTTAACCTCACTTGTTCATTTCTTCTCCATTCCTGAGTTGAACAAACTATTACCCAATTATCACCTAGGAAAAAAATATTATCATATCCATTGGGACACATTTAGTAACTCTTGAATTATATCTATCAATCAATCAATCAATTAATGACATTTATAGAAGAAAAAGAATTCAAAAGAAATGCTGTTGTAAAATATAAACCCTTTTCAATATACAAAGAAAAGGTATCAGCCCATAAATATATTCAGAAGTGAACGTCCGCCGAGCTGGTAACGTCACTTCCAGTAGTCAATTTCCCCTATTGATCGAAATCTGCGATGTTATTGATCACACATCAGCTAGACCGAACATAGAGGCCTACATGTGTCATCAATAATATTGAACATAGAGGCCTTCATGTGTGATCAATAAGATTGAACATAGAGGCCTACATGTGTGATCGATAACAATAAACATAGAGGCCTACATGTGTGATCAATAACATTGAACATAAAGAGGCTAATAGTGTGATCAATAACATTGAACATAAAGGCCTACATGTGTGATCAATAACATTAAACATAGAGGCCTACATGTGTGATCAACAACATTGAACATAGAGGCCTACATGTGTGATCGATAACATTGAACATAGAGGCCTACATGTGTGATCAATAACATTAAACATAGAAGCCTACATGTGTGATCAATAACATTGAACATAAAGGCCTACATGTGTGATCGATAACATTGAACATAGAGGCCTACATGTGTGATCAATAACATTAAACATAGAGGCCTACATGTGTGATCAATAACATTGAACATAAAGGCCTACATGTGTGATCGATAACATTGAACATAAAGAGGCTTATAGTGTGATCAATAACATTGAACATAAAGGCCTACATGTGTGATCAATAACATTGAAAATAGAGGCCTACATGTGTGATCGATAACATTGAACATAAAGGCTACATGTGTGATCAATAACATTGAACATAAAGGCCTACATGTGTGATCGATAACATTAAAAATAGAGGCCTACATGTGTGATCGATAACATTGAACATAGAGGCCTACATGTGTGATCGTTAACACTGTACATAGAGGCCTACATGCGTGATCGATAACATTGAACATAGAGACCTACATGTGTGATCGATAACATTAAACATAGAGGCCTACATGTGTGATCGATAACATTAAACATAGAGGCCTACATGTGTGATCGATAACATTAAACATAGAGGCCTACATGTGAGATCAATAACATGAAAGATTTCTGGCAATCCATAAGAAAAATTAAAAACTGGAATTAAGTGACGTTACTTCTGTATATATTTATGCGAGGATACCTTACCTTTAACCTCATATTCTGAATGAGCTTCAGTCAATTTTTCATCAAATAATTTCGAAAGTTAATTTGAAGATCTTTTTTTCTAGTAAGATGCACAAGACAGTATAAAATGTACATTTTATAATCAGAAAAGTCCAACCTACAGTATATGTATCATTTAAGTTGTCGCAAAAAACCAAAAAAAAAAAAAAGGGCAAGTTGGCCAAAGCTAATTTGAACAGTATTTCTAGTCAGAGCCAAAGGATTATGATACCCATACATTTTATAAGATCATATACAAAGTTTATAGTTGCTATTCTCTAAACAATCATATAAAACGATATATAAGAACCGAGTATCATATTACAACTATTGCCTGGCAGCCCAACAACTATCATCTCAGCAGCTTTGAGGCACTTCTTTCACTTCTTACTTACCATCATCACCATTTCCATCCTCACCAAAACCGCTGACTTCCTGATTATGCGATAGCGGTGATTGAAAGTGATGACTATGAAGGTTTCGTCTTGTTGCAACGTGAAATAATCTGACGGTGCTACCACATTTGACTGCAGTTCTGTACAGAAAAGAAAAGGGGTGGTCAGCTAATTAACCTTTCTAAGTTAAATGATTTGACAGCTTTCTCAACCAATCAACTCATGAATTTGTCTAGAAACAAAATCTGCGTAACTAAGTGAGGCAAACATTCTATGCAGTACTGGTACTGTACAGCTAGCTAGTGGCGCGCTCATGCAGTCAATGCAACATACTGCACTAGACAAATTTCTGCTGACTAATGACAAAATGGTGAACAAAAATTACGCTTACGGCCCACTGCGGGATTTTTAAATCAGTTTCCTATTACCCAGAATGATTAGCAAATGGAATTTTGTTTATTCCTCTTGCTAAATACACTAATGATCCGGAGAAGTGCCATAAATGGATCTAAACTTGTGGCAGGCCACATGAACATCTTAATGTCAATACGTTGGTCATGCATGATTTCGATTTGGGGTCGTTGCCCCACCAAGTTACCGCGTTGCTATGATGGGCGTGGCTTATTTCGTGACTCAAGAGACGTTAATTCCTTTGGTCATTGCTTTGTTTTCTGAACAGAGAAGCTACAGTATTGCAGTGGCTTTAATAACCACACACTCTAAGGACAGGGTTGGAAAAATGCAACAAAGTTTAGTATAAAGTATATCATAATATTTCTACTCGTCACAAAAAAAAATCTTGCCTAAGGCGAGTAGATTGGTGTTTTTTCCACCGTGTACAGAGCTCCCAAAGGGTACTGTACCAGTCACGGCTTAATTGGAGAAAACAAATGACTTGGGTTAGAGATACATGCCCGTAGACAGAAGGTTCGTCTGAGCGAAAGAACCCTCTTTTGTTAAGAAAGTGCCCTTTTGAAATCTAAAAGAATAATAATCACCTGGAATTTCATAGTTTGTTGCACTTTTATACGAAAAACAAACCCCCTTTTCAAATTCCTAGCTACAGGCCTAAGATAAGACTAATTTATATACGTTTGGAGGCTCCTTTCAGAGAGCTATGACAAAAGATTTACAGTACATAAGAACATACAAAGGGTACCCAATTTTACACCACTAATATTAATGCCTGAAAATTCAAGGAACTGTAAAATTGAACATTTTTAACAACTTTTAGGAAATGTCTTGCTTTTTCATGAATAGATAAAAAAGCAGATGATATTACTGCTAGACCCCATGATATTACTGCTGGTTCACAGGAGTGGCCTGCCCCACCCCTCCATGGATCTGCCCTGCCCCCTGGGGTCTGCCCTGTCCCCTAGGGGTCTGCCCTGCTCCTCATGAGAATAATCAATTTTTAAAAAATTAGGATTTTTATATATCTTTTTACTTAATGATCTTAATGAACCTCATAAATGAAATACCTTACATGGATACAGAACACAGAATAATAGCATAGTAAGCAATTGTCCTGTTTGGCTAGTGACTGGTTCTTATCATTCAAAATAGCTTCATTCTGAGATGAATGATTATAGCTAAAACCCCAGAGCTTCTTCACAAGGGGATTGAGCCTTAAGGGGGCCCCATGACTCCACACCCCAAACACACAGTGCTTTGCGCACGCATTAATGTGCCCCTTAACAAGTCTAGCACCCTGCCCCTTTTCAAATCAAGCTATGGGTCTGAGATCTCTAAGAAATTTTTACAGAAATACATTTTTGTTTAAAAACTAATAGTTTATGTTCACTGTACACACCCATAGTACATGCCAATAGACCTTAAATCATTTGAAAAGATGTTTATCTGATGTTACATGTACCTTACCAGGCCCCTATTTAGCCTTTTATTTTTGTATTAATATATTTTCTTTGCATGTTATGCATACAATACAAACAATTGGATGATAGAATCTTGTAAAAGCTGGCAAACAAACAGCCAGCCCAAAGTTTATTGTACAAAACACCCTGCCAGAACAATTCTAACACATGCCAACACTACAACATAGAGTGTTTATACTGTACAGGATATAAATTAAACATAAGTGAAGCATTACAAAATTTATGTGAATTTAACAATACAAGAAATAGTACTTTACCTGTGTCAGGAATATGAACAAGTTTTTGATTCCTTCCACCCACATAGCATTTATTAAACAAATATTATTCAGAATCAAATATAACATTTGTAGGAAGTAATGCATTTGCAAAAGAAAGACTATTTAGAAAGATTATTTCCACAATTAATACACTAGTTTAAAGGATTATTTTCATGTTTTTTTTATCTATCTTATTTGAAAGAGCAATATTTTACAGCCATTTTGGTTCAAAAATCAAGTTGATATGATGAAAAAAGACAATTTTGTTTATTAAAAAAAGAGGGTTTTCTTTCTAGTAAAAAAAGCACTATGAAAAAGGAGCAGAAAGGCATCTGCTCAAGAGGCACCTATACCTCACATGTGGAAGTGCACCTCCACCCCCCCCCCCCCCCCTCCTGGCTTTTGACATAATTTAAAGACTATTCTGTTAAGAATCTTAGGTTCTTTCTGGTTGATATAAAATCTCTACCAGAACAAATACAAATGAAATCTGAAAGAATATGAGTTTCTGGGGATGACATGACCACTCACCCTCTTACACATGGCTCTTCTTTTTTACCCTTGATCTGCCAGAAACTGTTTTTATCTGCTGCTTCTCCAACTGCTGTCACAGACTATTAAAAAAAAAGAAGAGGAAAATAAGGTAAATCAAGTTAATGAAAAAGATCACCAAGCCTGCCAGAGTTTGACAAATGTGCCCTTGAGCACTGAGTCATTGACCCCTGCATTTAAGAGCGTATTCTCCCTTGGCCAATCCCCTGATCGTTTTTGACCTCTGCATTTAAGAGGTGTTCTCCCTTGGCCAATTCCCTGATCGTTCTCCTGATCATACCCACTGGATGAAATCAGATTTGCACCTTTTTTTTTTTTTAAGTGTAAGATGCAGGATCTGATTACAGAAATGAAAACAAACAATTAAGCCTGTCAACAGTCCTTTAAATTATGTAGTCTACAGTATTACTTGGCAGCATACATTAAGTTGCATGACAACTGCCAAACCTTTTACAGCAATTTGTACTCTTTTTTTTAATGTACCTGTATATTGTAGTATTAAAATCATGTTCTAAAACGCTGTTAAAACTTCACCCATAATACAATATTGACTTTTTCTTCTTTAAAATCATACGATTCTTTTCTACCAGGCACAAAATTATGCAGAACAATGAGTCAGGAAGCAATAATAATCTCCAGTACCATTCATTTCAATCAGGGAGTTGTTAACAACTCCCTGCTTCAATATACATGGAGTATGCATTTATTAAGCTGTGTTCGCACTCTCTGTGGATCGTGATCCCCGGATCATGCAAGGGTCAAATGTCCGACTCTTCCGAGAAGAGTGCTTTTTATGCTGGAACAGTGAATTTTCAAACATCACTGTTCCAGTGAAAGTGTTCCTTCCACAAGCATGTGGCATCAATGATCAATACCTTAATTTCTGCTCAAAAAAAGTGCATGTTGTCAAACAAGATTTTCATAAAATGAAAACCACCTTGCCTGCAACTGTCAGCACAATCAATCATGAATACACATGCAAGGCTGCTTGTACGTGTACGCAACTGATTGGTACATCATCATGTAGATGTAAGCTTTAGTAATAAACTGACTCACAATAAAGTAGTTCATTGTAAATTAAGCCCATTTTGAAGAAGGGAATTTGTCATGTTATAGGCAAAAAAGTTGAAACGTGAAATCTGATCCGTAAGAGTATTATTTGAGAAAGTACTGTTCAGTGGAACAGGGGCAAAAAAATTACATTTCAACCCTTTTAATGATCCCCCGACTATAAACCAGCTATTGTAGCAAGAAAAAAACAATATCATGTGATTTCACATGAGATTAGCGCTGCTGTCACGACATGGCTCTATTACTTATCGATCATCGTGAAGAAAAAAACCGCGATATATCGTAATATCGCGATACTTTTCAATGAACTGACTCAAGACACAAATTGTTGATATCACTAGCGTTATATGATCATCGAGTTACAATTTACTCCATGATATAATGAACTTAAGAAAAAATCATTTGCAGATCTAGCAGACAACATGATCGTATGACTATTACGTTCATCACGCACGTGTTTAGTAATTCAGCCAACGTGACCATTAATCATCGAAGTGAGAGCCTGAGTAGCACATCCTAGACCAATTTTTTGTTCTTTCTGGCAGCTTACATTGGCCCGTGCCAGTGTGTGGTGATAAAGCACGATTTTTAAATAGTTGTTTTTATGTTTCACGATTATTTTGCACGTTTTTAAACATTTTGCACCTTTTTCTCAACTTGACTATAAGATTAAGTACCGTAACATTAGAATTGTACGTATGAAGTAGCCTAGCCTGGTTGCACGAAAAGTTCTTAGTTGAGTATTAGTTTTTGGTATCGCGATATGTCACAAGAGGCCATATTTCATGTCGTGGGAAAAGCGATATCGCGATAATCGATATATCATGACAGCACTACTTAATAGGAGTTCACAATCAGACCCACTGAAAGCCATTTGATCCCAGGGCATCAGTGATCCCAGGGCATCAGTGATCCCAGGGCATCAGTGATCCCAGGGCATCAGTGATCCCAGGGCATCAGTGATCCCAGGGCATCAGTGATCCCAGGGCATCAGTGATCCCAGGGCATCAGTGATCCCAGGGCATCAGTGATCCCAGGGCATCAGTGATCCCAGGGCATCAGTGATCCCAGGGCATCAGTGATCCCAGGGCATCAGTGATCCCAAGGCATCAGTGATCCCAGGGCATCAGTGATCCCAGGGCATCAGTGATCCCAGGGCATCAGTGATCCCAGGGCATCAGTGATCCCAGGGCATCAGTGATCCCAGGGCATCAGTGATCCCAGGGCATCAGTGATCCCAGGGCATCAGTAATCCCAGGGCATCAGTAATCCCAGGGCATCAGTGATCCCAGGGCATCAGTGATCCCAGGGCATCAGTGATCCCAGGGCATTAGTGAACCGGGAGTTGAAAGATAAGACATCGACAAATCTGAACCAGAATCAGAAGGTTTTGTGGTTCCCATGATTTTTTGGACATGAGCTGATTGATTTGCAAAATTTGTACCTAACTGTCATGTCATTGCATTTTATGAAAAATATTTGTTCCAGGATATATATATCTATTCATAGGCCACACTCACCATGCAGATCAATAAAAATGTTGACAACATTAGCATTTGCACAATAATTAACAACACCATCAAAGCAAGTATGATGTAAAAACGATTGCTCATTTATCCTATTTCAAGAATTTGTCAGTAAGCAAGTAGGTTCCTGATAGTTGTAGCTATCGTGACATCAGGATAATTGTGGCTATCTTGACATCAGGAAAATTGTAGCTATCAGGACATCAGGATAATTGTAGCCATCTTGACATCAGGATAATTGTAGCCATCGTGACATCAGGATAATTGTAGCCATCATGACATATTGTAGCCATCATGATATCAGGATAATTGTAGCCATCGTGACATCAGGATAATTGTAGCCATCGTGACATCAGGATAATTGTAGCTATCGTGACATCAGGATAATTGTAGCTATCGTGACATAAGGATAATTGTAGCTATCGTGACATCAGGATAATTGTAGCAATCGTGACATCAGGATAATTGTAGCCATCGTGACATCAGAATAATTGTAGCCATCGTGACATCAGGATAATTGTAGCCATCGTGACATCAGGATAATTGTAGCTATCGTGACATCAGGATAATTGTAGCTATCAGGACATCAGGATAATTGTAACTATCGTGACAACAGGATAATTGTAACTATCGTGACATCAGGATAATTGTAACTATCGTGACATCAGGATAATTGCAGCTATCGTGACATCAGGATACTGATCTGCGTTCACATAGTTTAGCTTTTTGATAATCTCATCAGTGGATTTGATCGCCTGCTCCGGATCAAACCCTTGCCTACAGTATGCTCAAGATCCAAGCGGCTGTGAGCATAGCTGATGAGCATTGTCAAAGTACAAACTTGGCAAGTCTAATCACCTGCAGTGGGACTGATTACAAGCTCGTACTTAAGTGAAAACACACTCTTAGACTCACATACATGTAGTATGTATACTGCATGGCAAAAACAATCCCTTCTAGCTGTATGATTTTATTTCCCTTTTGAAATAAACTCCAGGGTATTGATTTCTGGAATACAATATCAATATAATTCATGCATTGATCGTCTTTCCTATCCAAACTGCTTTAGTTGATCTCATAGCAACCATAAAATAAGATAAAGGGTATGTGCAGTGCACAACTGTGGTAAAGACAATTAATTAAAGCAAGTATACTGCTTCGTGATAAAGGCACACTTCTGGGAATAAAGTTTGTCTTTTTCTGTCTGATCGAAATCTGGATATACTTGTGTTTCTGCCAGTGAAATTTTTATTACACTACATGTATTTAATGAAAGCTGGCATAATTGTTATCTCATCGCCAGACAAACAAAGATGAAATCTAACATTATGCGAATGTTTTATTTTTTCATTGACAGGACCATACCCCTTACTTCAAGACAAGACCACAAAATCCCTTCCTTAACAAGAACACAGAAGTCCTTCCTTGACAAGAACACAGAAGTCCTTCCTTGACAAGACCATGGAACCACTTCCTTAACAAGACCATACCCCCTTCCTTGACAAAACCCAGGGAAGTGACATTGCCACTTCTTTGACAAGATCAACCCCTTTCTTGACAAAGACTTGACCATACCCCTTTGATGAGTCCATACCCATTAAAATTGGCATGAACGTACCCATTCTTTGACAAGACTCTTCGTCTTCCTTGATAAGATCATTTCCCATCCTTCACAAGATCATTCTCCATCCTTCACAAGATCAGACCCCTTAAGTGACAAGATCAGATCACTTCCTCGAAAAGACCAACCTGTTGCTTGATAAGACCACCCTTTCCTTGGCAAGATCATATCCCATCCTTGCTAAGATCATACCCCATCCTTGGTAAGATCAGACCCATAATACCCCAGACCCATATTTATTGGCAAGACGAGACCCACTCTTTGGCAAGACCATACCCCATCCTTGGCAAGACCAGACCCCATACTTGTCAAGACCATACCCCATCCTTGGCAAGACCATACCCCATCCTTGTCAAGACCATACCCCATACTTGTCAAGACCATACCCCATCCTTGGCAAGACCATACCCCATCCTTGGCAAGACCATACCCCATCCTAGGCTTGGGCGATATATCGATATTTCGATATATTTCGATATTGACCTATATCGATATGGCCGATATTGAGTTCAAGGGTCGTATCGACATATCGATATTATGTTTTTTCAATAATACACAATACATGAACTATTACAAAACTAAACATGACTATCAAACATCCAAGTATTTTTATTAAGCAGCCACAAAAGTTAATAAATTTCATTTATATCAAAGTTTCAGGCAGTCAGTTATGATAAAACTTTATTAAAACATTAATATTGTGATAACAATTACCCAAAAATCCTTCCATGAACAAAAAACCACTTGACTCGCAGAGTACAGAGGCATTGCGCAATACTTCAACTTTATACTTGATGGACAACAAAAATCATAAGATGTTGAATCCTCAAACATCGTGTTAAGTTTCCTCAAAAGGAAAACTGAATCTGAATTTTTAAATCAAACAGTCATTAATTGACAAATTACTGACAAAATTATGAGGTTTTTCTCACTATTTTGTTCGTTCAGAAAGTCTAAAGTAAAAGTGACATACTGGTCTTGCCAGATCGATCAGATAATGTACAGTGCAGTAACTACATACACACAGTATCACTACTGTACAGTACTTTACTATGTACACACATACCATCTGTCACTGTTTCTTCTTAGTGACAACACTCATGCGATGATAGAAGCAGACTAGAAATTCAATAATATGCATCATATATGGACTTCTGAATTTCTAGAAGTCCATATAATGCTACCAAAATAATGCCTCTTTAATACAACTTTCATAAGAAGTAAGTGACTTATACAATTTTAAGAAGAATTGGAGCCGATTTTTGTAAGGCATACAGTGTAGGCCTAATACCAGTTCCACAACATTTTTTTTTTTTTTAAGAATATGCCGAGGCCTAAACTTTTTCAAAGTTTCTGTGATTGATCTTTTGAGATAGAAACCTTGTAAAGAGCATTTTTAAACATAATGGGTGTTTATTTGAAGATCATATGTATATATTTTGCAGTGATTTCTGTTAATTTGTACAAAATGTTTTACTTGACATTTTTTGAGCCGAGACGAGATTACCTTGCCCAGAACAGTACATACAGCTTACGTATGACGTCCTATAATTTTCATATCGATATTTCGATATTATCGATATTTTTCAGGCGATATATCGATATTGCATTATGTTCAATATCGCCCAAGCCTATCCCATCCTTGGCAAGACCATACCCCATCCTTGGCAAGACCATACCCCATCCTTGGCAAGACCATACCCCATCCTTGGCAAGACCATACCCCATCCTTGGCAAGACCATACCCCATCCTTGGCAAGACCATACCCATCCTTGGCAAGACCATACCCCATCCTTGGCAAGACCATACCCCATCCTTGGCAAGACCATACCCCATCCTTGGCAAGACCATACCCCATCCTTGGCAAGACCATACCCCATCCTTGGCAAGACCATACCCCATCCTTGGCAAGACCATACCCCATCCTTGGCAAGACCATACCCCATCCTTGGCAAGACCATACCCCATCCTTGGCAAGACCATACCCCATCCTTGGCAAGACCATACCCCATCCTTGGCAGACCATACCCCATCCTTGGCAAGACCATACCCCATCCTTGGCAAGACCATACCCCATCCTTGGCAAGACCATACCCCATCCTTGGCAAGACCATACCCCATCCTTGGCAAGACCATACCCCATCCTTGGCAAGACCATACCCCATCCTTGGCAAGACCATACCCCCATCCTTGGCAAGACCATACCCCATCCTTGGCAAGACCATACCCCATCCTTGGCAAGACCATACCCCATCTTTGGCAAGACCATACCCCATCCTTGGCAAGACCAGACCCCATCCTTGGCAAGACCAGACCCCATCCTTGTCAAGACCATACCCCATCCTTGTCAAGACCATACCCCATCCTTGTCAAGACCATATCCCATCCTTGTCAAGACCATACTCCATCCTTGTCAAGACCATACCCCATCCTTGTCAAGACCATACCCCATCCTTGGCAAGACCATACCCCATCCTTGTCAAGACCATACCCCATCCTTGCCAAGACCATACCCCATCCTTGGCAAGACCATACCCCATCCTTGGCAAGACCATACCCCATCCTTGTCAAGACCATATCCCATCCTTGTCAAGACCATACCCCATCCTTGTCAAGACCATACCCCATCCTTGACAAGACCATACCCCATCCTTGGCAAGACCATACCCCATCCTTGGCAAGACCATACCCCATCCTTGGCAAGACCATACCCCATCCTTGGCAAGACCATACCCCATCCTTGTCCATACCAGACCCCATCCTTGGCAAGAGCATACCCAATCCTTGGCAAGACCAGACCCCATCCTTGGCAAGACCACACCCCATCCTTGACAAGACCATACCCCATCCTTGTCCATACCAGACCCCATCCTTGGCAAGAGCATACCCCATCCTTGGCAAGACCAGACCCCATCCTTGTCAAGACCATACCCCATCCTTGTCCATACCATACCCCATCCTTGGCAAGAGCATACCCCATCCTTGGCAAGACCATACCCCATCCTTGTCAAGACCATACCCCATCCTTGTCAAGACCATACCCCATCCTTGTCAAGACCATACCCCATCCTTGTCAAGACCATACCCCATCCTTGGCAAGACCATACCCCATCCTTGGCAAGACCATACCCCATCCTTGTCAAGACCATACCCCATCCTTGTCCATACCAGACCCCATCCTTGGCAAGAGCATACCCCATCCTTGTCAAGACCATACCCCATCCTTGGCAAGACCATACCCCATCCTTGTCAAGACCATACCCCATCCTTGTCAAGACCATACCCCATCCTTGTCAAGACCATACCCCATCCTTGGCAAGACCATACCCCATTGGCAAGACCATATCCCATCCTTGGCAAGTCTTGGATCAAAATAGTATTCCCTTTCTGCACCTACTGATCATTTGCAGAACAACACATGGACAAAGGACTCAGTCAGAAGTTGACCTCAGACGCCAACTGACTAACCTGAAGTCTGAAGACATGACTGACCTTGGACAACAACAAATGACAGCGTAATTTGAATAATATTATTTCAGACCTCAAGGATTCACAGTATGGTATACAGTAAAGGGAGTATACATAATGTACGATTATAAGGATTACAGTAGCTACTGTACAGTACCTTCCTGCATTGTACATCACTTTCATGCTCTACTGGTGTAGTTCTGACTATTGAATTAACACATTGCACTCAGTATTGCACCACAGACATTGAAGCAAGTTTATCATCCAATGTAAATATCAATTGCTTAATGGCCGTCATTTACAGCGATAAAAGCAAATATTTCTGATCAATGTACAAACAGAGATTATTTGACTTCATACCATAAATGCAATATGCAGGTAAATCACTAGTTTAAATCTTGTTTATTTACTGTCATTTTTATACTGTACATGTACGGTGCATTACAGTACTGTACAATCAACTGTTTGAAAATTGCTTGTGGGACAATTGAACTTTACACTGTACAGATGACGCATGATAATGTACAGCAGGTACATTCTAAAATGAGTGGTGGCCTGCAAGCCCTCTGTTGGTCTGCCTTCCCCCATGCTGGTCCGCCCTGCCCCTTATCAGAAAAAAAATATCATTAAATAACTTTAATAACTTAAAGGAATATTCCCATGGTTTTGTATAAAATTTTTACTTGAAAGAGCATACTTTTAGAGCCAATTTGGTACAAAAATCAGGTTGATATTATATTCCATTCATATATGGATTTCAAAAGATTTCCCAATTCCATTTTAAAGTTTTTGTACAGTATGATGAATTTGTGTTTGATGATTTCATAGAGGCAATTCCATTGCAAATGTTTATGTATTTCTTTGTACATTAAATGGTTGTTTCTGTATGATTAGAAACAACTTTCCAAAAATGACTGAAGTAGGTACAGTATATTTGGCAATGTATATTAATATCAAACTTTCATCAATTTATTTTTCTAGCAGGTGTTACTAATAAAAAGGATAGATTTTAATGAAATACATCAAGTTTGTGGGAGAATGTGTTGTTGTGATGTCATACTAAGCCTTTTCCTATTTGAATATCCCCTGATAGGAATAACATATCAACATATGATTTTTGTACTACATTGTTTCTAAAAACTTTCTCTTCTTACGACAGGTTACAAGAACAACAAAAACATGGGCATATTCCTTTAATAATCTTGATGAACCTCATACTGTATGTGAGGTGTGTGATATTCCCCCCATTTTGGACTTTGCCCCCTGACACTTTTGGTAGAAATATCCCACATACAAATCCAACTCCTGTATTCTTCTTCTATCATACGGATTGATACTGATAGGAAATAATTTTCACAGAATATACAGACTCATCAAACTTGCTAATCTTCTACTGTATACAGAAATAACAAAAAACAACCTACAGCCTTTAATATCACAAGTGCTGCACCAGCCAGATTTTATGCAGGTACTGTATTGTAGGTACAGTATCAAATAGCTAGAAAGGTTGGTTTGAACTGGTATTAGGACAAAATGTAATCATTACCGGATGTACACTAAGCATTACTGTACACTGTAAGTCTGAGCCTGGAGATACTATTTTGGGACAATATTATCTCCACGGTCTGTCTGAGCTATTAACTGAAAATAGCTCCATGGTCCAAGTGACTCACAGATTGTTAAAACTACAGTAGATAAGACATTATATTGAGTATGAATGACCACTGTAATGAGAAAAACCACAGAAAATTAACTCAGCACTAGTGGGTCTGCATGGGTGGGTTAGAAACTGTATGGTACAAACATGAGATTTACTGCCCGGGTACTGTATGTTGGAGGGAATGATAACAATGAAAGTAAAAATACGGTATGTACATGTAACAAGCTACAGGGCTACAGTAGTCCAGAAGGTTGCAGGGTCTCAGTCCTTTTTCACAAAAACGAACTTTTGAAAACTATTTTGCCTTCTTTTTATGCTGATTATAATTCTCTACTTATAAAAAGATGCAGGGACACTACTTGCTGTTATTTACATGTACATTTCAAGTGCCCTCTAACCTGCCCTCAAAAGTGCCCTTCATGCCTTATAAATGCCCCTTTTGTAAGTGACACCCTGCCGCTGAAAGCTACGGGTTTGTCAGTGAAGGGGGAATTACTGTACATCAAGTATTCTCTGGAATCAATGAAAATAAAACAAAATGGTTTCTGCCATGAATGGAAAATGATGGAATGTGAATTCTGGCAGAATAAAGTTCAAACAATGATGCTTCACTTGAATAAAACTGAGAACATTGGTATGGCCTTGGAAGAAATCCAGTCAGAAGATAATCTTCAAGTGTTCAGATTGCAAATGTTCATTACAGATCAAAATTTGGGATGAATCTTGGGTGGGCCTAGAATTTCTGAGGTAAATTATATTGGTATGAGGTTCAAATGAACTCTAAAATTATTCTAGGCATGTTGGAAATGCAACGGGGTGGAGGTATGCGCTCTAGACAGTGCTAATGTTCTAGTTTATGATGTGTCACAAATTCTCACCACGTTACTGAACATCAATAACAAATATAAACTATACAGAACACTCTCAGGTACTGTATAGCATCACCACGTCGATATTTAAGAAAAAACACATAATATGGAATGATAATCAAAATTTAAATAGAAATGTAAATTCATAAATTCAATAAGATGTAAAGGAATATTCCACAGATTTTCATTTTCGTATATGATAAAGGACTATTAAAGGAGACATAAAGTCTGACATAATCCTTATTTCATATAATGGAATTCAGAATAACAAATGTACTGACCAAGTTTTATAACTCCCAAAGCAATATAACCCACTTTTTGTATCTATAAAAAACTGTTATAGTACTACTTAAATAGTACTACAGGAGCCGCCATTTTGATTTTAAAACATGCAGATTATGATGTCATCAGCCCAGAAGGATGTTGGAATGCTTTGTATTTCTTTATAATCTACCTCAAGTGTTCTAGCTGATGAATAATTGTTTTCCTTTTGTAAGGGTCACAGAAATTTGTGTGTACACATGAAATTACCAAAATATGCTGTTTAAAACTTTGTGTCACATCATTTTGGAATAAAAACCTTCATCACATAAAATTTATTAAAAAAAAGCATTATAATCCTTATCTCACTATTGGGGAAATTATGTCATCATGCACAATATTTCAATACAGAATTGAACAAAATGGCAGCCCCCATGTGTCAATTTTAAACATGGATAACTTGAGATAGGAATAAGATTTTGACTCGCTGTATTTAGTAGTTGGTTAAGATATTTATCCTTTATCATATGAAATAATGATTGTACCAGACTTTGTCTCCTTTAAAGATAGATAACTTGAGATAGGAATAAGATTTTCACTTGCTGTTTTTGGTAGTTGTTTAAGATTTGTATCCTCTATTGTATCAGACTTTGTGCCTCCGTTAAAGATGGATAACTTGAGACAGGAATGAGATTTTGATTTACTGTGTTTGGTAGTTGGCTAAGATATTTGTATCCTCTATCATATGAAATAATGATTGCATCAGACTTTACTGTATGTCTCCTTTAAGGAAACAATTTGGTCTAAAAAATTATGGTGCAAATTCACAAGAATATTCCTTTAACACAGAATAATTACAGGTCTGCACATTCATGCAAATTTGAATTTATTACCCCTCCCCCCTCCTTCAGTGTTAGTGTTGACATTAGTGAGAAGGATTCACCCTCTTTGATCAGAATTCCCCTTACAAAGGGGGAATTTCATATTGTTAGGGGAAACATCTAATTCTCAGCACAATCCAATAATTCCCCCCTCAAATTTCAATTGCTAGTGTACACATCCCCATTTGTTGTTGACAAATATGGCCATTGCAGATTTTACAGTAATGCGGTCCAAAACACCAGTGTCATATAAAGTGCTCATAAAATGCAAAATATTCATCATATCAATATCTTATATCAATTGTTAATCATTTTGTATTGTTTTAATCAAAAGATAAAATAATGTGAATCCTCTGACAGAGGTCTGAGTTATGATGTAAAATCATATTTTGAGTAATTATTGGATGGACAGATCTCCCATATATTTTAGGCTGTTTATACAATTTATGTCTATCATTTAAAATATATAACACAACTGAAGCCCATTTGATATGTATGCACTGTTGGTGACAGGACATGAAAAATAAAATGTGTCCTTTAGTTTGCATGTAATATTGATATTTTTATGGCATTATGAGCAGTCGGTTGTATTTTACAAAATGTCCGTCAAAAGTTAAAAAAAAAAACATCATTTTCTTGAAACATAAACAATAAGCACTGAAATTACTGTTGTTTTGGATAGAGAGCTGTGACCGTTTAGCATGTACACGCTACACTCGCAAATCCTTGTAAACGTTTACTAAATACTTCATTGCAAGTAATCGTTTTTCATAGTCAAGTCTTGCCGCTTGAAAATCAATATGATCTGTAAACCCGATTTGCATAATCCTTTAAATGTGCGAATCACAAATGCGCAGTAATCACCAATGAATGGGGATATTATGCACTTTGATTTCGCCGAAATCTGAGTAGGCTAACTTGTAAAATGCACTGCGAATGTGCAGCAGTAAACAGTTAAACTAACAATAGGCCTAACGTTAGGCCATAATTAATAAGGCTTTAAATCCCACACAGTCAGGGCCCGTTTTACAAGCTGTTAAATCGAACAAAAAAAACACTAGTTAAAATACTTGAATCGTAACAATCAGTACATTTACATGTAAATATCACCTGATGAGTAAAAATAAATTTTGCAAGAAACAAAAAATAGTGCAAAATAAACAAACAGGAAAAGATTATAAGAGAGCTGAAATTCTGCATGCGTCGCAAAAAAGGCGGCCATTTTTTCGAGAGGACTGATATTTAAGAACTTTCGGGGATGGTGGCGTAGTTTTGAAATGTTTTACGGCGAGGTATCATAGACCTAGTATGCAAGATTTTCACAATGGAACATAAAGAGCTGTAGCGAGTAGGACAAAACAAGTTACGCGATGTTGAGTTTAAATGACATTGAAAGGAAGTTTAATAACTGTTCTTTCTAAACTGAATTTCCATGCATATTTTCCATACAAATGATGATTTATACTGTAGAAGTAAACTTTTTATGATTTGGAAAGCAAAACTCAGCATCTATTTGGGCAATGGAGTCAGTACTTTTGCCATACTGGTTGCGCGATTTTTTCACTTCGCCTCTTAGTTTTGGAGCAATTTTGGTGTTTTTTTCAAAATTACCAGTACTAAACGCTGCGTGTACCGCGATACACGCCGCTTTTTTAGCGTGTACGTTTACTAAAATCCCTAAACGTTCACAGCTCTAGTTTTGGTATTACATTATTATAAAGTATTTTGCCTAAAATACCAGCAGAAAAAGTTTTCAATGCTTTGCTTATTTGTTAAAATATCATGCAATAAACATTGAACATAACTGTCCGTCCAAGTTGGGTGTAAGGTTTGCAATATAGTATCCTTACTGAAAGAAACAAGTCAATTTGAAGTCAATTTGAAACAAGAGTCCCCTGCTATTTAAATATGCATGATCCTGTCCTAAAAACATCACCCACACATTTGAAAATTGAATCTACTTTAACAGAACTCATGTTCAAGCATGTCCTTCCAACTTGTTACAAATGTAACATGTGCATTGCAAACATAACCTTGGGCAGACAACAGGGAAAATAACTTAAAATAGCAGCCAAAAGAAAATTCAATTATCACTAATAATTATTCTTCACCAGCTTATTGCTTGATACCAGAATAATAAAACTTATTAACAATATACTTAAGGAAACTAATGGTTGTTGTGTAGTGTCCGTCCAAGGTTATGTTTGCAATGCGCGTGTTTTGTCTGTCCATGTTGAAATAGTATGACCATGGCAGCTTTCACAGTAAAGGGGTGCAATTGTACTTACAGTATTAAATAGAAGTTCAGGTAATAATAATTGCTTGATACCACTATAATAAAACTTATTGACAATATAGATCAAGGAAATAATGGTTGTTGTGTAGTGTTACATTTGTCCGTCCAAGTGTTACATTTGTAGTATAGATGTTTCACCTAATTTTTTGGTTGAACTAACAATTAAATTTCAACTACTTGTCTTTTTGTTATCTTATTCAATGGAATTTTGTCATTGATATTTTGTGAGATTTGTCCATCCAAGTCCATCTCACATATGTTACATTTCACTTTTATTTTCTTACAACAGTTGGTTATTTTATCTCTGCATTTTCACCAATGGTAAATGGTATGTCTTAGCATTAAATGGTAGGTCACTTGTTTTAAAACAAAGCATTTTAAAATTCTGGGGTCTGGGCGGACTTTTGGGCCCTTTAATTGTGAAATCTGACCCATGACCGAATGTATAATGAAATGAAGTATAAGAAACATATGAACTCACCTGTTGACCTGACCCAGATCCGTGATCTGATGTCATGCGAGTGTAGCCTAACGTTGTGTCTTGTGTTTACTGAGTTTTATAACAGATCCACATGTAACATATTCATATTCTAGTTCATCTGTTGAAAAAGAAAAACCAACCTTTGAAATCATAACAAGATATGAGACGGTTGGGAGGCCCCTGGCCTCTCTACTACACCCAGCTGAAGTCAAATTTGCCACTGTTCCACATGAACAATGCTTTCTATGCAGGAACAGTGAATTTTCAAACATCACTGCTCCAGTGGAGCAGTATCTTTTCACAAGCATATGGCGCCAATGATCGATAATTTGATTTCTGCTCAAAAAAAGGTGCATGTTGTTAAACATTGATTATCATGAAAACAATTTCTTCTAGAAAGACAAAACTTTTCCCCACCTTGCCTGCAATAGTCAGTATGATTATCATCGTGAATGTATAGGCCTACACTAATGCAAGACTGCTTGCACATGTACGCACTGTATGCAACTGAATGGTATACATGATGTACATTAATACTAACTAATATGGGATATGGTCACCGGGGAGGGCGGACATATGTAGTTGTAATTTAATCCAATTTTGAAGAAAGGAATTTGTCCTGTGATCGGTAAAAAGTTGGAACAGTGATATCTGATCCAGAACAGTATTATTTGAGAAAGTACTGTTACATGGAACAGTGGCAATAAGTGTAAATTTCAACCCTGCCCAGAACTCGATTTTTTTATTTTTTTTATATTTTTTTTTGCAGGACAGATAATTAATGACTTTAAATGAATATGTCTAGAATATGCACCAAGATCTACAAAATGAGCACCAATGTTTGGAAAATGTTCACCGATATAATCATTTTTTTGATAGTGGAAATAATACAAAAATATATGGAGCCTAACTAAATGGCTATTGAAATTTCACCCAGACAGGTGCAAGATCCTAGAAACTGCACGTTATTCTTCTTCGAGTGATTTATGTTACACCATGTTGAACCACAATCTTCAATTTGTAACTAAGGAGGAGGATCTAGAAGTAACTTTTGACTCCAAGCTTACATGTACTTTTGAGGCTCACATCAACGAGAAAGTCAAGAAGGCAAATATGATACTTGGGACTCATCCGTAGATCATTCACATATCTTGACAAAACCTCTAATCCAACTCTACAAAGCATTTGTAAGACCTTACCTATAATTTTCAAATTGTGTCTGGCACCCATCAAAGAAAAAAACACATTGAGTTGATCGAACATGTTCAAAGGAGAGCCACCAAACTTATCCCACATGTGCGTAATCTGCCATATCCTAACAGGCCTAACGATCTGAAACTACCAACATTAACTTACAGAAGAGCAAGAGGTGATATGATTGAAGTATATGAGATGGTCTCACATATATATATGATACAAGAGTTGCAAATGAATTACCTATTCGTAATAATACTAGAACAAGAGGTTCTAAAAATAGGAAAATTCTTCAATCACATTTATTCACCAGCATTAGACATAATTTTTCTCAACCAGATTTGCAAGTTATGGAATAATTTACCTAAGGAGGTTGTGGAAGCATGCAATCTAAACTTTAAAAACAGGCTGGATAAGCACTGGTGTAATCGGCTTTTCACTTTCACTTCAAGGCAGTCACAAATTACATGACACTTGAATCTCAGGCTACTAGCCTTTATTCCAGGAAACATCATAGGTATCAAAAGGCTGAAGTTGCAATATGCTGAATTTGCAATATGAAGTTTTTCTGTATTTAGGTTATCAAGAACTTGCCTGAACAATTCTGAACCTTTAATGAAGAAAACTTATTGAAAAACATGCACCTAGAATCAAAAGTGTGCACCCAGAAATCAAATCAAGAAAATATGTTCTTAGTCCATAGTATATACTGTAGGCTAAGTTGAACTTCTCAAGGGAACTTACAAACTATGCAATCTTGCAGAAAGAAACAGAAGTAGGCCTACACTGAATCATGACTGGTCTGAGAGAAAATATCTAAATCTGAATCGGTAAGTCGGCAAAAATCCTTTAAGAGGACATGAACGCCAACTGAGCGTAAAAAGTATGAGTAAAAAATATATAAAAAAAACTATAAAAAAAACTAGTTAGCAATACAAGTGTTAGTAAGTTAAGCTTTGAAACAGTTGAGACTTGGTGCATGTACAATGTCTGACATAAAGCATTCCAATCCTTTAGTGTGTGAGGAAAGAAAAAGTGTTTATATACACTCTTTTTAGCATAGGAAACCTGGAAATTATAGTCATGATCATTTCTTGTATTAGTTCTGACTGTGGGGATAAGTTCATCTTTATTGATGGCGACAAGATTGTTACTGATTTTATATAGCATACAGTATGTAGCCGAGTGTTGTATCTTCTTGTTTTTAGCAGGGGCCAATCTAATTTATGAAGCATGTTTTTTACACTAGATTTATAGGAGTAGTCTACCATACAGAACCTAGCTGCTCTCCTTTAGATAAATTTAAGTTTATTCACATCACACTGGTGATGGGGGTCCCAGACTGCTGATGCGTACTCAAGTACTGGTCTGACTAGAGCTTTATAAGCAGTGGATTTAACGTCGGTGGGACAGTTTGAGAGGTTACGTTTTAATAGGCCAAGTACAGAGTTAGCTTTCTTGGTTAGGTTATGTATATGTTTATCCATCTAAGTTTATTATCAATTTCAACACCTAAGTATGGGTGGGAGTTAACATGTTTTAGTGGCTGGTTGCATAAGGTATAAAAAGGTGATTTAAAGCATTTCTTAGAGGAAATTGACAAGATGTAGCATTTAAGAGGGGTTGAAATTCATTTGCCATTTGTTTTGCCATTGTTCAAGTTTGTTAAGATCATCTTGGAGGATTTGTTGGTCAGAGGTTTATCAATTGTTCTGTACACAAGGCAGTCATCAGCAAACAGTCT
This sequence comes from Chiridota heheva, assembly GCA_020152595.1. NCBI lineage: Eukaryota > Metazoa > Echinodermata > Holothuroidea > Apodida > Chiridotidae > Chiridota > Chiridota heheva. The sequence goes on along the minus strand of JAIGNY010003647.1, from coordinate 6,333 downwards.
TGTATGCTGTTTATATTATCAGGGATGTCATTTACATATAAAAGAAAAAGTAATGGACCCAAAACAGTACCTTGTGGTACACGGTTAAAACCTGCTTAGAATCAGAATGCAGTACTTTAAACCTGTTTAGAATCAATATGGTACTTTTCAAAAGAAAAAAAAAAAAAACCTATGATTCTCTAAAAACTCATCGTGTGACTCCTGAGGTGAATTAGGCTATTTGATGGGCCTAATTTATTGATCAACACTGCACAGGCTGGCTGTGCAGGAAAAACCAAAATGAATTCATAAAAACATTACATAATGATCTTGATTTAAGATTTAGAAATGTTTTCTTTGCCATAGAATAGGGCACTATCACTACTTGTTATGCTTAACTAAAGAGTTTTGGCTTAAAGGATTAGTTTAGGGGTCAAGCAGGTTTATCCATATGAAAGAGGACTTCAAAAGAAACAAAATGGTGAAAAAGCATTCAAAATCTTATTCCGTTAAGGAGATATTTAGTTTAGAGTTTGAGTATCATTTGTGTAGAAATGACTGAAATCAGACTAGTTGTGATGTCAATTGCTGCAGATTCCTGTCTTGATGTATTCTATCATATTTTGTCCTGTGATTTTGTGGCTTAGAAACCATGGGATGTGTCAGAAAAGTAGTAAAACTGAATCTAGGAAGGGTATTTATAATATACCACTTAAAGAAAGTTTGAGGAAAAATAATTTAAATAGTGAAAGAATTAAATAAACTTTCTTTAAAATACATAGACTTTAAGGAATTAGGCTGTGACATCGCAACTAGTCTGATTTCAGTCGTTTTTACAAAAATGATACCAAACTTTAAACTTAAGTTAAATATTTCAACGAACAAGATTTTGCAATGCTTTCTTCACCATTTTGTTTCTTTTGATGTCCTTTCATATAAGATATGAGATGGACATGCTTGACCACTGAACTAATCCTTTAAATTAACAAAACTGTCATGTCAGTGTCACATGACATAGTCATACTTCATATACTGAACATCTGATCAGAATACAGAACACAGTGCATTAACGTTAACTTAATAGGCCTAGCCTAGGCCTACGTGTAATGCCAGATCAGTATACAGATAGCCTACAGTACGTACCCGAACAAAATGTTCTTGACGGAAAGACTACACAAACAATTAATATGAAAGCTGCTATTCTAACCAAACTTGACAAAGTTTTCCAAAATATAGTGTCTCCATTGTGACAAAAACTTGATATTTCAACACTCTTAAATGTTCTAAACGTTTCTTCTTCTTCCTTCACTACTCAAACCCGAATCCGATGCTACCTGCTCATGATGTAGAAATGATCTAGCCTAGCCTATGCGTAATATACGTACAGTAGGCCTAGGCCTACGTATTATTTTACTTTGCACAGGCGCTAGGCATGCCGTGGCCTAACTGTACTAGTTACTTGGACAGTTGAGAAAGGTGTGTGCGTCAACAGCTGATTGGATAAAAAATATCTCAAAGATTACGTTTCTGACTTATAATTTCATTTTACCACTACTTTAACGACAACTAATACTAATATTTCGATAAAAAATTAAAATTGAATTATCAACTGATCAAATCAACTGATTTTTCTTCACTTTTAATGTAAGGTGTTTTCTTTCTTGTAAAAGAGATCTAATTGTACGGACAATGTCGGTTTTGGTAACAAATACACGTCACCTTGACTGCTTTATGCATGTTGACTAACTTGCATGTTGCTATGAACTTCCGTGTTTGTTGATGACTGGGGATCGAAATAAACTATAAACCAAAGCCTGTTTTAATATACCAATAGGAGGGAGAATGCCCCATTCCGTTTTATTCCCCCTCCCAGTAGTGAGCTTTTGACCCTAGAAAAATATCCCTCTGAATTTATTGAATAAATATATTAAGATTATCAATAATGAATTAAAATGGTCAACTCATTGAATAGTCAAAATTGAGTAAACATTGAGTAACAGGGAAATCTTCAATTTTCTGAGATTTTCCTTCTTTTCCGGAATTTTTTTTTTATTTTGGGGACATTTCCTTCAATTTTTTGGTAGTTTTTTTAATTGTCAAGAAATTTCCTTCATTTTCGAGAAATTCCTTTATTTTAGAGAATTTCCTTTATTTTCGAGAAATTCCTTCACTTTCGTGAAATTTGCTTCAAATCTTGAGAAATTTTCTTCATATTCTGGAAAATTTCTTCTTTTTTTTTTTTTTAATTTTCAGCTTCAATTTTTAGGGAATTTCCTTATTTTCGGGAAATTTTCTTCACTTGGAGGAAATATCCTTCAAATTTCTTCAATTTTCTATATTTTTTTTCCTCAATTTTCTGGGAATTTTCTTCTTTTTTTGAGAAATTTACTCTCATTTTAAAGAAATTTGCTTCATGTTAGTGAAATTTTCTTCAATTTCGGAAAGTTTGCCTCATTTTTATGAAATTTTCGCAAAACTTTCTTTAAATTGTCAAAAAAGTTTCTTCAATTCTCCTTTCTTTTTGGGAAATTTGCGTTCGTTTGTGGGAAATTGGCCTTATTTTCTAGAAATTTTCTTTAATTATCGGAAAGCTTGCTTCTTTTCATGAAATTTTCTTCAATTTTCGCGAAGTTTTCTTAAATGTTCGGGAAATTTCATTCATTTTCTGAAATTTTCCTCATTTTTGCGATTTTTATATTTTTTATATTTTCTGGAAATGTTTTACAACCCTCCTCTCCCCCTCCCCCCTCCATTCACCATTTACAACAGTTCTTTGACATAAGAGACTCGTATATTTTCTAGGTTTGTTGAGATAAAAATACAGTTTAGCTTCCCCCCCCCCCTTCCTTCCCTGTCAAATATCTTTCTACGCCGCTGACTTTGTGTGGAGATGATATATCCCTTTTGCATGTTTTGCCCCCAGTCCAGATTCCTGAAAAAATGTTATGCTATAGACCATAGGCGTCACAAAAATAAGGGGAAACGGGGACCTTTACTTTTGTCATAGATTTGTTTTGTTTTTTGAAGAAATTCCCAAATATTCCTGTTTACAAGCAGTCATTGGTAAATTAATCCTGGTAATTAATTTTTCACGGTTGTTGCTAACTAAATCACTCGCAATTTTCTTAAATGTTGAGAAATTTTCCAAAATTTCCAACAATTTTACCAAATTTCCTTTCAAAATTACCAATTTTATTTCTAAATTTGACCTTATTCAACTAACAACTGGCTGACTGGGCAGACGGAAACATGCAACCGGAAAGGAGAAATCCTTTCAGCTGGCAGTTTGCCCCGGGAAAAAGGAAATTTCCTTAGCTGATTTTTTGGCAATTTTCTTTCATTTTCGGGAAATTTTCAATTTGGAGAATTTTCTTTCAATATTTTAATTTTCCTTCATTTTTGGGAATTTTTTGTTAATTTTCTGCGAGGGTTCTTCAAATTTAAGAAAATGTTGCCAATTTCTTCCAAACCTTACAATAATTTTAACACTGATTTTTCTTTAGTTTCACTAATTTGATGTTAATAATTCCTCCTCACAAACGCAAAGAAAGAATGCAACGGGAAGGAGAAATGACTAGGCATGTCAGGTGGCATGGCAGTTTTTTCATTTTCTAGAAATTTCCCCATTTTCCAGTATATTCAAGACTTTGTTTTTTCTTTCTTAATTTTCAGGACATTTCTTCAATTCTCAAGAAATCTGGAAAGCTGAAAACCTTTATCATTATTATTTTTTAATGGGATAAATATGTTTATTTGAGAAATAAATAACAATCTTATATTTTACACCAGTCAAAATAGTCTATGACTCACGCGCATCATACAGTCATACATATAACTGTATAAAGTATATTGCATACCAGTAAATTTATTATATGATCCCAGTTAAGCAATCTAACTACAAAAATGGTATCATGTTCCAAAATTTCCTTTAAAAAGGAGCAAAACAATGTATATAATCATTATATATATATATATATATATATATATATATATATATATATATATATATATATAGATATCATATATATATATATATATATATATATATATATATATATATATATATATATATATATATATATATATATATATATATATATATATATATATATATATATATATATATATATATATATATATATATATACATATATATATATGTATATATATATATATATATATATATATATATATATATATATATATATACATATATATATATGATATCTATATATATATATATATATATATATATATATATATATATATATATATATATATATATATATATATATCATATATATATATTTATATATATATATATATATATATATATATATATATATATATATATATATATATATATATATATATATATATATATATATATATATATATATATATAAATTCAAGGAGAGGTGAGGGGAACCTAGAATTAAAGTTTGAAACTTTCAGCCCCTCCCTTCTGCCCCACAGAAGAAAAAAGAAAACATATTCCTTCACCACCAATAACCTTGTGGGGAAGCAAGGCCGTTAATTTTCATTCACAAATGGTCATATTTGTGGAGGAAATGGCCCCACGCGGGGCCATACTTTTCTTCCACATGGTAAGGGAAATGTTTAATATCAACCTACATGAATAAAGGCATTAAATGGATACACGATTTCTTCACAAGAAGTTTTGTATTTCTGAAATATGATCCTGTCGTATCGCATATAACCAGCTTAAAATATCAAAAAGGCAAAAATCTAAAGCATAGGCCAAACAAACGGAAAAACAAATTGATACTTATATAGCCAATACGTCCCCATTGATTTGGCAATCTGGTCTTACCCATGAGTACATGCATATAGCTCAGAAACAGGTCATTTAAATCATGGTAAAAGCGAAAGGGGGAGGGGGTGGTTATGCTGTTTTGACCTCTGTTATATACAATTTCGGCCGAAAGCATATCAACGACGACGGGAAAATATTACCACGACGGGAAAATATGTGCTGCAGACAGTGGCCGCGATTTCTGTTTAACATTGGCTTATTAGAGGAAGGAAAGGTGGGTGGAGGGGAGGGGGCGAACTCAAACAGTGGTGTAGCCAGTCAGTGTAGCTTTTTGGGGTAATCATTCCCCTTCCTGTCATAAACGTATTGGGGGACATGTCCCGCGTCTTCTGGGATCGTCGCCTATGGCCGGCTGCAGGCTAATCATGCAGCATTGTACTTCAAAGCGGGACACGCGAACACTTCAAAGTGGGCACTGTGACTTGGGCATGCAGTCTCCATCTCTACTTTCATTTGTTTGCCACAAGGGATTACAGCCCCGTCATAATAGGAGGGGGGGGGGCTGCTGGATATGGTCCTAGTTTGCTGTGTTAATCTTATTTTGATGAATAAGGAAAGTGCAGATTGACTTTAAGTTGCTTCAAAATTTATTAAAATTATAGCAAAATAGTCATCAAGAATTATCATTTTGCATTCAGATACAATTTTCTAAGCCAAGTTTATAACATATAAACATGCATGGGCTAGCATGGCATTTCTTATGTAAACGATTTGTTTTTGATTATCTGTTATATTTTAATGAACTGTTGAAGGTATGTATAGCAAAATCTTATCTAATGTTTTAAATGCCAGTTGTTGCATAAAGTACGTGATGTACACAACTTAGTTCGTCATTTTTAATTAGTCGAAATACAATGGTATACAATATGCAATTATACTGATAGACCAATCAGTAATCGTTTTGGATTTACGCCGCCACATTTTAATCACGATAGCTGGCACTGGCGTAGCCAGAGGGGGGCCACGGGGGCCTTGCTCCCCCCCCCATCCCATATTTACACAAATTAAATTACACCTATATGCCTATGTATCGTACAGATGCGCATACATGAAATGCGAATCTCCCTGCATTCCCTGTAATGTAAATTCGTTGTATCCCTGTAAAACAAAACAAAAAATAATTCAAAATTTTAAATGAATTTTTGACGCAATTCTGAAATTGTCAAGAGCCGTGAACTTGACAAGCCTGTTCTTACTCGATGACGAAGATGGTGGCGCCATTCTGCTACTGCTTTGCGATAACAAAGTACTACAAGTGCCCCATCATTTTGCTCAAAACTTTCCACAAATAGAAATCAATTTGTCTGAATCCTGAAGGCGGTAATTAAATTCGGTTAAACTTGAATTTTGAAAATGTCACTTTTTGCATATGGTTTTTCAAAAAGGAAAAAGGAAAACACGGATGAAGGTAATGTATGCCCAGTCCAGTAAATATATTAATGATATGTATACATAAGTGGCCATTTGTTGTTCTTCTATCGTCTTTTATATAGGCTTAGTTCCACGAGTTTTATAAA
>JAIGNY010003643.1:365000-366382 GCA_020152595.1 Chiridota heheva | reverse complement strand
AGACTCTGAATTTTAAGTCCTTTAGATGACATGTTTTATTTTGTACGAGACTTAACCCTGTACCACTTTCCGCCAACTCACTAAGTACCAGCCCAATAACATTTACAGTCTTTCCAGGAAGCATGGCACAAACTTTAATATCTAATAAATTATGTATCTTCTGACCTTTACGACAGATGACCAGCCTTGTGGTACATAAGTTCACATCCCCACACCATCCCACAAGTTTCAACTTCATCCTTTTACGGTTTTTTGAGACGCGACACAAGATTTTGTATACTCACATAAATACTAGGGATTTGCCATGTCCCTGGTACTGCTACACTCCCACACACAAAGGTGAGTACAATACCTTATTGTCACTTACATTTCTTAAAATTGTTTAATTGTTATATTCAAATTTGATAACTCTCAAAATAATGTACAGAATGTAAATACTTCTTACAAGTTTCAAAATAAGCTGCTAAAGAAAATATTCATTACTTACCAACTTGATGGTGGAACTGCGCTGTGAGAAAAATAAAGAGGACAATATTCAACGAAAACTTCATGGTGGCTTGTTCGAATGTTTGTTACCACACTTGAAATAGTAATGTTGCACCACTTAAGTAATAGTTAGTATTGGTGTATAAACCTTTAAAACATACTCCGTCACGAAAAAAATCGCATCTAGATATAATTCCGAAATACTGTATCCAGACTCCAAAATTAAAAAAACTATTTACCTAGCTGGAGTGACCAATTCATTTAAACCGCCCATTGCTGTTCTGATTGGTCGAATTTGTCAGTTCGTCGTGCACTTAGCATTATCAAATACTATTATATTTATATACATAATTTGTTATAATGAATACGTGATCGAGATTGTTTGAATGGAGGGCGTTTTGTGATCAAGCTTTAATCACAATATTCAAGTTCATCAATTTAGATGCATGTAAAAACGTATGATGGTCCTAAGTACTAGTTTGATAGTAAGCGATAGGAATTAGGACAAGTTTCATATTCATGCATAAACAATCAACGTTTGTGCGATAAGACTATGAATGCCGTTGCTCTCGGCAGTATTCATTCTTTCACACTTTTTCTCGTGTATCAATAATAGTTTGTTTATAATTGTTTCTTTAGATGGAAAAAATCATGATTTAATAGGTCCGAGCGGGGACATTGCAATGATTGCAAAGACTACAAAAAAGTTCGTGTAAAATACTCAGAAATGCAGTAAAATTTGAAAAAGGAGTACTATGTCAAGTCACCTATACCAGTGATACAATGCAGTAAAACAAGTGACCTTCGATGATGCTCCATCTGCCGGTGGCAAATTGTCCACGTCCATGGCTGAAATGAGTTTACTATTCTACAATAATATCAACTTCCAAAACAGA
>JAIGNY010003643.1:355000-360000 GCA_020152595.1 Chiridota heheva | reverse complement strand
ACTTGGTAGGTTGATGAAACACGATGTACAGTTGTGTCTCGCGAAAGGTGTGACGTGTCCCTTCATAAAACTGTTGATGTAAAATAATGTCTCTATGTTACTTTCGTCCCTATAAATTGCTTAGCTCATCGTTGATACAATATATAACGTACCCTTAGAATATATTTATGCTAATTATAGTAATTCTTACTCCAATTTTTTTTAACGGTGGGTAGAAGGTATCAGACAACAAATTGGTTGCTGGTTCTGCAATGTATGTAATCACTCCCAGATCGCCCCTTGAATAATTCATTAATATATTGTCATCATTATTATTCTTTCATACCACACTGATATGCATACAGTCGTCCATAAACAGTTGCAACACACTTTACAGCCTCTTCCGTGCTGTTCGACTGTCCGATCTGCATAACGTTTTCAAGTATCACCGTAGTATTTATTATGCCATGTTGTCACGGAAGCCTTTACAAGAGATAATTAATCAAACAAAAACAAAATCATAATAAAATAATTAAAAAAAAAAAAACAAAATAATAATCACAAAAACAAAATAATCAAGAAACAAAAACAAGATAAACATAACTCACTTTGAAAAGGCTTCCCTCCTCTGTTGTTAAGCTATAAAACGCGTTATATGCAAAAGTAAATTAAGTTAGGCAATAAGATCAGATCTATTTTTCTCCCTATCAGCGGTTGAATGGTGTGTGCAATTTTATTTCACATTTGCAATATGATAATGATAAATGTTGTACATTTCGATAATAGATAACTTGTTTTTCTGTTTATTTGGCGAGAAGACTTTTTTCGAATCTCCCTATTTTATTCCTGGCAGGATATATTATCAGGACAGAGTTTGAGATGATTGTATTTGCAATTACTTGTGTCTACTATAAATACAATTATTTTCAACATTTAAAACTTGCTCTTTTTTCTTCCATCCCCTTTTCTATTTTTTGTTTGGTGTTTGGTGCTCTATTTGGCAGAGCGTTATATTGGCTTTTCCTCTTTTTTGCTCTTGTTAGAAGTGTATCCAAGTAGTTTTTAGAAATCTTTGTTTATGACTACGAAATGGTTTGAACCATGATGTGGTTCGTAGCTGTTAGAAGTGTAGATAGAAGGGTAAATTATGTTTAGAGAAACAGTAAATGAGAACCATGGTGTGGTTCGTAGCTGTTTGAAGTGTAAATAGTAGGGTAAATTATGTTTAGAGAAACAGTAAGTGATTTATAGCAATGCTCAATAGTTAAGTAGTTCCTTTTATTCTTATTAGAAAATAACATCTGATTTGTGTTAATAATAAGTTTCTCGTACAGCAGTTAAACAATGCAAATATACCTTGAGAACATTTATTTTGTCAGTTTGCCTTATTAATATCCCCCACTCACTCAGGCAGTAACTTGCAAATGTAGAAATGCTAGTCCCTCTATGAAACATAAATCTTTTTAAACTGGTGCATTAGCTTCGACCTGATTATTGAAATGAAACTAATTAAAATCAAAAACATACATAAACTTAATTTATTTAACAAAAAACCTAACTATTCCTCTATGCTTTTCGTTAAAGGACAAAGCTCAGCGGTCAAGCAAGTCTATCTTATATGAAAGAAACAAAATAGTGAAGAAAACGTTTATAAATCTTATTCCGTTATGGAGATATCTACATTTAGAGTTTTGCCTCATTTGTGTACAAACGACTAAAATCAGACTAGTTGTGATGTCATTGCCTCAGATTCCTCAATATTTGTATGTATTCTATCATATTTTGTCCTGCGATTTTGTGGCCTAAAACCATGGGATATGTCAAAAAAGCGGAAAATCTGAATCTAGTAAGGGTATTTTTAATATACCACCTAAAGAAAGTTCTGGGAAATATAATTTAAATAGTAAAAAAATCCAATAAGCTTTCTTTGAAATACATTAATAATTGTTAAGAATATGAGGATAAAGAAACCACTTTTCCAATATAGACTTACTACGTACGCCAGTCATTTCTACACAGATAAGCTATCTTTAAACTTGAATATCTCCTGAACGGAATAAGATTTTTGAACGTTTTTTTCACCATTTTGTTTCTTTTGAAGTCCTCTTTCATATAAGATGAAAAATATTGACCCCTGAAGTAATCCTTTAAAATTACTTTGGCCAAAAAGTGAGGGCGACTTTTTTGTGATAATTTTCGGGCATTTCGTCCACATTTAATCAAATGTCGCGACCTGTTTTTTCGTGGATTTAATCTGAATGAAAGTTTGTTCACTCGCTGAGTGCTCTCGAACGTTCACTGTGTGTACGTACGTATGTAACCTAATGTATGCACACGTAAAGCAGTTAAGCCTTTTTGAACTTGAAGTTCTGATCTTTTCTTCTTTTTCTGGTACAGTATACTAATGAGAGTGACAAAATCATAGGGCCTACGTTAAACTTAAAACTTGATATTTTTAGCCGATAAAGAAGCCTGGGCTTAGGAGGATTTGGCTAATACTGTAAGCTAGAAGATGATTATGAGTATTTGACTGTAACGTTAGTGTAATAACCACCTTTCCAAAATACCATGTCCTAAATACCATGTGTTGCTTAAGAACACAGTAAGCCTCGACGTAAAAACTCATCGCTAATTTATTACCAAATGACAATTGGAATGCGTTCCAAACGTGAAAGACGCCAACTCCAAGCAAAGTATATTGGGTGAACACGTTTACAAGAAAAAATAACACGAAATAATTTTCCTGTGCATTTGTGAAGTCCTAACAAGCGAGTACCCTACACACCTAGGCCTATATGTGCATGATTGACAGTAGAGCTACATGAGAAGCCTATACAAGACACGTACTGGATTATTTATGAGACTCCAATAAAATGCGCCCTCATTTTCGGCCGAGTGCTGCTTTAACTTTTCATTTTATTTACTTGTTTTTAGCTCAACATCCCTGTGAGCAATTTTGAGCTTATGTGGGGCTAGTCCAAACTCCCGATTTTTGTTCGGATTTCGCTTGGTGCAATCCAAATGAATTTAACCTAATAACATTGGCTCGGGAAATACCACCGAATATCTCCGATGGAAAGAAAACTCTGCTTTCGTTGATCGAGCCTTAAAATACAATCTGACACATGCGTTAATTGAGCTTATACCACAGCATATCTCAATTGGGGTATAACATTTGTAGTTGGTAGCTCGTTGGGCTATAAGTTGGTTTATGCTAAAAGCTCAAGAATGGCTAAAATTTCCAGAATAGGCTATCCTCAATAGGCATCCTTTCAAAATCTTCATGATTCCTTTCACATCACACTTCACTTGGCACAATTAACTCCCTGTTCACAAGAAGTTTATTGTTCGCGTGCAGATGATAAAGTAATAACTGATGCGTAAAATTACTAGGTTACGATGGGTGATCTTCAAGAATTAGTTCAGGGGTCGAGTAAGTCCCATCTTATATGAAAGAGAACTTTAAAAGAGATTTGGAAACACTTTTTAGTTATATTTTCTTATAATGATAGCCACTGAGAAGTGTATTTGTGGGATGCTGATTAATTGTGATTCATTAATTGCGATAATAAATAATTTGCTCAGAATGTCCAAGATATTAGCAATATTATGGGAAATATGCCATAGTAAAAATAATGTCTAGTTGCAAAGATGTAAATCAGTATTTTGCTGTTAGTATATGTCTGTATGATTTCAATTTCAAAAGCAAACATTGTTAATAAAATTTGCATCATATTGCTTTAGGCTTACTTGGGAAACAGTTTTCACGTACTCAAACGATATTAAAGCTCCAATAGGCAGTGGGACAACAGTAGAGTCCTGGAGGCTCGTAGAGATGTTGGCCTCTGCAGCGGTGTCCGACCCACGGCGGCAAATTGGGGGAAGGGGGAAGTTGCCCCTGGCCCTCGAGTAAGGGAGAAGAAGGTGTCCTTTTCAAAATGTGCGGACGGGGGCAGGAGGTGCCCTTTTGAAACTTCTATGAAATTATTTTAGGTCATTCTTAAGGCTTGAAAACACATAGTAATCCACTCACTCACAAATACTACATAATGCGGCAAGGTTGTTACATACATTTAGTATTCACTTGACACAATTAAAGCATATCATTTACCAGGGGCACCAACACCGAGGGCCGTGGTGGGAGGGGCATGTCCCAATACTTTTGAAACAGCAATTCTTAAAAGAAGCCTTTTACTTATTCGCACGATGGGTATTTGTCAACATTGGTCAACCTGGCTCCCCAATTTCAAACCCATAGGCGGAATTTGCCTACCGAAAGTGGGGGGAAATCAAAAGGTTTTTTTTTTTTTTTTTGGGGTCACAAAATTACTTTAAAATACATCACATCACCATACAAAAGTACCCATTTGGACAAAAAGTGAGGGTGGGGAAGTGTTCCCTCCTCCCCCAAATCCCGCCTATGCTCAAACCATATGTGTAGGAACCATGGGGCAGGGGCACATTTCACATTTCCTCCATCCCTTTTTAAAATGAAAAGTGCCCCTCAATTACTGTCAAAAAATGCCCTTGAACTTGATTTTCTACTCCCTCCCCCTTGCCAGAGTTCCTTTCGACACCCATATGGCGCTTCGGGTCCCATATACAAAGATATTGCAGTTTTATTGTTCCGGGATAGACCCAAATCGATTTTGCCCATGGCCTGTAAGGTTTACCAGTCCGGGCATTCCCAGCCTTTTGTTGCGCCACTGCTAATTAAACTTGTATTCCTTTGCTTTCTTATACCTACCCAAAACATATATTGAGCTACTATCATATCATTGATGTTCTAGCATCTCATCAATATTAAAAGCTTCCGCTTGCATTTCCAAAAAAAATAAACATCAAACATGGATTACTTTCCTAACAACCCCTAGTCAGATAAAATCTGACTGTAGTATACACTATTCACTTGGTTCGATTCGTGACCGAGGTCTTCAGACCGCATAGTAACCGCGCGCAGCTGGAGTGAAAACAAAGCGATCAGCTGTGTTTGTTTACATGTCATATGGAATAGAGGGATT
>JAIGNY010003643.1:205000-350000 GCA_020152595.1 Chiridota heheva | reverse complement strand
TTTAAAAAAAGTACAATTAATATTATATTTTTTTCATTCAAAGTACGAATCTGTTTTTTTAATATTATTTTATACGTTTTGTTTGAGGTAGAAAGTTCTACTGCCCTCAGTTGCAACCAACATGGGTGGTTGACTTAAAAAAGTATCACGACTCTGTAACACTGTAGGTATAGGAGTTTCGACTCTCGGCCTTCGGCCTATACGTAAGTATAGGACAAATGACGTCACGCTCTCTGACAATGCTGTTGCAATATTATGCAACATTACCGAAACTACAAACTTTTACTTCCGATGGCTACTAACTTCTCTTCTTACCTTATTATAAACACGAAAAATATAGTCCACGGTATTAAGGAGATGTTTCCGAATCAAATGATGATGTCATCGAGCAAAACTTGTTGCTAGAAATGTATCAAAAAGCTTCATTTTCTGGAAGTTTTGGCTCCTTGGTCCAAGTTTTACAGTGAAATTCCTGCGTAGAACTGAATTTTCTACGCTGAGCATTGTGATGCGTACGCGAGTGTACACAAGTCAGAGAAAGAGCAACACGGGCGAGGAACTTTTACAGGCATTTTTCGCTGGCGTATATAAAGCGCAGGAATTGGATTGTACTGTTTGAGTGTTGCAATTCCAACGTGTATAACGCCATAGGCGATATGCGCGTCAGGAGGGTAAGATATTCAAAAAGTTAGCGCACGATAATTGCGAGGCGTAATAAATTTTATATGTGCACGCACATACACATGCGCATGTATTACATGTATTGTTGAGAGCGTTTCACAATTTTGAAAAAAACTGACAACAAATTGTTGCTTTTTTTTCTCTTTCTTTCTAATTTTGACAATTTATCGTTGTTGTTTCTCTTCAAATTTTACAACTGCAGCTGGAAACAAACTGAAGTAAGTGTGTTAAATTTTTCAGTGAGAAGAGAGTTGAATTTGTTATCGAAAATAAAGTCTCCCTGGGAACTTTTTTTAGACGTTAAATCCCATTGACTTTTGTTAAGTGTGTGGCGTCATTTTTTCAATGGAGCACAGATGATCTGTGCAATGGACATGCGGCACATACCCAAATCGGTAGATTTGTAGATCTGCTCTATTTGGGTATGTGGATGATTACTACCCCAATACATATGTTAGGCTACTACATCATTGGTGGTCTGGTTAAGTTCCCTGGTTTGTAAAGCGCCGCTGTGTTACATAGAGATGTTCAAATTACTGTGTCCCTTCAATCTAGCAGTCTAGTAAATATCTAAATTTGTTCTGTCCTCCACGTATCGTCTTTAGGATTGTTGGAATGCTGTAGACCCAGCTGTAGAGAAGCGTTACGTAACATGTACACGTTCACGTTGCTTAAGTTTATTCTATAACAGTATCCTTGATTTAAAGTATGGTAGCGAAATTGTAAAGTTAGTTGCCATCTAGTACAGTAACTATACCTTCATCAGCTGCACTTCACAAAGTTTGCTGATTTGAGGTATTAGGGTGTTTCAGCTGACGTCATACGGTCACGTGATTTTGTGTACATCGCCATTGTGTCGGGCGAAAACGATCGTCTGCTGTACACTTGTTTAGACTTATAAACGCTTGCATGTTGCTATATAATATAAATTTTCTAAGATAATTATGCCGGAATCTTGCTCTGCCGTTGATTGCACTAATAGATGTGTGCTGGGAATAAAAAGACGCATTCTCGATTTGCATCTGATCCTGATCGACGTTCGAAATGGCTTTCTGCTGTACGACTCAACGTCTTTCAACCTTCGGTTCACACCAGGGTTGCCACTCTAAATCTTATGTTTCCCCTACCACGCATGCGCATTTCCCTACATCTCCTCTGCACTCTTCGGCCCTTCTTCACTTACAAAATTGTTCGTTTTTACTTTGTTTGTAACTACAAAAATTAAGTTTTCCCTACACACTAATAAAATTAAATCAGTGGATCTACTGGCAATCTGTGTCACTATACGGGTATGGTACAAGAAAATCATAGCAAGAAATATACACAGTATACATGATTCTCAGACGAGATTTGTTTAAAAGTCTCTAAGAATTTTGGTGTTCGACTATGACCTCCAGCTTGTTTCCTATCTATCTTGCCAAATAACCATTATTTTTCTTAAATTTGTAAATCCCCCTACTCTCCCCTACAGAATTGTCATTTTCCCCGTAGGTGCCCCCTACATTTGGTTAAAATCCCATACCGTAGGGGATTTCCCCTACAGTGGCAGCCTTGGTTCACACTAGGATTGCAATGAGCACTTTATGCCAGGTATGTGGGATTTATCTGCGTATAACGAACAATCAGATGGCGTTCTTGTAAAATTTACTCTTCGTCACGGTATACCCGGTTAATATATAACACTTCAGAAAAATATGAAGTAAAATCGCTGCCGTGAACAAAAACAATAACATTCGCTGTACTGGTAGGTAGGTTAGCAGACAGTATGTTTGTTGTAAGCGTGATATAACTGAGCTGTGTGAAAACGCGTGAAACGCATCGACGCTTTCCCGGCAAAATGGCTTCCAGATGAGTTAGAGTCACGTGATGAAATCCTTTTATTCACTTGGTGGAAATTTGACCTAAGGTCTTTAGACCGCACAGCAATCGCGCGCATTTACCCCGCATTGGAGTGAAAACAAAGCGATCAGCTGTGTTTGTTTACATGCCATACGTACCGCAAACAGTACACGCATACGGACTTGCCCCACGTGTATCGCGCAAAGGTCTTTTTCACTCCAGCAAATGACGTCATCTGACGGGTGTGACGTGACACCAAGTAAATAGGAAATCGCCCATCAAAAAAATATATAATGCACGCCGAAGCAAAAGTCAATGGGATTTAACGTGTTCAAAAAAGTTGCCCTAAAAATTTAGGTCAACTTAAATTTCAGTATTATAATAAATACCAACATACATGAAAATTCATACACCCTAACGAAAATATGTCAAAACTTGGTGAAGAAAACAAAATTCCGATCCATTTTGTTTCCGCGTACGTTAAAATAATAACACGCAGTGTCATGTACAGAAATGCATCTTTAAAAACGTGCACGATCGATTACGCTTGCGTGTTTTTTACTGGTACGCACGCTCGAAAAAAGACAAAACTAAGGAAATGTTTGCGCAACACGTTCAAAAGTAGTTTCTTTAAAATAACCGGCGGATCTGTTGATCTTCGATTACACGAGTACACTTGCGTCAATCGTACATTTTGTTAGTCTGATTACGCGATACTCATGCTGTTCAAGCATTTTGAGTCAAATTTCGTAAACAAATAATCTGTTTTTTTACTTTTGAGGAACAATATTGCTTAGATAACCAGCCTACCAAGTTTGTGAACATCCTAGGTACAAACTATAATAATCTTTGTAACATTTGGAGGTCATATAGGAAGTCAGAGTTACTATGAAATTAAAAATTGAGATCATCGTTAACTTTGCACAGAGAAGTCAACGACGATTTCTCCGTCTAGTTGCCATCAATCTTGTAAACCTAGCGGCACGTTGAAAACCTTAATGTATCATACAATCAAATTTACAAATGATTTTTGCGGTGAGGTCTAGAGCCTACCCAGCCCTATTTGCTACCCAAAATACTGTGAAATAAGAATTAGAAACAATGATGATAATGGATGTGATTGAGAAGTCCGAATCTGCATATGCCTCTCCAATTGTTCTGGTAAGAAGCCTGATGGCTCAATTCGCTTTTGTGCGGATTTCCGGAAACAAATTTACAGTTTTACGTCAAAATCAAAGTGGTTATATTAATGATTTATACAATTATTTTTTATTGAAATAAAAGTGCACAAAAAGTAACGATAAAATTAAATTGGCAGTAAAAAAAATTTTAATCAACAATTTGCGTAGAATACTTAATTTACACATTTCTTTGGTATCTTTTATTTTTGAAATGCTTGACTCTCTACTGCCCTCACTTGGAACCAACATAGGCGAGTGACTTTAGAAAGTATCACGATTTCGTAACACTGTAGGTATAGGAGTTTCGGCCTTCGGCCTATACGTAGTACAGGGCGAATGACGTCACGCTTTCTGGTTTCACATTTACTCGTACGGCAAGGAATTTACACTTCAACCAGACCACCACCCTGTAGCTTACATTTCTACGGATGAAGTAACTAACGGTAGAGCTATGAGGTGGGCGTTAAGCTTACAACCGTATAGGTACACTATTCGTGTAGTAAAAGGTATTGATAATGCGGCGCAGATTTTTGAGTACATGTGTTAAAGATTTATTAGTGTGTCTGCTCAAGACTAAGAATTATTCGCTGAAAAAGACCCTCTCAACGCGCAAGATTGATCATCGCCAATGGAAAGTTCAAGCTGCAAACCGCAATGCCTGGAGGCAGATAGACCATAGCCTATGTTAAACTCAGGCTGCATACCGCAATGCCTAGAGGCAGATAGATTATCGCCAATGGGAAGCTCAGGCTGCAGACAGCAATGCCCGGAGGCAGATAGACCATCGCCAATGGGAAGCGTAGGCTACAGATCGCAATGTCTGGAGGCAGGTAGACTATAGCCAATGGGAAGCTCAGGCTGCAGACCGCAATTCCTGGAGGCAGGTAGACTATAGCCAATGGGAAGCTCAGGCTGCAGACCGCAATTCCTGGAGGCAAATAGACCATAGCCAATGGGAAGCTCATGCTGCAGACCGCAATACCTGGAGGCAGATTGACCATCGCCAATGGGAAGCTCGGGCAGCAGACTGCAATGCCTGGCGGCAGATAGACCATCGCCAATGGGAAGCGCAGGCTGCAGATCGCAATGTCTGGAGGCAGATAGAGCATAGCCAATGGGAAGCTCAGGCTGCAAACAGCAATGCCTGGAGACGGGCAGTCAAATCAGCAACCTCCGCTTTCGAGACCGAAAGGAGATCCAGCGTCGGGGAGAAAGAAGACGTATAAAAAACCACCAGCTCTTACAAACAGCCCAACCTTTACATGCAGCCGCTGTGGCAGGGTTTGTCTGTCAAGGATAGGTCTCGTCAGCCACCAGTGTGCCTGTAGCCGTGGTATTCCTTCCTGAAACTTCGTACGCGAAACAAAGCCAAGAGTATGTATTAAAGGTGCTAGGACATGTGTTGTTGCGGTAAGAGATGAAGGATATGTATTGCCATGTAATACCCCCAGTAATTTTCTGAAGAAGGGGGGTGTGTCATTTAATTCGTTGAAACCTACCGAGTGCATGTGAAAATTGAGCAAATGCCCTATTTCCCTTTTTTTCACCCGGACAGCAGGTGTCCTTTAGTTGCAGTCACGGGCAGTTCCGGGAGGGCAGGGGTCAAATAGGGTCCTGTTTCCTGTTAAGTTATATAAAGATAAGCGTGCCAAACAAGCAGATGGTAAGTATTTTAGCTGTTCTTAAACTTTAAGGATGCCGTCAAGTTCAAACGTTACCTACGGTCCAACGCAATGCAATTTGGGTTGGTTTGGGTTAGTTTGGATTGGTTTGGGTCAGTCCATGTTTCACAAACGCGCGTTGAAGGCAATACAAAACTTGTGAGTGAACGGATAGGGGGAAATTGACGTTTAAATTGATAAACAAGAGGTACGATTTATAAGATTTTCGAGACGCAATTTTGCCATAACAGCATTTATCTTTTGTAGAAATTTGTTATGAAACTTGTGCAAGCTCTTTTTTGTGTTTCATCGCGACGGTTGGGCCCAGCCAAATAGATAACTGCGGCTGTGTTTCAATGAAAACATAAATTATGACTACATACAAACAAGTTCAGAAGTATATGAATGAATATTTGCTTTTTGATTAATTTTGATGTGATATAAATTGAATAATGAGATAAGGTATCCAGTACGGTGGTTGAATTAAATGACAGCATACAGCAGATCAACAGCATATCTCTGTATGCGCAACTTGCTTTAGGAAAGACAGTGGGAAAGAAGTAACAATCTGTATCTCAATTCTAGGTTCTATAACTGGTTTCTGTTTAACTGAATATCAGAAGAGAGCTGTAAAGTGATTTGAATTAATTCAAATTTTGCCAATTCTATTTTTCTTTTTTGCAGAAGCTATTTCTTTTCGCCTTGTAAAGGGGATATCTCCTTTTGACGGATATGTCAAAGTTTTAATAGAGCAGTCCCGGTTATTAGTATGCGGTATTAATTGGACAAGACAAGCAGCTGAAGTTCTTTGCAGAGAAATAACCAATGGTGAAAACTCGTCGAATTGGTGGCTAGTGGGAATCAACAAAAAGACGAGGATTTTAGATCTTACCTGTTTGGGCAACGAACGTACACTGTCTAGTTGTTCGAAAGCCAGAAGAACGAGTCAGAGTTGCTCATCATCTGTATATTTGACTTGCAGTAAGTCAAGTTCATAGGATAGTCTGAAAAATATTTTGGAAAATATTATATTTACCAAGAGGGGCTTATCAAGGCGAGTGTGCCGTAATTAAAATAGTAATATATGACATTTTCTTCTTTCACCCATTGCCGTTCTGTTTAATTCCATGTATATGCCTTTATCTGGTTAATGTTAATGGTTGGAAGCTATTAATTGAATGATAAATTCAATATCTTTAAAAATGCTTTTTCTTATCAGGAATTGAAAACATACATAGGCTGGCCTATTTCAATTGAAGTAGATTTAAAGGCCAACTATCGTGATTAAAATGTGGCGGCGTATATTTTATTCCAACACAATTGGCCTATCAATTTAAGTGCACATTGTACAATTGCGTTTCGGCCAATCAAAATACACGAATGGAAATATATTTACCTCCGCGTTATAGAGACGATAAGTGGCCTTTAAGCATTCGCAAAATGTGAATGGGAGTAAGATGGCAGTTTTGTTTCTTCTTAAAAGTTAAAAATAACTTTTAAATTTAACTTTAGGTAGTTCACATGATATTTCCCCTCTCTTTAAAGATGCAGATAGCACATGTACGTTTACAAATTACTCAATCACGCATACAACGACATTTATGAAGAATTTTATAAACCATTGCTCTTATGCACTATGCAATTTTACTGCTGACAAAAGTAATGTTTTATACGCAGTGGAGTATCTAATAATTTTTTTCCCACAAGTTATTTACCTCTTTGAGAACCTGTATATACTGATATAATGAAAACGAGTGGGGCTAGGGACAGAGACTCCTTTCAAAATAATACATTTTATAAATGAAGGTATTCACATTTTTTCAAATGTCAATTAGAAGGAGATGAAAATGCTATACACGAGGCTGTCTTTTGACAAATTATATCTTGAAATTAAGTTAATGACAACAAAGTCCCTGGCTCCCATGCATTCGTAAATGTGTAAATTTGAGTATTATATGACTTTTCTTATTCGAATTCATTTGATCATGCACAGTTAATATTTCTTTAAAAACGGATCATAACACACCATGTACAGGGAATCAAGTGTGCTGCGACCTACCTTCAAAGACAAGTTAGCTTAATATGAAATTAAACTTGTAATGAATCATTTTATTTTTCAGATCATATTTCGTCAAAGAACTTTAAACCGTCAATCGATTTCACTTGCGACTTCAGTATATCAAACACCGCTGTGCTCCGACAACCGGTACCATTGTAGATGTGATGAACTGTGCCACTTCTTTGGAGACTGTTGTAAAAATAAGGATATCATGCTTTCAATGTAGGATTTCTGGAAAGGACAAAATTCCCTGACAGTGAATTACTTGACTGTGTCAGTTTACCTGTCTTGCCAGGGGAGGCTACTCCAACCGTATGGATGATCACGAAATGCCCTGTTAGTGAAAATCAAACAGCTCTTGTGACTAATTGCACGAAGGACTGGTGGAATGAACTGCAAATAGAAACAAGTCTCATACAACCAGTTATTGATGAAATTAGGAATTACGTATAAAAATAGATATTGTGCAGAATGCAACGGAATACATGAAACAGCAATTCAAATTTTGCCAACTGTGCATAAATGCGACACTTGCCCAGATTTATATTCTTTACGTCCTTCTGACATTATTGATCAAAGTTTTGACAAGTGTTACGTACATTTTAAACTTATTTGACCAATTTCGACGTTGTGATAAAACCTTGATTGGAGAATGCCCTAAAAATAAAGACAGTGCCTATATCATTCAAGCCGAAAAATGTCGAAAATTAGTCGCTCCAGTTCGTGTAAATGGATCAACATTATACAAAAACTCGGAGTGTGCAACCTGCAACGGAGTTGGTATATTAGATCAAGAGTGTACAAGGTATGGGTGGTGCTCTTTTACAGATAGCTCTGTCAGAAATGCGTTCAATGTATTTGACAATAAAAATCTTAAGGTAGAAAAACCTAATGAGGACTTAAACATTATCGAGAACAACACTGAAAAGTCACGGACATATTTTGAAACCTGTGAGCTGCGCGTTTACTTAGCGTTGGAACTGTATGAAAAACGTGGATGTCATTTTTTCATAGAGAGATCAAAGGCTTGTTTTGTCCAAAGTTTGAATTCTTTGGAGATTACTGGACTCAATCTTACATCGTCAGAAGATGGTCTTCTGCCTAATTTGCCTGCAGAAACAACTGATATCATATTCGATTTAGGGAAAGATTTGCTTTTGCCAGAATCACGATACAGCCTTGAACTTTCTTTACTCACTTTTCTTTCTCGCAATGAAACAATTGAACAGCTTTGCTACATCCGAAACATATATGTCTTTGACATTTGTATCAATACACCGAATACAGCTTCATGTCCGGGAGGTACCATCACTTCGATTCGAAACAAAACTCGTCAATACAATGAGAGTTTGGAGATTGAAATGGAATGGAACAAATCCTATGCTAAGCGTGCTTGGTATAGCGTTCGCAATAAATTACTTGTACCAGAGTTTGACATTTAAACAGATATATTCATTTGTAAAATACCATTTAATTTTAAGGAAAGGAAAAACGCTATCATCCTGACAGAAGACATCATAACAGAAGACGGAAAAAGTTTATTCTATTTTGAAAAAGTTCTTAGTGGGTTTGCAGTACTATTGTATCTGGCAACATTTGTAACGTATGGTTTTTTCAAACCATTACGGAATGCGTTCGGGATTGCATTTATGATTTTTTTGTTCTCTGTATCAATTGCGATATTGCTGCTGGAATATGTAAACAAAAACGTTTTAAATAACACTTTTGTGTGTGTTATGTTTGCGGCCATCGGACATTACATGTGGCTCAGTGCTTTTTCGTGGATGTCCATACTTTCTTGGGAGCTGCGTAGGACATTCGCTACAAAATTTACAACTTTGCAGACAAGATCATCAAAAACTATTGCGAAATACTTTATTGTTGGTTGGGGTCTGCCGTGTGTAATTATTATTGTTTGTTTAATACTGCACGCTAGTAGCAGACTAGATCTGAAGTTTCAATACGGGGCGGTACAAAAAACTACACTCTGCTGGATTGACGATCAAGTTTTCGCTATTTTTGTGGTGGGTGTTCCACTCGGATGCTCTATGCTGTTTAATATGATCATGTTTGTAATGACAATTTACGCCCTTACTAAACACAGGAAAGATACCGCAGTTTTGTCAGCTGGAAAGAAAGAAAACAATCTTAGAAAGAAGACGGATATTATTATCAACATTAAGGTATGTCTTTTAAAATTACGTTCTTAAGCAAAGAGTGCAAGATCCAACCACTTTCATTTGCATGCCTTAGGTTTTGTATTAAAAGTGGTATATTTCTACCGAGTTTAAGCATCTATTAAATTATATTTTTTGGAAACGCAAATCATTGCTTATGTTGCATTTCATTTGACTCAAAACAAAACCCCAAACCTCAAATTGGCATATTCATCGTGCGAAGGTTTATTGTCATTGTATGGAAAATTGTTTTAGTGCTATAATAATTACTATTGTTGTTCTCTAATTTCTTCGACGAATGATTTTAACTTTTTGATCGTAATGTGTCACTGCATGTCACTGCTTGTATATTATCTCCTTTCAACTGCTTTTGCAATCGGTCCCGGGACCTTTCTTTGTTTAGTTTGTAATGTGGTGCCAAATGATTTAAGGTTGATATTACAAAAACAAATTCGGCAAAAACATCTTGCTCAGTATACAAGTAAATTAAAATACTTCGAAAACAAAATGGAGGAAATTGTTCACGATAGCTCAACGTCTTTCATATATTCTTTCTATTCGTCTTGTTGCAGATCTCGACCATAATGGGTCTTACTTGGGTGTCTGGTTTCATTGCATCAGGAAGCGGTTGGCAGGTTTTGTGGTTTCTGTTTTATTTTCTCATCGCTGCAAATGGATTTCTCGTCTTTTTTTTTTGGATTCAATTCTCGAATTCGGAAGATGTGGGCTGATAAGCTTGGATTAAGGTCTAGGGATCCTCCAAGAGTAGCAAAACGGAAGATACCATTCTTTACAACCGAGAATTGGCCAGAAAAATCCCAAAAACTTGAAAATGTAATGGAATAATCCAGTCACGAGCATTTGTTTGCAACACAGAACCAGGATGGTACTGCTGATAATTCTTAGAGGTTAATTTGTTTTATTTTCGACTTTAACTTTAACTAGAAGAATAAATAAACTGCCTTTGCTGAGAGAACATCTGTAAGTAACAATAGTTCCAGAGGTCATTTCATTGGGGCTAAATCTTTCTAGTGATCCTTGCTAGTTTGTAAAATACGGACCACGACCAGTTTAGAATGATAACAAAATATCTGGTTGCAAGTATCTTTATTATGTTTTATTCTGACATATAGGCTGATAATCAACACATAGTGTAGATAATCCCCTTGCGAAGTTATATGCGTGAAAAAATGACCGGAAGTACATATTCTTCCACTTTAAATTAATCAGTATTCCACAATTCATCCGAATTGGGATCTCCGCGAGGAAATCTGCCTACCGATCTGTGTGTAAGGTAGTATACACTGTAATGCAGTATCTCCCTTTCACCTGAACTAGACGTAAAATGCTTTTGGTAGACTTACATTTCCTCTATATTTGCATGCGTATTGAAGGCATTTTATAAACGTCAATTCGTGGTATCAGATATTAAATTTCTTATTTCAGAAAATAAACTCCTCAAATCAGAAATAAATTTAGTTCGGAATATAAAAACTAATTTGAATTCATTACAATTCGATTCTTATGAGATAAAATTATCTCATTAATAACCTATCAGGAACTTAAAGGCCAGTTATCGTCTCTAACGTGGAGGTAAATATATTTCAATTCGTTTGGTTTGATTAGTCGAAATACATTGATCTAATGTGCATTCATACTGCATGATACGCCAATCAGAAATCGTTTGGAATAAAATGTAGGCCGCCACATTTTAATCACGACAGATGACCTTAAAATATAACAATTCGAAAAACGTGTTTTTCATTAAAAATGAAATCACCAAAGGTCTTTAAAAGCTATCTTAATTTGTTAACCATACTTTCACCTTACGCCATCTTGTTTTTGTATGCCAATTTATTCAATTTCTTGGAACCGTGTGAATTTCTACATCTTTCTACGATCTTATTTCTCATTGTATTTAGTCATATATCATGCTATTGTCTAATTTTTCTTAGCCAACGACGAATGGCAGATTATCTCATTCTTCAACATAACTTAACAGAAGAATTGTCACTAATCCTTACATAACAACAGACTAATCCAGGAAATAACAAAAGCCTAACGTGTGTTGAATTGTTCTTGCTTCATGTAACTCTCTTGACTGCTTAGACCTATGATGCTTCTTGTAACTCTCTTGAACCAAAGAGCTTCCACACAGCTCTTTGCTTGAACTTCTAAAGGACAGTCAACGAATCCTATATTCTTTTTTGGTGTCCATGTGTTTCGTCGTGTTTGTTATCCGCTTTAATTTGTGACAACTTGTCGTTTGATGATAAGTGTCAAACTTTTTAATCTACTGTAGCTAGAGCCTTAAAAAGGTTTACATTTTGTAATACTCAAGAGAATAGAAAAATTAATAATAAATATGACTATTATACCTTTCTCAATTATAAAAATAAAGCATTTTATGTGAACAGAACAAACAAAATTTTGATGACTGCCAAGCAGAAGGATAACAAGAAATTTGGTTTTTCTTTAAAGTAAAATCTTGAATTTGGTGGTAACATTTCTAGTAGGAACTGGTTTAATATCATTAAGTCTTTACATGATGTCGGTGACTTTTCAGTTTGAGTGAGTTTGAAATTAATCCATTGTTTCTACCCTTTAATGAAAGCCTAGTTCTATAGTTGGCATTGCTTGTTCTACGCTCTAAACCCCTATGCACAAAGATGATATTATAAAAGCCGTTAAATCTTTGAAAACTGGAATGCTTGTGGTATTGCCGGTATTCCACCCGAAGCCTTATGCTTCTAATGTATTTGTTGATATTATTCTTAATTTGGTCTCTATGTTTTAATCACAGGTATTTACCCTCGGGAAATATCAATTGAAAGTTATCCAACCTACTTCCTTAACCATGTTGTAAGTTTAGTTGCTGCCATGTTACGTCTATAAGAAATAATCGGTTGCCGCAGTTTGAATAGTGTATCATCTGCATACATATCTACTTTTGCTTCTTCAATCACATTATAAAAGCGGTTCAAGAATTGATTAAACCTTGTGGTACAACTGTATTAATTTTATATCGTCCCATGTTACCTGATTATTAAGCAGCCTAAGAAAACAAATGAATTTATGAAGTAAGAGATCATAATCGAAATATATACATCTTAGCTTTGATAATTATCTCTAGACTTGTTTTATATTGAATTCAATTCATTTTCCAGACACTTAAATGATTATAGCATCATGAGACTTGATGCCACAACAATGTAGTACTGTGTTGATGAAACTTCAAATAAATGTTTTGTCATTTTGCTCGGACATTTGGTATATCATCCCATTATGTCAAACATTTGTTGATATACAATTTATACCGGTTTACCATTGATACAAATGTTCTATATTGAAATTATCAATAAATATTTCCTAAGAACTTAAAACTATGTTATTGTCACAAGTGAAGTACAAAAATAACTTATCGCCAAACTCAGCATATAGACCAGGAGCCCAGAACTTTTATTAATATGAAAAGCGCCGGAACAACTGACCTCATGAGTTGAAAGCCATCTCCTCCCACGTTACAAAAATGCATTTCTGCCGGGTCTGGATCGGGCGTTCTCGCCAAAATCATGTAATCAATGACGTCATTACCACAAATTCATTTCAGCAATATCTGGATACCTATACTAGATAATATTACAATTAATGTCTACACCCATGTTGTCATGGTCAGTGAATACGATGGTATCCATGACATCGTGAAATAATGAATAGTTTTTTCTGTAATTTATTCATCTGCCAAAATCACGTGATAGCTGACGTCATTATCATAAAATATATTTTCGTCATTATCTAGAAAACTATTGATAATACTATAATTCAATTAAAAAAAAACGAT
The DNA here is from genome assembly GCA_020152595.1 of Chiridota heheva. NCBI lineage: Eukaryota > Metazoa > Echinodermata > Holothuroidea > Apodida > Chiridotidae > Chiridota > Chiridota heheva. The sequence goes on along the minus strand of JAIGNY010003643.1, from coordinate 336,561 downwards.
GATCAGAAAGTGATCAGAAATTCTTGAGAAGTGTCGGGGTAGACGCCCGGGGAGGAGTGGAAAGCACCTACATTCTACAGTTGGGAAAAGTTACCATTTGGGACACTTCCAGAATTGTCGCATGCAAATTCAGTCGTGCCACTAACAGGAGGGAGAAGAAGACGCTTTGAAAAGGTAATTCCTGTATTCTACACATCTCTGAAAAATGCTCAATTTAAGCTTACACCATCGAATAAGCAAACAACATCGACAGCTGCAATTTATCCAGCAAGAGAAACTTAACTTTCTGTGTCTGCTTCAATCCTTTACACAGAAGCTGCTACTCTTTAATGTTTTGTTTTTTCAATTTGTGACAGACAGCCTCCCACAAACCGTGTTTACATACATGGACCCAATATCTCAACCTCCAATAAGAAATGATGCTGTGAAGGAGACAATGGTGTGGTCAGTAAAAGTTGCACAGGAAACAAAATAAGAATACGCTGCCATCACATATGATCTTGCTATGGCATTAAAAGCATACTCTATCCAGGCTTTGAAAACTCCTACTTTTGACGAAGTCATCATTTTGCTTGAAAACTTTCATCTTGATATGGCTTACTTTGGAGCTATTGGAACATTCCTGGCTGTTTCAGGGGTAGAATATATCCTCACTGAAGCAGGTGTTTTGGCCAAGGGATCCCTCAGCCAAAAGACGGCTTCATGAAGGGTAAATTCTATAACGCCGAATCCACCAACTTCTTGCTGCTGTTATGGAACAAGCAATTTTCTCTAAGTTCTTGGAATTAGCGCAAAATGCACAGGAGTCCTTAGCACAAGAAATCATGTCAGATTATGACATCACTGTTGAATACTGTCAACTTATTACGGAGAATGCTGCATTCCAGGATCTCATGAAGAAATACGACCTTTCCTGTTCTGTCATTGATGGAAAATACGGAAGTACAGCCGCAAATTCGGCGATCTACGTGTATTTCATCAACAGGTTGTATCGAGAGCTTCTGCGGGCTGCTTGAACCATTAACATTGATGATTATATCAATGTGCTCCCACATGTGCTTGGTGTGTTCTTTGCTTTGAACCGACCAAATTATGCTAGATGGGGATCCCTTTTCCCCCACAAGCTGCAGAATATGGATTGAAAAGCTCGTGAAAGTTTGAAAGGCGGTGTCATGTCAATCCGACGCACAAGCAAGCAAGTCTTATGCCAAGTGCATAATTGATTTGACTTTGGAACAGACTGCTAACAGGAATGCTGTTTTTTTTTTCTTCATGAGAGGTATAACAGCTTTCACAAATTTACATGGTGCCTTCGGGAGATGGTCCATAACTCTCATCCGACTTAATGTGACTCTGACAGAACTTTGTGAGCTATTCAGTCTTCTCATATGAGAGGAACTTGTTTATCAACTAAGGAAATGGAGAGTTCAACGTGACAATGCTGACAAGAATGCGATAAGCAGGACCCTGAACAAAACATGCAACCCATTTGCCTCTGATTTTCCAGCTGAGCTAGTGAATGTGTCATCTGGAAGAGCAGCATATGATTCAACCAAGAAATATCTCCTACAAACACTAGAGCGAGGAAAAAGCTTTGATTACAGTTTGAAAACAAATGTGCAAAAGACAATGTGGGATTTCTGGAGCCTTTGACAAGAATCGCTTTGAATTTTGCAGCAGAGAATGTAAAAGAAGCTAAGAATGCAGTACGGAAGCTGAATGTGGCAGAGGGAGTCAGAGATGATTTGGGCGGATCCTAGCTGTTGCACCTAAGACAAATGATGCACTTGACCTTCGTAGTATTCTCAGCTTTCCCATTACTGAAGTGCCTCTTTCCCTTGTTCATAGTAACGGAACCCCACTTAAGATAGACAAAGCATCTCTTACACAATTCCTTGAAGGTAGACAGCAAGTTCTTGTCGTGGATACTCGTCTTTCCCCAATGACAGCCACATTAATAGATAGTGATAGTGGTGTTTGATACTTGTCAAGAACTAGGTGGATTTACTGTCCTCAATTCAAACAAATTTTCAACAAAAGATCTCTAGCCATGGTTGTGTATCTGGACTGATCTAATTTAAAAAATATATATAATTGACACTGAAATACTGGAGAACTCCCACCGTTTTTTGGATCAAGAACAACAAAAAAACCTACCCCCTCCCCTCCCCTCGTCTTTCTCCCGCATATCCTATAAGCCAATGTTCTGGAATGTTTTTCGTCCCTGATCTGCTCTCATGCAGGAAAAAGAAAATGAAGAAACTAAGCAAAAATAAATAGTATGCCCTCAGTTTAAAATTCAGCCGCAAATATCAAAGACCTTCCGACGGTACTGCAGATTTCTTCTGAGACCGGCCGCAAATTATTTTCTACCCCTGGCATGCCCGGCTGCATGTGTTTTCCCAGACAGGATAGCAATGGTACAAATTTCATCTTGTCTAATTGACTTCAATTCTGGACCCTAATCCTAACCTAACCTAACCCTAACTTAAGTTAACTTAAATGAGTGCAATTGCTATCATGTTTGGGAAAACAAAAAAGAGCTCCATGGCCCTAACATTAACAAAATCCGGCCTGTCGTTACACCGTTTAGTTTCGTACCCTCTTTAATAAATTTCAATAACTTTAACCGCAACTATAAAGGAAACTTTTCAAGCCAGCGCAGCCAATGGCTCATTCGTCGGCTTCGTGTAACATTAGCTCAGTTTTAATTGACAGTGGTCATAATACATGTTACCATACAAGCCAGTATTTACTGATGCCCCATTTACAGTATTTACTGTTCCTGCTATGGTGAAATTTCAACCATGCGATCAAGCTATTGGAATCAAATTATAATGGTGTCCATATGACGATTTCGCCTCTAAAAGAGACTTCTCTCTCTGCGTATCGTTATTTCTTCACTCTTTGTACAAAAGCAACGTGGTTACCATGGAAACGTCATTCTCATAAAGGAGCTGAGAATCAATAATTCATTAAAAATTAAAGAAGTTTGTATAGAAGCGAGGAAACTTTTATTTGCAACTTTATTCACACCACTGATTTCCATGCACCGTTTAGACTGTTAGCAGTTAGAAGATGAATTTATCGGGTTAATTATAGTTGACGGTAGTAAAGTTATAATTTCCCTTCAGTATAGGCAGTTGTAAGGCCACGGGAAGTCCTGTTTCTCGTTGTTTTGGAAGCAGAAAATTACTTTAAAATTGTATTAAATTGAAGAACGAAGCCCTACGTTTTTCGTGATTTTGATAGCAGGAACTCACTTAAGATTAGTGTTTCAAGGCCCCGGAATCCCTGTGTTTCACGTGATTTTGATAGCAGCATAATGCTTAATATTGTGTAAATCCAATCTAGGGGGAAAAGGTGTGGCAAGCATTGCTGTTCCCCATTGAGGTCGGTTGTAGAGGTTTCCCTATCTAGTTCGTTTGGAGATTGCTCACAGCATTGGGTATGATTACTGTATATAAAGGGCAGTCCGTAGACTAGTGGTAGGAGAGACCGAAAAGACTTTTTGCTTATGGGACATACGTTTTGAAATGCAGTGGAAACCAAGACTGCGAGAGGAGACGAGTGAGTGTCTTACCAACACTACTGACTGACTGACCTCACATAGCCTTTTTAAACATACTAACTGAGGGAAAGATTCCCCATTCTTTTTAATTGCCCCTCCCATCACCCCTTCCACCCGCTCCCCCCATCCTCCCCCCACCCCATCCTCCCAGTAGTTACTTTTCGAACTTAGAAAAATACCCTCATAAAATAAGGAATAAATAATAAACCATCATCATCGTCATCTCAATAGACAACAATGAGTAAAAGACTCGGGAGACCTTCAATTTTCGGAAAATTTTCTTCATTTTCATTTTCTTCATTTTATTTTATTTTGCTTTCAATTTTCGTGAAATTTACTTTAATTACCGAAAAATTACAGGCTTTTTATGGAAATTGTCTTCAATTTTTTGGAAGTTTTTTCAATTTTCTGGTCCGAAGTTTTTTTGCTTCTTTAATTTTCGGGGAATTTCCTTCCTTTTTAGAGAAATTTGCTGTAATTTTGGGGAAATTTGCTAAATTTTTGTGAAATTGTCTTCAATTTTCAGGAAGCTTGCTTCATTTTCATGTAATTTTCTGAAAGTTTTTTTTAATTTTCTGGAAATTTCCTTAATTTAAAAATTAATTACAGATATGGGAAAAAATAATGTTTCAACATATCCCGTGTTCCAACTATAACCTCGATCAGAACAGGAGCCCTTAGCAACCGACGAGGCTCGTGAAAGGGGCCCTCACATCGGGAAAAGCGATCAGAAAAGGGACCCCATCTTTGCAACCAACAAATTCCGTGAAAGGGTCACCCATATCGGGGAAGGCTATCAGAAAAGGGGCCCTATTTAACCAATTGCTAAGGTCCGTGAAGAGGGACCCCACATCGGGGAAGGCGATCAGAAAAAAGGCCCTATCTTAGCAACCGCCGAAGAGCTTCTGGCTTCAGTGTTACGACACTGCATACATTATTTCATAGCATAACTACAGAAAAATGCAAGACAACCCCATCAAAAGACAATGATAATGATAAAATAAATAATGATACAAAAAGTGACGGCGGCAGTGAGGAAGAAAATCACACCTAGTGAGGAAATTTGATTTTTCACCAAAACAAGAGGCAATCATTATGTTTGTATTATAGTGTTGGGCGGACCCTATAGACATTTTCACAGGCCCCACAGGAGGGAGCTTGTATGTGGGGGCCCATTACTTGTGGGAGCCCATGGCACGTGCTCATGTGGCTCATGCTTAAAGATGTATTTTATGAGAATACTGTAACGCCGACCAAGCACTGGGGGGTCGAGAATGATGGGGGTTGTGGTGCCCCTAATGAAGGTGCTAGGTGGTGACTATCTAGTATATAAATATGACACGTTAATTGGTGTTGGTCCTTCACTGGTATATTCTCAACATATGAAACTCAATCAAGACATCTTAATGAAAATGTCTACATAGGCACATATGGATACTCCCGATCCATAGATGTATGGAGATATGGCTGATCCATATATGGAATATATCTGTTAACTTATGAAATTTGTGTTTATCATAACACTCGGACTATGCTTTGAGGAAAGCTATGGAGAACCATGAACACCTGGGTTTCACCTTGAAGCAACAGCAGAGCAGACGCCACCCATCTACAACATTAAGTGACACTGATTTTGCAGATGACATTGCGCTGCTGTCAGACAACATTGCTGATGCTGAACATCTATTACACAGAGTTGAACAGGCTGCCAAAGAGGTTGGTCTGACAATAAATAGTCAAAAGACTGAGTACATGATGTACAACCATCCACAAGCTAGCCTCAAGGACATTAACGGTACCACTTTAAAGCAAGTCATCAACTTTTAGTATCTTGGTTCGTGGGTAGACTCCACCAAGAAAGACATAGATGTCCGAATTGGAAAAGCATGGACTGCCTGTTCCAAGCTGAGCAACATATGGCGTAGTGATCTCTCCAGAGATCTCAAAATCAATTTCTTCAAGGCAGCTGTTGAAAGTGTGCTGTTGTATGGATCTGAGGGATGGACTATGACAGATGCACTTTCAAGGAGACTGGATGGTACGTACACAAAATTGCTGAGATTTGCCCTTAGTGTGTCATGGCAACAGCACCTCCCTTGCAGCCAACTTTATGGAAACTTACAGCCTATTTCTAAAGTCATCCAGGCAAGGCGCCTTAAATTTGCTGGCCACTGTTGGAGGAGCAGAGATAGAGTCATACATCAGACACTTCTGTGGGACCCAAAACATGGAAAAAGAAGTCGTGGTAGGCCAGCAATAACCTACATTGATGTTCTTGAGAAGGACACTGGAATTGAAAGAGATGTCCTGCCAGGTGCCATGGATAATCGCAAGCAGTGGAGAATCTTTGTCGACAGTGCCCGAGTTCGCTCAATATGATGATGATGATGATGATGATGAACTTATGAATTCTGCATTCCATATATGGAGACTCTGTATTCCATGTATGGAAACTCTTGATTTATTTTATATGGACTCTGTCTCTCGTGGAACTCGTATTGGTATAAATTTTGGCTTTTCACTCGCATATACCGCCGCACTTACAAACAAACAAACCAACCGACGGACTCTCGGATACCCAATTTGGTCAGTTTAATGCAATTATTTTAAGTGGTTATTACTAATTCTCCCGACCTTTACGTTTAATGACAATGGGGTCATTTTGGGGGTCGGTTTTACCCCGTCAATTCTGGGTATTTACCAAACAAACAATTATACTCACGCGTATAGAATTGATATATCCGCAGGTCCTTCCAACGTATAAATCACTGAGAATCCACAAATTAACTTAGATTCACTTGTAAATATAACTTTTAAAATGCTTCGACTTATTAAACAGTTTAATGTAATCTCAACGGTGTTGACGCAATCGTTACCAAAAAGACAAGAGACTCGTTCACACGAGGCGAGGGATAATATACCTTAAAAATGAAAATGGTACCTAGGGAATTACTGATGGTCATCGGGCCAGAGGCATGTTACATCCTCGGCGTATAAGGGATTTAGGGGATGTATTTTTCGTTACAATACTTTACAGAAAGTTGATAATACCACAGTCGGGCAACGAACACTGTTGCATTTTCAGTATAGTATGCCTTTAAGCTCATTACTGTTTGCGAAGGGTATTGAAATGCAGACTGGATTTCAAACTTTGTTTGAAGATCGTATTTTAATGGATACTCGGAAGTAATAATTTCAAATATATGATCCCATTATCAGATTATCATATAGTTTCTTATAATGTGCTACATACTTACAAGAAGCCGCGTACAGCTCCTCCGTTTCTTATCATATTTCTATATTTTGTTATCTACTTAAAATGTCGTTAATGCTATGTCATTAACAAAACGTCGGTACCTGATTCGATTATGACGCTATACAAATGCCAGTGATTGGTTGATGCCAGTGATTGGTTGATGCCAGTGATTGGTTGATGCCAGTGATTGGTTGATGCCAGTGATTGGTTGATGCCAGTGATTGGTTGATGCCAGTGATTGGTTGACTCGTTCAACGAATTCATCCATAAACTTTCATAACATTTTCCTGCTCGATTAAGTTACCTCCAAGGTAACTTGGTTTTCATGGAGTTTTTCTGCAATAGCTACACTTTGTTTGTATAACTTTTAAAATTGTAGCAATTAAGAACTTTCGTTATCTGTATTTCTCACGAATTTGTTCATTTTATGCTCTTTTGCTTTGCCGGAAAAATGAATGATTAATATTAAGAAACCTCTAATCAAGTCACAATAAAATAGATATAATATTCGCTATTGGTGAAATTGCCACGGTAATAAGCTTTTCAATCATTAATGAAATATATAAATTGTTGGTATAGTGTTGAAGACAGCCGCAGTATATACGGAAAACACAACTTATATTAAAAAACCTCTGATCAAGTCACAATAGAATAAATATAATATTCGCTATTGGTGAAACTGCCACGGTAATGAACTTTTTAATTATTAATGAAATAAATGATTTGTTGGTATAGTGTTGAAGACAGCCGCAGTATATACGGAAAACACAACTTTTAGAATTGTAGCAATTAAGAACTTTCGTGTAAGATTATCTGTATTTCTCACGAATTTGTTCATTTAATGCTCTTTTTCTTTGCCGGAAAAATGAATGATTAATATTAAGAAACCTCTTATCAAGTCACAATAAAAAAAAAATATATAATTTTGCTATTGGTGAAACTGCCACGGTAATGAACTTTTCAATTATTAATGAAATATATAATTGTTGGTATAGTGTTGAAGACAGCCGCAGTATATACGGAAAACACAACCCGAGAGGTTTTTCTCCTAATCAAACGTTATGTACTCTTTCTACAAAATCACTTTAGCTGGGATGAAATTGTTGCTCAGACACAAACCGAACATCAACAATACTGCAATAGGGAGACAGAAGGATAACAACAATTGACATTATAATCTCATAATGAAATATTGCAGAAGAGAATATTTACAAACAATTTGATACTAAAAACGTGACCATTCTACCTTGCAGAACAAACTAATTCCTTGTTAGCTACGGATCTATAACATATTTGAAACAATTTTTTTTTTTGCGAAAACAGCTCAGCATATAATATGTCATGAAAGAACGAACATAGAGAAAATTTCAGTAGACTTGAATGTTGGAATCCTCAGAAAAGTTACAAACATTTCAGAAATTAATTTCGCTGGCAGTCTTTTTTTGAGCTGTTGTATTTCGAAGGGTTTCTTTTTATTGGCCATTAATGGATAAATTATGGTGATTACCACTATAATATTTTTCACCACAGGGAAAGCAGGAAAAGTGACATAGTATGAATTATTGTAATTTATCATAATTTTTAGACAGCCGCATTTGCAATAACTACACTCTAAAAAAGAAAGGAAAAGAAGGGTCTAACTTGTCACGTATTTGGAACCTTCTCGGGTTCTTTAAGGATTATTTTTAAGAGTTACTAAGAACTAAAAGGTTCCAAAAATTAAAACTTTTTTGCAGGAGGCCGTTTTTTAAAGCATGAGATGCTTATATGGGGCCGTCAGTAAATCTTATAGTTAACAGCCCCCCTCTCCCCAATCAAAATGGTCTATACTAACGTGCCTGAATGCGTGCATAATAAGATAACAATTTGTTTGCGTTTTTAGCGTTACGACATACCTCCATTGGAGTCAGTGGCGTAACTATAGGTCTGGGGGTCCGTGAGGAATTCAACGTTGGGGCCCCCATAACAAACGTATCGCAGTGTCGTTGCTCGGGGCCCCCAAATCACGCCTTTTTTCTCGGGCCCGTGGGTTTACCTACCCTTCCCACCCTAGTGTTGCCCCACTGATTGGAATATTAACTGTTATTTAAGATAATTGTTTTCTAATAAACAGAAACAAAATCCAACATGTGTGAAAAACGGGTAATTCATGTAAAAAATCCCTAATTTGAAGGTTGTAACTGATTCTAAAGGTTTTTGTAATCCCGGACTGTATGAGAGTCCCACAAATAGATACACCATCACTTTGTCATCGACGACTGCCTGTGAATTGAGCATTGCAACTCACTATTTGATCAATTTCATTTCATTTACGTTCTGACGTTAAAGGCCATGTATCGTCTGTACAACGCGTAGGTAAATAGATTTCAGTTCACGTGTTTTGATTGGTCGAAACACAGCGGTAAAATGTGCACTTGCATTGATAGGCCAACTAGACTGCCAGAACCGCTTTGGAATAAAATTTACGCCGCACACATTTTAATCACGATAAACAGAGATGGCCTTTAAAGTCGGCTGCAATTTAAGAAAATATATGGGTTATTATTCTATACGAAGATCTGGTTAATTTCGGACATGTTTTCGAACATTTTAACTTTTCGGAAAACAGTTGGATGATTGTCTCATGTTTTCTCCATTCATTGATTCATAAACTTATTAGGATAAATAGAAGCTTTGTGCGCACAATAAAACAAACTTTCATGCAAGTCGAATGGCATTATGTTTCTGAACGATAGGGGTGTGACTTATTTGTATGACATATTAACGAAAATCTGTGTAATCATACGAAAACTATTTTTAAATATAAAACATTTATAGGCCTATAATTCATTTCAACTTTTTACTGTGTGCAAAGCTGCAATTCCAGTTCGACTGTTCGATACATTCTAAAAAGCAAATGATAATTTTTGCGTTGAAGAAACACTGATAACAAACGAAGAGTGATGAACTATACAACTAACTTACGAATCAAAGGAGAAACATTAAGAAAAATAAGCTTACTTAGGAATGATCATTGGTCACTTGGTCTAAAACAGTTACTTTCTTCATAATAAAGGCCCTGTAGCTAAAGCTCCTTGCTATTACGAAATTATTGAACAGATGTTTTGTTTTTTAATACAAACTTGTGTAAAAAGCGCCCCGGATCACTGGGTTAATTCATGTCCATTACTTTTCGGCCTAATTAAAAAAGGCTATCTGACAACGATTACGGTTTAGACAAAATTAATGATGTGTCAGATAAAAGATGAATGTTTAAATTATTACTGCCGTTATTAAACTACAGAGGTTGCCAAACAACATAATCAAAGTCACCGTATCAAGAGTGAAGACTTTAAATCGAGATAGGCCTATCAATCATCCGTAAAAAATAACAAATAAAATTAAAAAATATTTTTTAGCATGTACATTTTATCTCGTCTGTTTTAGAGCGAAATTGGATTTTCACCGTAGGGTATTGCCACACTGTAAGCACCTCACTGCGTTAATACAATTAGTTATACATTTTGCATTGAGTATCGGCATGTCATGACACTTTTAAATCTCGGTAATATACGACCTTGATTATTTGGTTTATTCCATTTTTAGAACAGGTGAATGCTTTAACAAAATGATAAACTACATGTAAACTTGTTTTTCATGCATTTTAAACAATCTAACGCGGAAACTTTATAAAAAAGATTAATGTTTTATTATCGCAAATGTTATCCCTAAAGTCCGGTCATTCCACTCGTGCCAAAATTCCTTGCCCAGTGTATATAATACTAATGCTTTAGTGTTAGTTTGCATATATAATATGTTTGTCTTCTCTATATTAAATGGTGATATGATATAGTGTTGATAGATAAGATTATGAGAAAGAATCAGCTGTCAACGAAGAGGAAGCACCAGAGTAATATGTCCATATGGTTTTTTATCATATCAAAGCTTCCAAAATGTTTATATTTTGTCTACCCGTATGGTGATATTCATATTTTGTCTACCCGTATGGTAATATTCATATTTTGTCTACCGTTTGGTGTTATTCATATTGTGTCTACCCGTATGGTGATATTCATATTTTGTCTACCCGTATGGTGATATTCATATTTTGTCTACCCGTATGGTGATATTCCTATTTTGTCTATCCGTATGGTGAAATTCATATTTTGTCTACCGTTTGGTGATATTCATATTTTGTCTACCGTTTGGTGATATTCATATTTTGTCTACCCGTATGGTGATATTCCTATTTTGTCTACCCGTATGGTGTCACATTCATATTTTGTCTACCGTTTGGTGATATTCATATTTTGTCTACCCGTATGGTGTATTCATATTTTGTCTACCGTTTGGTGATATTCATATTTTGTCTACCCGTATGGTGTATTCATATTTTGTCTACCCGTATGGTGAAATTCATATTTTGTCTACCGTTTGGTGATATTCCTATTTTGTCTACCTTATGGTGATATTCATATTTTGTCTACCCGTATGGTGATATTCATATTTTGTCTACCCGTATGGTGATATTCATATTTTGTCTACCCGTATGGTAATAATCATATTTTGTCTACCCATATGGTGATATTAATATTTTGTCTACCCGTATGGTGATAATCATATTTTGTCTACCCGTATTGTGATATTCATATTTTGTCTACCGTTTAGTGATATTCATATTTTGTCTACCCGTATGGTGATAATCATATTTTGTCTACTCGTATGGTGATATTCTTATTTTGTCTACGAATATGATAATATTCATATAAGCACCCTCATAAATACACAAATCTTAAAATATTTCGCATTACAGTTTGTTAGGTAAAGATGTTTGCTTTTTATTAATCTTGGTACCTACCCGTAATGAATAGAAATTCAATTTATTAGTAACTCTTAGTTTTTTTTTAAATATCAATTTCCCAATTAAGATAAATATCATTCAACACCATGTAATTCTAATTTTCCTGAGGTCGCTTTAAATGATTTAAAGCGACCAAATTTAAATTACTTCCTGCCATGATATTATTCGACGAATAGTTTTATGCTGGTTTATTAAACGTTGTTTGTGGATTTATTCTCAAAGCGATGATTAAAATCATTTTCATTGTAAAGTACTGTAGGGTAAAGATGTGTGAAGAATACACATTAAGAAACCCACGCTTTGATGGTCTATATGCATGGAGATTTCAACTAAATGACGAAAGTGTATTTTTAATATAACTTTCGATAGAATCCAAACATAGAAGTGCAAGAAGTAAGATACTTAAATAAATATTTAACTTTCAGAGTAGGATCAGACTATTCTTTTCCCACGTCACTGTGCCATTTGGAACATTGTAGACTGCTACCAAGCCTCATGATAGTACTACAGTGTATATCAACTGAAGTAGAAATGCACAGAAACATCTTCCAATAAGAAAAACTACAGTATGCACCAATCAAAATGTATCACAAATTGGAAAACCCAAACTTCCAACAGGTATGTGGACAGCTGCATAATTGTTCTCTTTTACCGCGTATCAAAGAGTACATACAAATAAGGCATACGAGCGTATTTCAACTTTGAAATGAGTGTTTGTAGTTTTCAAGTTACCTTACTTTAACCTTAATTCTCTCCATGCCAGGAGGTACATAAGGTCAGGACAACAACTCTACGTTCACTTCTTTCATCTGCTCACCTTCTCACATCTGACCACGATCTCCACCCTGCTCTGTCTCTCTCCTGTTCACAACCATTCTCCTCCATGTCATCTTAGGCCTTCCTGCACCTCCCTGTGCCCTTCTGGTTTCCACCCCATGCAAAGCTATATCGTGATCATGGTCTATTTTTCATCCTTGAAACATGTCTGATCCACTTCCATCTTCTTATTTCGGCCACTGTGTAACACCCCCCCCCCCCACCTTCCACCCTGGTGCCTGGTGTCGAAAGGGACTCGGGCAAGGGGAGGGGGCCGAAAATCAAGTGAGGGCACTTTGTGACTGCACAGTAATTGAGGAACACTTTTCATTTCCAAAAAGGGGCACTTTTGTCGGTTTTCGAAAAGTGGAGGTATACACATATGCATATATGATTTGAGCATAGGCGGAAATTTGAGGGACCAAGGGGCACTTACCCCCCTCACACACACAAATGCATGCTTTTATATGGTGATTTCTTTTTGTATCTTAGCGTGATTTTGTGATTTTTCCCCACCCATTTTGACATTTCCCCCAACTTTCGGTAGAAAAATGGGTGTGAGATTCGGAAGCTAGGACCAATGCTGGCAATTGCCCATTGGGCGAATAGTTAAAAAGCTTACTTTTGTAAATTATTGCTTCGAAAATTATTGGGGGCCATGACCCCCTTCTACCACGGCCCTCAGTTCCGGGCTCCTGGTAAATGACAAGCTTTAATTATGTCAAATAAATACTAAATGTATGTTACATCTTCTATGTACTATGTAGTATTTGTGAGTGAGTAGATTTCTATTTGTTTTCAAGCTTCAACAGTTCAAGAATGACCTATGATTTCATATAACTTTCAAAAGGGCACCTTCCGGCCCGGTCCGCCCCAACTTTCAAAAGGGCACCTCCTGCTGCCTACAATGGGCAGTCACTTCCTTGCTCTCGTGGTTCCTACATATTTAGCCTCTATCCAAACAAACTAAAACAAATTAAATGGTTTTGGTGTATACTTGACACGATTTTTAAGCAATTTCCTACCACCTGAACCACAAAAACTGTAGGGCTTCCGGGGCTCCTGGCCCCCATAACTACGTCGCGCAGTAATCAAAAGTGCAAGTTGCAGGAAGTTCATACAGCAAATGTCATGCAAGGGATAGAAAGGTTTGCTTCATCATGCCTTTTGTTTTGCGTTTCTTTTACCAATCAAGATTCATGTCACATGTTTCTGAATATGGAATCGAGGGTGTCCTGAACATCCACCTGTCGCGACGCCATGGCTACAGCTACAGTAATGCAGTAATGTACAGTCAGTGGCGTAGCCAGCATTTTCATATTGGATAGGGAAAGGGTGGGTTGAATTGAACCGACACGATATTTAGTGGAATAGTTGAGGTGACACCAAAGGTGTCACTTCTAGCGCAAAGCTCTGGACTGTGGGCGTGGGGTCCGGGGGCCTGCTTTAGAGCCCCTTGTGGGGTTCCGAAAGCTCTCGCAAAATTGACATTTCAAAGGCAAAAACGTATGTCACAACGCATAGTAAGAAGGTGTATTATACAAGTAAAATTTCATGTCGAAGAGAGCTATAATACACCATATACAAAACACAAAATCATGAAAAGGCATGTGGAAATATGTTTTATTATTTACGTTTGTACATGATTAGGTTTATCGTCACTCTTTTGAAAAATATGGGTTGTCTAATTGAAAGGTTTTCAATAATTTACTACAAACTTGTGTAAATATTGTCAAATTTTTCAAATGAGCATGTTCTGTATCATGTGCACACCAATAACCCCCTCTTTCTCTCCCCTCTTTCTCTCTCTGTCTTAGTTCATTTATTTAAATACTCCCCTCTCCCATCTTTCTCTGTCTTAATTCATGTATTTAAATACAAAATCACACAAAGGTTTAATATATTATTACCGAAGAACTTTTTTCTGAGAAAGTGCCCTTTTGAAATCTGAAAACATAATAAGCATTTGGAATGTCAAAGCTTGTTGAACTAATGGCACTCATCTGATCCAACAGATTAAACTCTAAACCGACGGATTAAAATATTAGGGCGATCTCCCCTACCTTCTTTCTGGCTGCGCCACTGTGTACAGTAGGCCTACTTGTAGTCAAGATGCTGTAAAATGTATACTCAATTTTGATGGAAATTGTTACTACTTTTGTGGTTTTTAATAGCTAAATTTAAAACCGCATTGATATTGGCTGCACACATCCCATATGCATTTCATCTGTCTCTTCATAGTTCAATTGAATCAAACATGGTTTAAATGTGCAATTGTTTTCATATTTTAAGTATAAATTTCATCAAAATTGGTTAAAAATTTTACAGCACCTTGAAATCTCAGGCATCAATATGTATATTTACCCTGTAAATTCTTTGTTTTCTAAATGCTTATCATAAATTCCTTGAAGCAGCAAATTTGGATCAAAATTAATTCTTAACACTTAAAAGAGCTGAATAACCAGGAGATACACAGGTAAAGAGGTAACAGGGTTCTAAACCCCCTCTTTTCCCATAAAGCACCAGGTTCGAATACTCAGTTCATGCTGTAGTTGCGAAAGGGATTACACAGGGCCGTCAAGAGAATTGCGATGGGGCCCAGGGAAAAAATTAAAATCAGGACACCATATCGAAAAATTCTGAGCTAAATAAAAAAAAAAAATCGCCTATTTCTGTTCCAATTTTGCCATTGTCAAGCACCAATTCTTTGGGCCTGCTGTTTGAACGCACTTTTTTTTCCTAATTTTTACGAGCCCCCTTATGACCCAGGTTCCTTAGGACCCAGGCCCCTTATGACCCAGGCCCCTTAGGACCCAGGGCCCTTATGACCCAGGCCCCTTATGACCCAAGCCCCTTATGACCCGGGCCCCTTATGACCCGGGCCCCTTATGATCCAGGCCCCTTATGACCCAGGCCCCTTATGACCCAGGCCCCTTAGGACCTAGGCCCCTTAGGACCCAGGCCCCTTATGATCCAGGCCACTTAGGACCTGGGCCACTTAGGACCCGGGCCCCTTAGGACCCGGGCCCCTTAGGACCCAGGCCACTTAGGACCCGGGCCACATAGGACCCGGGCCCCTTAAGACCCGGGCCCCTTAGGACCCGGGCCCATTATGACCTGGGCCCCTTATGACCCGGGCCCATTATGACCCGGGTCTTTTATGACCCGGGCCCCTTATGACCCCGGCCCCTTGTGACCCAGGCCCCTTATGACCCAGGCCCCTTATGACCCAGGCCCCTTATGACCCAGGCCCCTTAGGACCCAGGCCCCTTATGACCCAGGCCCTTGACCCGGGCCCCTTATGACCCAGGCCACTTTCGCCCCTGGCCCCTTATGACACGGGCCCCTTGTGACCCGGGCCCCTTGTGACCCGGGCCTCTTGTGACCCGGGCCCCTTATGACTCAGGCCCCTTATGACCCAGGCCCCTTAGGACCCAGGCCCCTTAGGACTCAGGCCCCTTAGGACCCAGGCCCCTATGATCCAGGCCACTTAGAACCTGGGCCACTTAGGACCCGGGCCCCTTATGACCCAAGCCCCTTATGACCCGGACCTCTTATGACCCGGACCCCTTATGACCCGAGCCCCTTATGACCCGGGCTCATTATGACCCGGGACCCTTATGACCCAGGCCCCTTATGACCCAGGCCCCTTAGGACCAATCCCCTTAGGACCCAGGCCACTTGGGACCCAGGACCCTTAGGACCCAGGCCCATTATAACCCAGGACCCTTAGGACTAGGTCCCTTAGGACCAGGCCCCTTAGGACCCAGGCCCTTGAAACCCAGGGCCCCTTAGGACCCAGGCCCCTTAGGACCCAGGCCACTTAGGACCCAGGCCGTTAGGACCCAGGGCCCTTAGGACCCAGGCCCCTTGGGACCCAGGCCCCTAAAACCCAGGCCCCTTATGATCCAGGCCCCTTAGGACCCAGGCCCCTAAAACCCAGGCCCCTTAGTACCTGGGCCACTTAGGACCCGGGCCCCTTAGGACCCGGGCCACTTAGGACCCGGGCCACTTAGGACCCGGGCCCCTTAGGACCCGGGCCCCTTAGGACCCGGGCCCCTTAGGACCCAGGCCCATTATGACCTGGGCCCCTTATGACCCGGGCCAATTATGACCCGGGTCTTTTATGACCCGGGCCCCTTATGACCAGGGCCCCTTATGACCCGGGCCCCTTATGACCCAGGCCCCTTATGACCCAGGCCCCTTAGGACCAGGCCCCTTAGGACCCAGGCCCTTAAAACCCAGGGCCCTTAGGACCCAAGCCCCTTAGGACCCAGGCCACTTAGGACCCAGGCCCTTAGGACCCAGGCCCCTTAGGATCCAAGTCCCTTAGGACCCAGGCCCCTTAGGACCCGGGCCCTCTTAGGACCCAGGCCCTTAGGACCCAGGGCCCTTATGACCCAGGCCCCTTAGGACTTAAGCCCCTTAGGACCCAGGCCCTTAGGACCCAGGCCCTTTAGGACCCAGGCCCCTTAGGACCCAGGAAACAACTTTCTCGGCGGTACTAGGGATACAACAAAAGAATGAGTCGCCACAAGTCCAAGTTGATTCGTCAAGTTGTATATTGGTCTTTATAAATCAACTCTCTATTCCAAACAATCTATATACAACATTCTGACCATTTCTACCAACTACCCTATATCATAATGTATGTATCCTAACAAGAGATCCTCTACAGCCTACACTATATCATAATGTATGTATCCTAACAGGAGATCCTCTACAGCCTACACTATATCATAATGTATGCATCCTAACAGGAGATCCTCTACAGCCTACACTATATCATAATGTATGTAGCCTAACAGGAGATCCTCTACAGCCTACACTATATCATAATGTATGTAGCCTAACAGGAGATCCTCTACAGCCTACACTATATCATAATGTATGTATCCTAACAGGAGATCCTCTACAGCCTACACTTTGGTCCATGATTCCGTCTATTTTCTTCAAACTACAAATTGTACAAAAAGAAGGTGATTTCAAATCTATTTCAAGTTATAAATCTTTTCATTTTCTGTTTATTTACAAGAGTTGTTTTTACATCATCATAATTTCAATTTAATCATTGACCTCATGTTTATTTAAATGATATGCAAATTTATGCACACATTTTACTTTAACAAGAAACATAACATAAGCAAATGGAGAAGCACTTCAGAAACGATCTGTACTATTTTAATTTTTTTACCAAAGTGAAATAATATGAGCAGTCCTTGGTTTGAAAAAAAAAAATTGTAAATTTTCTGTGAAAAAGATTATATAAATGTTACAACAAGGTGCGAATATTATGGAGTAAAAATTGATGCAGCCAATATTGAGTTAAAAAGGTAACTATTCTGTTTGTCAGAGAGAAAATAAAAAGTGGAAGAGTCAATTTTGTGTTTTTAATAGACAGGAATTGATTAACATTTTATTCTATCATTTTATTCTGTGAAATTTCTAGTTCTGGAAAGTATAAAAAGTGGAAAACATGAAAATTAAAACTTAACAGCTGACGTACAAAGGTAGGTAGACAACTAACCAATACAAGCCATAAGACGAGATTTGTTGGGTGCAAAGGGCACTTTTCCCACTTTAATATTTTTTGTATGGTGATTTTTTGCATTTTAAGGTGTTTTAATGATTTTCCCTCAACTTTCTGGGCAAATCCCGCAAATGCAAGCCATGTGTGTTAGAACATCATGATTCTGATGCATAGCAAGATCAATTTGATGTTTGTACGATTTTTAATCACTTTAAAAACTTTAGATAAAATATTTTGTACGAGTGTTCTATCTCTGCTAAAAAATATTAAACCTCTGAAAAAAATACATCCCTTATTCTGAAAGATGTTCCCTATTGTTTGCCAATGATAATAAGGGATAAGCTTTAATCTATCAAATAACTAATCCAAGTTACATTATTTCTCCTTTATACTGATGTGCAATAATATGCAAATATATTATCAAAACTAGGCAAATAGAAACACAGGCTTTTCAATCCTCTCATATAAAAGCATCCAAACTAACAAGAGAAAGCATTGATATGCACAGATGGAACCAATCTAATCCACCAATCTAATCCACCAATCTAATCCACCAATCTAATCCACCAATCTAATCCACCAATCTAATCCACCAATCTAATCCACCAATCTAATCCACCAATCTAATCCACCAATCTAATCCACCAATCTAATCCACCAATCTAATCCACCAATCTAATCCACCAATCTAATCCAAAACGTTACAGTGTACCTAGAAATGTCATACAAGGGTTTCCATGATATCTATAGACAATTAATCATTTCAAAATTCATTTTGACAATGACAACAAATCAATTGTTACATCTCAGTCCATCCCTACCACAGGGAAGGTAGGAGGGGGAGAGGGGGCAAAAATTATGGTGACAAGTGGACAAATTGCACTAGTAAATTAAGTTTTCATCAAAAATTGCTGCTAATCTGGAAATCCCCTACAATTTTCTGGAAATTTACTTAAATTTCCAGGAAATTTTCGGAAAGGCAGTTTGCCCCAACCGCTTTCTGAGCTTCCTATGTATCTGTAAGAGTAGTTCCCCTCACTTCCTACGCCTTTGTACGAGTTGGATCATAAATTGATAATTTGGATGAAAAGCACAAATGGATTAAAAATACAATGAAAATCTTTACACCAGAGAAGTACTATAAATTTTCTGTCATGTTCCCATCAAATCTCAGAATATTTGAACTAAAAAAGTAAAAATTATGTGTCTACATATTTTCTTATTTTTATTTCAAAAACTAAAGCACAAAGGAAGTAACACCTGATATCAAACCATTGTCTTAAAATCAGATCTGAAGATATTCTAGAATTATGAGACAAAAAGATTGTCTTTGATGGATTTTTAAAAACTGAAGTTGATTGCACAGATATTTTTGACCGAACCAGCTACATATGAAAGCACAAATGAAAAGAATGGACTTACCACAAAAAGCCTTTAACATAAAAGCTCATAAATCAATTCATAAAACAGGAATATTTCAGTTTACAACTGATCATGTGATATAAATACCAATAACTCAAGACTTCAAAAATTATATATATATATATATATATATATATATATATATATATATATATATATATATATATATATATATATATATATATATAGATAAAAGATATATATGGATTGAGTAACTATAACCAAATGTAAAGCAATGACATACTTCTTGATAGAAATATAACCAAAATATTGTTTTTGTAATTGTTCATGTTTTTAATCTTTACTGCTTGTGGCACTGAGAGGATCGTCAAATATACTCGGTGCGCTCGTATCAAAAATATCATCCACAAGCTGCTTCTTGTCTGTCTTCTTTTTCGCCTTTGTCTTCTTAGGTTTTGCGGGACTGCTGGCAGCATTTGCAAATAAATCATCTGACAAGAAACATATGCAAGGGATGATTTGTTATACTGATGGTTGGTTAGCAAAATTGAAGACTTAAGCTGAATGTCAAACAAGTATGTTTGGCTTTAAGAGCACCTTACCTGGAATAGTTATGTGACAAGAGTACTTATGGTACGGTAAAAAATCTAAACTAAAAAGGTGTAATGTGTATTTCAAATTTGTAAATGATAGTGAAATGAGGGGGACTTAGCTTACAGTGGTAAAGATTACCAGTGTAGGATGGAGTTATGGAATGGAGAGTGGAATTGAAAAAACGAAGTAACTAGAAATTGTAAAACATGGAAGGCTTTGCCTAGTTGAATTTGAAGCATCTCCACAATAATTCATCCTTGGAGGTCTTCCCACTGTACAGTCTATCCCAATTGTTTGATTTATTTTTAAGCCAGGTTTTATTGTTTCAACTGTTATTCAGATCAGCAATCAGTTCTTTTTGAGGCAGACTTTCCATTGTTACCATTTTCTTTCAAGCCAGAAATAAATTGATACCTAGACTTATTGTTTTCAGTTCTTTTCAGGTCAGAACTTCCTTTTGTGAGTGAGATACAAATTGCTATTGAAACCACCACTTGGTGTTTTCAGTTCTTTTGAGGTGAGAAACTTCAACATACCAACAACATTCCATGAGCTTAAACTTATAGTGGCCGCTGCCACCAATGCCGCTGACTACAAACAACGGCAACAGACTAATCGCCATCTCTTCCTGCAAAGCAGGTGAGACAAAAGCATGAAAGCTAAGAGCATATCTTACCTCCTGGCACATTCTTAAACAGAGACTCATCCTTCTTCTTCTTCTTTTCTTTGGATTTGCTTGGAGGTAGATCAGAAAATATGTCAGTAGAGTCTGCGAAGAGATCTGAATCAGGCTTGCTCTTCTTAGTCTTTTTCTTCTCTGGTTTCTTTTCAGCAAAAAGGTCATCGTCATCATCCTCCTTAAAAATGAATAAAATGTACATGCAATTGATTGATCAATTGGCAAAAATCAAGTAGCTGATCAATTGGAAATATCATTTGACTGATTGATTGGCAAAAAGGTCATGTTTGAACAGGTTCCGAGCAGGGATTCTAGACTCAATCCTGATGTTAGGAATCTGAAGTTTTATCAAGCAACAACCTTGGACCAAACTGTCAAATAGTTCAGTGTCGCAAAGAGATACAAATTTGCTATTATAATTCTTGATTATATGCTTCTTCAATTTTTTAACTCACAACATTCTCTCCCCTTTACCATGTTAGATTTTATTGTTTTAATCTAATTTGGTGGTAAGGAGGGATAGCGAGGGGCTAGGGAAGTACGGTAGCATTAAGGATGTAAAAAAAAAGGCATAATAATACAAATGAGAGAACATGGATCGAAGAACCACTAACAAAAATTACCATCCTTTATGATGTATGAATGTTGAATAATAAAGAATAGAAATGTATGTCCACAAAAGATGTTCATAATAGCAGTCCAAATATTCGCCAAGTGTTTCAACGAGTTTTGTCTAAGATTGCATGTGGGGAGTTCTTGATCTAAGTATGATTGAGCAGACCTTAAGAAGATATGTCCAGATTATAGCTTCTTGAAAACTTCAGGAAGTTTTTGTACATGAGGTCAAAGTTTAAAGAAAGTAGACTAAAGAACTTCTGTCATGGCTTCATGGGAGGCAGTCCAGCTTTTCTCACAGGGTGATTAATAAGTGGAATAATATGACAGAGTATCTTTGCTAATTCTGGTTGCATTTGATTTTGTTATTTGGTGGTGGTAGGATTTGTTCCAGAGGTGACCTGAGCTTCTTAACCTGACATGCAATAAGTGAAACAACATTAACTTCTGAGTAAAATGTCCTTTCAATCTTTGATAAAGCTTGTGTAGTTTTTCAGTTACGGTCAATCAAAGATTAAAGATTTTAGAATTCAGGCAAAATTTGTGATGTCATCAGATGAACACAGCTCATTATCCTTCGGTAATTCTTTAAGCTGTTTTCTTCAGTTATAACCAGCTATAAGTTTGATTTCTTCTTTGCTGCTTACATGTTGCCCTAGGGGTATAATCAAGTTTCTTCTTTATGTTGCCCTAGGGGTATAATCAAGTTTCTTCTTTATGGTGCCCTAGGGGTATAATCAAGTTTCTTCTTTGCTGCTTACATGTTGCCCTAGGGGTATAATCAAGTTTCTTCTTTGCTGCTTACATGTTGCCCCACTGGTATAATCAAGTTTCTTCTTTGCTGCTTACATGTTGCCCTAGGGGTATAACCAAGTTTCTTCTTTGCTGCTTACATGTTGCCCTAGGGGTATAACCAAGTTTCTTCTTTGCTGCTTACATGTTGCCCCACTGGTATAATCAAGTTTCTTCTTTGCTGCTTACATGTTGCCCTAGGGGTATAACCAAGTTTCTTCTTTGCTGCTTACATGTTGCCCTAGAGGTATAATCAAGTTTCTTCTTTGCTGCTTACATGTTGCCCCACTGGTATAATCAAGTTTCTTCTTTGCTGCTTACATGTTGCCCTAGAGGTATAATCAAGTTTCTTCTTTGCTGCTTACATGTTGCCCTAGGGGTATAACCAAGTTTCTTCTTTGCTGCTTACATGTTGCCCTAGTGGTATAATCAAGTTTCTTCTTTGCTGCTTACATGTTGCCCTAGGGGTATAATCAAGTTTCTTCTTTGCTGCTTACATGTTGCCCTAGGGGTATAATAAAGTTTCTTCTTTGCTGCTTACATGTTGCCCCAGGGGTATAATCAAGTTTCTTCTTTGCTGCTTACATGTTGCCCTACTGGTATAATCAAGTTTCTTCTTTGCTGCTTACATGTTGCCCTAGGGGTATAATCAAGTTTCTTCTTTGCTGCTTACATGTTGCCCTAGGGGTATAATCAAGTTTCTTCTTTGCTGCTTACATGTTGCCCTAGGGGTATAATCAAGTTTCTTCTTTGCTGCTTACATGTTGCCCTAGGGGTATAACCAAGTTTCTTCTTTGCTGCTTACATGTTGCCCTAGGGGTATAATCAAGTTTCTTCTTTGCTGCTTACATGTTGCCCTAGAGGTATAATCAAGTTTCTTCTTTGCTGCTTACATGTTGCCCTAGGGGTATAACCAAGTTTCTTCTTTGCTGCTTACATATTGCCCTAGGGGTATAACCAAGCTTCTTCTTTGCTGCTTACATGTTGCCCTAGGGGTATAATCAAGTTTCTTCTTTGCTGCTTACATGTTGCCCTAGAGGTATAATCAAGTTTCTTCTTTGCTGCTTACATGTTGCCCTAGAGGTATAATCAAGTTTCTTCTTTGCTGCTTACATGTTGCCCTAGGGGTATAATCAAGTTTCTTCTTTGCTGCTTACATGTTGCCCTAGTGGTATAACCAAGTTTCTTCTCTGCTGCTTACATGTTGCCCTAGGGGTACAATCAAGTTTTAAAATATCCAGTTGGAATCAGATATTGACCAAAATATGTTTCAATGATTTAAAAAAAAAAAAAAAAAACAATTTCATCTTCCTGCATCACAAATTATTGCACAATAGGCCAAAATATTAAAAATGCTGTAAAATGGTCAGTTTTTCACCGAGTTTTTCCTGTATCAATGATCCATTTTATATTTTGAATTACTGAAGCTTAAGTTGCCTCTAGATGTCATCAGGGTCATTCAGCAGTCTGTGAATTATGTGACGGACTGTGGAATGGCACTAGCAGACCCCTGGGGTCTCTCAGGGATCTGCTAGGAGCATTCTGCAGTCTGTGAATTACATGACGGATTGCGGAATGGCTCTAGCAGACTCCTGGGGTCTGCCCATCAGACCTTAAAATAATGCACTGTATCAAAAGCAAGAGAAGAAACCCATGTATGGGACAGTACGGAAACCCTCTTCAAACCACCTTACTGAAACAACCTCAAACAAGTTGATATGCATATTCTAAACCCATTTCAAATATATACGTAACTGTGTGTGGTGTAACATACCTGCACAACAGCTGCTTTCTTGCTTTCCTTCTTCTTGGGTTTGGCTCCTGATGAGTCCGGAAACAGATCATCTTCCTCAGGTTTAGTATCTATTGCTTGAATCACAAAGCGAAAAGAATTAGGATTTAAAGGATTAGATGGTCGGTCAGACCATGGAGGTAACTCCATGGTCTATCATTCGTGACAGAGGACAAAATAACTTACAAAACTGTGAAGGAATAACTGCAAAATCTTGCTATATATTGCATATTTAACTGGATAATACAAAGCGAGCACAAGTTTCCTCACTATCTAACAATTAACAGTTAACAGCTTTTTCAACCAATCACCACACGAATTTGCCTAGCAACAAAATCTGCGTAACAAAGTGGGGCACAAAAATCCTACACTGTACTGTTACAGTACATCTAGCTAGCGGTGTGTGCTCATGCAGTCAATGCAATATACTGCACAAAACAAATTTCTGTACACACAGACAGAGTAAAGAAAAGATGGTGAAGAAAAAATTGTGCCTATATGCCTGCTACGGGCTTTGTACATCTGATTCCCGTTACCCAGAACGGTTGGCAAACAGAATTGTGTTTATTCTTTTTGCTTAAAATCCAGAGAAGTGCCATAAATGAATCAAAGTTTGTGGCAGGCCACATGAATGTCAATGCATTAGTCATGCACAATTGCAGATTTGAGGTTTGTTTGCCCCACCTAGTTACCACGTTGCTATTGTGGGTAAGGGCCTATTTCTGTACTTAGGGAGGTAAATTGTAGCTTGTAAATTATTTTTATTGAAAATTACTTAAACTTTTTCAAAACTGATTCAAAACATCTTTTGACATTTTCTTCAAAATTAAAATCAGAGTTACCTCAGTAGACTGTTTTAAATACTCTCCTGACATATCCAGTGCTTGTAAGTCATACAATACTCTCCTGACATATCCAATGCTTGTAAGTCATATAATACTCTCCTGACATATCCAATGCTTGTAAGTCATACAATACTCTCCTAACATATCCAATGCTTGTAAGTCATACAATACTCTCCTGACATATCCAATGCTTGTAAGTCATACAATACTCTCCTAACATATCCAATGCTTGTAAGTCATACAATACTCTCCTGACATATCCAATGCTTGTAAGTCATACAATACTCTCCTGACATATCCAATGCTTGTAAGTCATACAATACTCTCCTGACATATCCAATGCTTGTAAGTCATACAATACTCTCCTGACATATCCAATGCTTGTAAGTCATACAATACTCTCCTGACATATCCAATGCTTGTAAGTCATACAATACTCTCCTGACATATCCAATGCTTGTAAGTCATACAATACTCTCCTGACATATCCAATGCTTGTAAGTCATACAATACTCTCCTGACATATCCAATGCTTGTAAATCATACAATACTCTCCTGACATATCCAATGCTTGTAAGTCATACAATACTCTCCTGACATATCCAGTGCTTGTAGTCATACAATACTCTCCTGACATATCCAATGCTTGTAAGTCATACAATACTCTTCTGACATATCCAATGCTTGTAAGTCATACAATACTCTCCTGACATATCCAATGCTTGTAAGTCATACAATACTCTCCTGACATATCCAATGCTTGTAAGTCATACAATACTCTTCTGACATATCCAATGCTTGTAAGTCATACAATACTCTCCTGACATATCCAATGCTTGTAAGTCATACAATACTCTCCTGACATATCCAATGCTTGTAAGTCATACAATACTCTCCTGACATATCCAATGCTTGTAAGTCATACAATACTCTCCTGACATATCCAATGCTTGTAAGTCATACAATACTCTTCTGACATATCCAATGCTTGTAAGTCATACAATACTCTCCTGACATATCCAATGCTTGTAAGTCATACAATACTCTCCTGACATATCCAATGCTTGTAAGTCATACAATACTCTCCTGACATATCCAGTGCTTGTAAGTCATACAATACTCTCCTGACATATCCAATGCTTGTAAGTCATACAATACTCTCCTGACATATCCAATGCTTGTAAGTCATACAATACTCTCCTAACATATTCAATGCTTGTAAGTCATACAATACTCTCCTGACATATCCAATGCTTGTAAGTCATACAATACTCTCCTGACATATCCAGTGCTTGTAAGTCATACAATACTCTCCTGACATATCCAATGCTTGTAAATCATACAATACTCTCCTGACATATCCAATGCTTGTAAGTCATACAATACTCTCCTGACATATCCAATGCTTGTAAGTCATACAATACTCTCCTGACATATTCAATGCTTGTAAGTCATACAATACTCTCCTGACATATCCAATGCTTGTAAGTCATACAATACTCTCCTGACATATCCAATGCTTGTAAGTCATACAATACTCTCCTGACATATCCAGTGCTTGTAAGTCATACAATACTCTCCTGACATATCCAATGCTTGTAAGTCATACAATACTCTCCTGACATATCCAATGCTTGTAAGTCATACAATACTCTCCTGACATATCCAATGCTTGTTAGTCATACAATACTCTCCTGACATATCCAATGCTTGTAAGTCATACAATACTCTCCTGACATATCCAATGCTTGTAAGTCATACAATACTCTCCTGACATATCCAATGCTTGTAAGTCATACAATACTCTCCTGACATATTCAATGCTTGTAAATCATACAATACTCTCCTGACATATCCAATGCTTGTAAGTCATACAATACTCTCCTGACATATCCAGTGCTTGTAAGTCATACAATACTCTCCTGACATATCCAATGCTTGTAAGTCATACAATACTCTCCTGACATATCCAATGCTTGTAAGTCATACAATACTCTCCTGACATATCCAATGCTTGTTAGTCATACAATACTCTCCTGACATATCCAATGCTTGTAAGTCATCAAACGTGAAACAATATTTGAACATTTTCTTCATTGTTTTGTTCCTTTTACAAAACATGAACATAATTGACCACATAACTTATCCTTTAATTCATTCATTTCATTGGTCCACTGGGCACTTGTCACAAAAATGTACAAAATATCAGGGAACTTAGCATAATAATCTGGTATGTACTTTCTACTTAATTCATGGAGGAAAGGACAAATAAACATGAAGTGAAATTCGTCATCAATTTGATTCAGAGAGCAAAATTGACAAATTCTTTGGTTGTATGGAATCAATTCCTTGCATCCACTATTTACCTCAATGTCAAGGGTACTACAACATAGTTTGACAGTAAGTTTTCTTACATCAAAGTTTTTGATGAAAAAAGGATAAGGGTCCACAAAGCTCTGTCTTTAAAATAATACATGAAATGAGACTATCCATAAAATTGACTAATCCAGACTAATCCAGTTTTGTCCATCCATATCTAAAATCCTTTGTTTAAAAATATGAAAAATGTAAAAAATATTTTTCATCCCTAACACCCTGATTATTCCAAACAAACCCCAAACCCGCATAAAGTAGTTTTAATTCTTAACCCTCACGACAGCTAAGCAAAATTGTAAATTTAGTAGCTAAGCAAAATGTTTTGTGGAAACAAAGCTTAGTATCCTCTGTATGTTTTATGACACGCAGCCAATAAGAAATAAGCTTAGAGATGACTGAAACCTGAGAACTAATGATGTTGAATTGTTGTCTGACAAACAAAAAAGAATTAAATTCAGATAAGGACAGTCTTCTTAAGTTTTGTCAACATATCTACTTTCTTAGTTATAGGAATATTTTCATGAATTTTCATTTTCATATAAATATGATAGACGTCTATTAAAGAAAGAATTTGGTGTTATTGCATTTCAAATTTCAAAGACTGCGCGAGTGTGTTGAAAAGTGATCTCGTAGTATAAATTGTGATGTTATAAAGGCAGATTGAAGATAATTCTTATGTATTTCTATAAAACAAAAATAATACTTTTACTTAAGAGTGTAAGGTTCATAAGCACATAGGCAAAGCATGTTCTTATAAAGTGTATATTATACCCCATCTCAATGAGGTTCATGAGCAGATGGGCAAAACATGTTCTTATAAAGTGCATGTTATACCCCTCCCAATGAATAAACAAAAAATGCTTCTAGTAATTTAGTAAATTAATTGATTTTCAAAGAATAAACAAAAAATATCCTAGATTGGCCTTTATGAAATCACACTGTGAAGTCAATTTTCAACACACTCATGCAATCTTTGAAATGCAATATCTCTTAAACAGAAAAAGATATAAACATGACTTTCCTTTATCATACATGTATATATCAACATACCTTTCCTCTATCATACATGTGCATATCAACATAACTCTCCTCTATCAATTATATGAATATGAAAATTTATGGGAATATTCCTTTAAGCTGATCAAACACTTCTTCAAGGACTCGGCCGAGGGTGGACTTAAAAGTTTAATATTCAGCAAATTTGAGAAAATGCTGCTGAAAAATGTCCAGATGGGAACATTTCTGCTGATAAATTCTCATGATCTATAATTCAAATGACGAGTCAAGATATCTTAATATTCATTTAGAAATGTTCTGTAGCCTTTAAAAGCTTCTGAATACACCAGCGCAACAAAAACAGGTTTATTCCGGTTCTTAGCTGCATATTTTCCATTCTTAATATCTTTTTAACTTTAACATTTATTAGGCTCTCAGTCAAAAAGTTTTTTTTGCTAAGTCAAAGGAAAATAACACTGGTATCATTTTTAATACTTGTGTTATTGAAAAATTAAAATTAAAGTATTCATAAGAATGAATTATGATGTATTTGAACAATCGTATCAAAAATTTTCAGTAACATCATGTGTATAATATTCTTGAGACTTGGGACGAATATTCCTTGGCCGCCAGCACCTTCAATTCAAATAAATTTTTACCTTCATTTTCTGCTTGACCAGTCAATTTATCTTTTAAATTCCTCACCTTTTGGTTTCGATGAGAACAAATCTTCATCTACTACAAAAGTTGGCGATAGTGCTGTCTTCTTCTTTGGCTCAGGCAGAGCAGGTTCATCAGCAAAGAGGTCATCATTAAACAGGTCATTGGCACTGGTTTTTGGTTCGGAAGATTCCATTGGTGGTAATGGGGGTGGACCAAACAGATCATCATCATCATCAACAATGACTGGCTTTGTTGCAGCTTTCTTCACCACTGGATTTTTCTCTACTTTAGGAGATTCCATTGATGGCAATGGGGGTGGTCCAAACAGATCATCATCGACTGGTTTTCCAACAGGTTTCTTTTCAATCTTAGGTGATTCCATTGGGGGTAATGGGGGTGGTCCAAACAGATTATCATCGTCGTCAATAACTGCTTTGACAACAGGTTTCTTTTCAACTTTGGGAGAATCCATTGGGGGTAATGGGGGTGGTCCAAACAAATCATCATTGTCGTCAATAACTGCTTTGACAACAGGTTTCTTTTCAACTTTGGGAGAATCCATTGGGGGTAATGGGGGTGGTCCAAACAGATTATCATCGTCGTCAATAACTGCTTTGACAACAGGTTTCTTTTCAACTTTGGGAGAATCCATTGGGGGTAATGGGGGTGGTCCAAACAAATCATCATTGTCGTCAATAACTGCTTTGACAACAGGTTTCTTTTCAACTTTGGGCGAATCCATTGGTGGTAATGGGGGCGGTCCAAATAGATCATCCTCATCTTCATCTACAACTGGCTTTACCGTAGATTTTTTCTCAACCTTAACGCTGATTTTTGGAGGTACTGCTGGGGTATCTTTTTTAGTTCTTGAAAAGAGATGGTCATCATCTTGACGTTCAGTCCTAGAGGGTTTCACTGGTTTAGATTTCGATGGGAAATCAAGATCAGGACCTTTGACCTTGGTTTTTTCTGTGAAAGGTTCACCACTGTCAAACAAATCATCATTGCCAAACAGATCCCCCGAGGTCTTTTTCGTTTTTGCAGGAGCAGAGACAGGTTTCCATCCTCTCGGCTTTGAATTAAACGACCCCTGACCTGACGAGGATCCTAATGGTTCTCCAAAGTCTGGTACCGATGATGGAATGCTCACCCCCGAGGAGTCTCGAGATGGTGGTGCCAAAGAGTCAGAAGTTGTGTCAACAAAAAGGGCTTGACTAGAATTGGAAGCAGCTTCGTGGAGACTTTTGCGTGAAGGAGGCCTTCGGGTCCCTTTTGGTCTTGCTCTGGTCTGTTGTGAAATAAAATATATCAAAAGAAAAATACAGAAATAGGAAGATATACATCTTAAAATATAAGAGAGCTACAATTTTTCGTTAAGAAAAAAAATGATATTAACATTTTGTCAAATCTTTTTTCTCCACTACTGTATACATGGTGTTTTATCTCACATACTTCTTATTCAAACGTTAATATTCCACCACCCTGTGCATCTTATTAACCCTTACTAAACCAGCACCTTTTCGAAAATGCGCTCGGGAGGCGGGGCCAAAGACGGGGCACCCAAAACGGCGATAATATCGCCGCGTGGTAGAGTAAGGGTTAATCAAGGCGTGATTATTGAAGGGTCCTCTGTCTTCCAAGCAGAAAAGTCGGGCCCCTTCCGCTTTCGGGACCCGCTGGGCCGCCACCGACATGCTGCCTGTATTTTCGGTTGGCGATATGTCGCTGGGTTGTTTAACCCTTACTCTACCAGCACCTTTTCAAAATGCGCCGGGAGGCGGGCCAAAGACGGGCACCAAAACGCGATAATATCGCCGCGTAGAGTAAGGGTTAATCAAGGCGTGATTATTGAAGGGTCCTCTGTCTTCCAGGCAGAAAAGTCGGGCCCTTCCGCTGGGACCGGCTGGGCCGCCACCGATCATGCTGCCTGTATTTTCGGTTGGCGATATGTCGCGGGTTGTTTAACCCTTACTCTACCAGCACCTTTTCGAAAATGCGCTCGGGAGGCGGGCCAAAGACGGGCACCCAAAACGCGATAATATCGCCGTGGTAGAGTAAGGGTTAATCAAGGCGTGATTATTGAAGGGTCCTCTGTCTTCCAGGCAGAAAAGTCGGGCCCCTTCCGCTTCGGGACCCGCTGGGCCGCCCACCGATCATGCTGCCTGTATTTTCGGTTGGCGATATGTCGCGGTTGTTTAACCCTTACTCTACCAGCGCTTTTTCAAAATGCGCTCGGGAGGCGGGCCAAAGACGGGCACCCAAAACGCGATAATATCGCCGCGTGGTAGAGTAAGGGTTAATCAAGGCGTGATTATTGAAGGGTCCTCTGTCTTCCAAGCAGAAAAGTCGGGCCCCTTCCGCTGGGACCCGCTGGGCCCCACCGATCATGCTGCCTGTATTTTCGGTTGGCGATATGTCGCTGGGTTGTTTAACCCTTACTCTACCAGCACCTTTTCAAAATGCGCTCGGGGCGGGCCAAAGACGGGGCACCCAAAACGCGATAATATCGCCGTGGTAGAGTAAGGGTTAATCAAGGCGTGATTATTGAAGGGTCCTCTGTCTTCCAGGCAGAAAAGTCGGGCCCCTTCCGCTGTCGGGACCCGCTGGGCCGCCCACCGGGATCATGCTGCCTGTATTTTCGGGTTGGCGCATATGTCGCGGGTTGTTTAACCCTTACTCTACCAGCACCTTTTCGAAAATGCGCTCGGGAGGCGGGGCCAAAGACGGGGCACCCAAAACGGCGATAATATCGCCGCGTGGTAGAGTAAGGGTTAAGGAAAGGAAAAGGCTCCTACTAAAACAGTGCCAAACAGATATATTCTAGAAACACCTGTTATGAAACTTTTCAGCAAATTCTGCAAAAATATGAAAACATTTACCAAGTGACTGCAGATAAATCTGGAATAAATATGGCAGCTAATGTAATGTTAATCAAAACTACAATTTGAGTGATTCCTTCAATTTTATTTTTTTCCTATTACCTAGTTTCGAGTTATGCTAGGGAATAAGTCAAATAATTATCTCTGTTCTCTCCTTGCATGTACATTTAATGCATTTCACGCATCAGAGATCTTAATTGCACTAAGGAGATCCTTAGCATCAAACAAGAAACCAGATTTAATGCAATAAGTGCCCGGGGTGCTTACCAAAATAGAATTGCACCACTTTTGGGGCTCTAAGTTTCTTCCTATAAGCGCCCATGCTCTGGGCTGCGTACAGTGTGCGATTCGAACTGCATTGTATTAATTGAATCTATACTAGCCCCACAATAACCACCACAAAGAGCAAGCAAACAATATAACAAAACTTATTATAAGTACATAAATTAATCAAATAACTTACATTATCAGTCAAAAAATGTTGGGTGGGCGCTTATTAGAGCAGGGGCACTTATTAGAGCAGGGGCGCTTATTAGAGCAGGGGCGCTTATTAGAGCAGGGGCGCTTATTAGAGCAGGGAAGCTTATTAGAGCAGGGCGCTTATTAGAGCAGGGGTGCTTATTAGAGCGGGCGCATATTAGAGCAGGGGTGCTTATTAGAGCAGGGGCACTTATTAGAGCAGGGGTGATTATTAGAGCAGGGGCGCATATTAGAGCAGGGGCACTTATCAGAGCAGGGGCGCATATTAGAGCAAGGGTGCTTATTAGAGCAGGGGCGCATATTAGAGCAGGGGTGCTTATTAGAGCAGGGGTGCCTATTAGAGCAGGGGTGCTTATTAGAGATGAGGCACTTATTAAAGCAGGGGCACTTATTAGAGCAGGGGTGCTTATTAGAGCAGGGGTGCTTATTAGAGCAGGGGTGCTTATTAGAGCAGGGGCACTTATTAGAGCAGGAGTGCTTATTAGAGCAGGGGTGCTTATTAGAGCAGGGGCGCTTAATACGTCAAATACGGTATATGTAGTCTTAAACAATGACACTTATCATAGATCAAATTCTTTGTTATAATACTTTATGCATATGAACCTACAACATTTTTTGTGACCCATTAGCCATTTTGTGATGACCAAAGCTTTTTGTGGCATCCATAACAGCTTGCAGTTACTACTACAATAGGCCTCCCGCAGCATGAGACTGAAGAGAAACCTACAATGTTACAACGTATGAAGAATACTCAAAAAAAATATTTTGGTAGCTCATTGAAAATTTCTGCATAATCTCACCAAATCAATAAGTTAAACTCACCTTTGTTTATCAAAATCCCTGTTCAGGAAACTTGAAATGAAAACAAAGTATTTTGAACAATTTGAAGAAAATACTAAATGAGATGAAATTGAAAATGTATCTCAGCAAACTCATAACAGGAACTCACTTTGTTGATATTTGTTAAGGTAGCCACTTCAGCGGGAGAATCAAACCCTACTGCCTGAGGTTCACGGTCCCTGGATGGGGGTGCTGCACCTGGTCTCAAAGTAGCTGGATTGATGGCAAGATTCGCCTATCATTAAAAAAAAAAAACATTGTGTAAGATTTTGGTATCTAATATTGTTTGATATTACACAACATTGAGACGGGGGTTGCATACATTTATGAAACAAATCAAAATGTGGAGAAAAAATAAACCAAACGTTGAATGCACTTCTAATATAAACAACTCTTTCTCCTCAGTAAAGCCATATTTTATACTCAGTTGTTACTTCCATAATAGGTTTATTTCATGAACCTCTTACAGATTCCGTATTTGACTGTAATTCAAAATCCTACCAAAAACAACACTATTTACTACTCATGTTCCTGAGTCAAGTCACATAATAAAACAGGAAAACAAATAACATCTGAACCAATTCATTAGCTGCAAATAATTAACATAAAAACTATGTTAATACTAACATGCAGGTGCATGAAATTATGAAGATGAGTTAGCACAGAAAAGGTAGTTCAAACCTTATGTACATACCATCCTCCCTCTCCAATACACCCCCCATAAAAGAAACAATCTTGGGAAACTTTACAAGAACAAACCCACATATTACAGGATTGGTTCAGTGGTGGAGCAAGTTTATCTTACATAAAAGAGGACTTCAAAAGAAACAAAATGGTGAAAGATCCACAAAAAAAACGGGTCGCGAGGTTTGATTGGATGTAAACGAAATGCCCACAAATTATCACAAAAAAGACGCTCTCACTTTTTGGTCGAGAGCACCTCTAAAGGATTAGCTCAGGGGTCAATAATGTCCATCTTATATGAAAAAGGACTTCAAAAGAAACAAAATGGTGAAGAAAGCATTCAAAATTCTTATTCCGTTAAGGAAATATTCAAGTTTACTGTCCTGTCTTATCTGTGTAGAAATGACTGGTGTAGTAAGTCTACTATGAAAGGTTGTCACCATCATCCTCACATTCTTAGCAACTGTTAATGTATTCTAAAGAAATATTTTGTAAATTTTTTACTATTTGAATTATTTTTTCCTTGAACTTTCTTCAGGTGGTAAATTATGACTGCCCATACTAGATCCTGTTTTACTACTTTTTTGACATCCAATGGTTTTTAAGCCACAAAACCGCAGGACAAAACATAGTAGAATACATTAAGACTTTGAGGAATCTGAGACAGTGACATCACAACTAGTCTAATTTCAGTCGTTTCTACACAAATGATACCAAACTTTAACTTAAATATCTCCTTAACAGAATAAGATTATTGAATGCTTTCTTCACCATTTTGTTTCTTTTGAAGTCCTATCATATCAGATGTACATGCTTGACCCCTGACCTAATCCGTTAAAGGAATATGACGGCCAGACCATGGAGGGCGAGAAATTAAATGAAGTGAGTCATTTCGTACTCTTTAAACACACCATAACTTTCTAGTGTTTGTTCAATGTGTGCACAACTGCTGCTTTGCCATACATTTGTCACAAACTTTCAGTTGTTCAGATAAAATTTCTCCAAGTAGATTATTTAGCCAAGAAAAAGATTTTTGGCATGCTTGACAGTTTTCTGCATACATTGGTTATGAAGTAAGGAAAATGCATTTCGAAGCAACATGCAAAAACAAAATCATGCATAAATTATGCTTTAAGTGCAAATATTTAAATCAAATTTAAACTTTTTTTAAGATTCATGATCGGCCTAAAATTCATGTTAAGATTAAATGTCTACATATTAAATCAAAGAATAATGTCCATCTTATACATACATTTTCAGCAACTTTTGTGCTTAATGTATTACTTTATAGAGAAATCTACTTCCAATTCTACTGAATTCGATTGAAATCATAAGAAGAGTAAAAATATCAAAATGCTTTAAAATTGAACACTTTTAGAGCTTTTGAATTCAAAGTCATATCACTCAGGGAAATAAATACATTTATGATAAACATTATTGAATAGCTCATCACCTTATAATGCAACTTGTTTTTGTTTTTGGTAACTCTTGAATGTGTTAAACAGAAAGGTCTTCCAAATTTTCTAATTTGTTTAAATAATGTAAATGACAATATAACAATTACTTTATTCAAGAAAACAATCACCTTTAGGAATATGAATGTTAGCTCAATTGTTTTAAAACTTCCATGAAAGGAGCAACAAATTTCATCGAAATCGGTTAAAAATTCACAGTATTTTTACAGCGTATTGTAATCTCATGCATCAATATGCACATTTTGTGATGTATTACAGGGTGACCTGGGTATTTTCTTACGTAAATCGTTTATTTTTCAATTGCCTATCTAATCCTTTGAAGTAGTGCAACAAATACTGACCAAATGCTTTTGAGTCTTTACCATACCTATGGTCAACTTCTAGCAGTTATAGGCTTACCAATCATTTTCAGAGACTAAAATTGAAGAAAGAAGTTTAAGGAAATGCATACAAATTTTGTCCTTACGGCAAGTCATGTATCGCATAAATTGAAAACTGATCAAACTTTGATCAGTCAAACTCAAAAACTGAAAGTGTTTTTTTCAAAATTCAAAAACTGATCAGCTCAGATTTAAATACTGTTTTGAAAATGAAATAACAATTACTTCATGTCGATAGACCTTTAAGGAATATGTACAATGCATGACGAAGGTAGGTGGATGGCGTATCTACAATGCATGATGGAGGTGGGTGGATCATTTCTAATTTGAAAAGGAAATCATCTCATCCAACCCAGGAACAAGAACCTATGATGCATCAAACTCATGCACAAAACACCCATAATGCATCACACCTGCAAATAATCCACTTGTCGGGTCACAGCCACCTCCCTTTCTGGCTCGTTTATTTGATTGTTGTTTACGTTCAATCTTGCAACCCTGGCCACTGGTTTAGGTAAAGGTTTCGGGGGGATCTTAGATTGTTTTGGGAATTTAGAACACTGCGAAACAACAATTTCGGGTTTATTTATTTGCTGGTTTTCAACGCCATTTTTCTTTCTTGACCTATTCAGAGCAGAGTCCTTGAGACGCAATTGCCCAGTATTTGTGGATTGTGTTGGGGTTTTTAAGTGCAAGTCATTTTTAAGGAATGGGGAATCTATCTTTTTGGGATTTCCAATTTTTTCTTCAAAGCTCTTGAGTTTGGCCAAACTTTCATGTGGAGAGACAGAGGAGGAATCTCTTATGACTGAGGACTGGTCAAGATGTCCATTCGTAGTAAGACCGCTGTGAGATGATGGAGTTGTTTTAGATTCTTTGGTGCGCTTCGCTGGCTTTCTCTCAGGCATCTTAGCAACTGACGGTTGAGTTTCATCTGGCAATGTGGAATTAGAGGAAGACTTCTCAGATAAAACACGATAATATTTTGAAGAGATATCCGACGTCCATGAATCACCAGATCCTCGACTGTACACTTCCGGTAGAGGGGGAAGGTTGAATGAATTACAAAGCTGAGCAGTTTTATGTCCATTCACTGGCATGATATCAACATATTGCACTTTGCTTACACCAGAACGCATGCAGAGAATTGCTTTGGAGCGGAGTTTCGAATGGTCTGGTGGAGTGGCTGGTCTTGCTTGTTTCAAAAAATTCTTTGGGGCTTTCAAACCCTGAGCTGCATCGTTGGAAAGAGGTTTGGGTTTCACAGGAGGGGGGCTTTTTCGACTATCATTCTTTTTTGGAGATTGTGACGATGGTGATTCACATGGAGATTTTGTTGGACTCAAACTAGCTGGTTTAGGAGGTCTTGGTGGTACCTCACCATCCTTACAATTGGTCATTGGAAGGGTCAGAAAGTGGCCATCAATTATTGATGATGAATTTGATTTCTCCACCTTGTGGTAGCTTGAATCAAATACCCCCTGTCGAGGACACATTGGGTTGCTAATGTATGGACGTCCTTTCTTTGGGGGCAGAGCTGGGATGGAACCATTTGCATGAGTAGGGTACCATCCTGGCATACAATCTGGTGACCACTCATCTGTCAAGGAACCTGTTTCTAAAAAGTCTCTGACACTGACTGACATGGGGGCACTGATCATCTTATTGAAGGTAGCCTTAGAACAAACGGAATCTGAAATCTCATCCAAGAGGGAGCCATTGATCTTCTTTAAAGATCCAATCAGAGCAGAGTCATCAAAAGGGGAGAACCCTAAATCATCATCAGCCGAAAAAGAATGTTTAAAGGGGGGAGGTCCTCTGGGTGAATCTCTTGATGCAGGGGTTTGTGCTTCTGACACACCTTGAAAGATAGGAAGACGAGCTACATTGTTGTTTGTGTTTATAAAGTAGCCTCCTTTTGGCTTTGGAGGTGGTGTGGGTGGGTCCTCATACGGTATGTCATAATCTGAGTAAGGATCGTAAGGCAGAGGTGGCGGTTTACGGAAATTTTTCTGAGGTAGTTTCGGTGCCATGTTTTGTTTCTTGTCACTCTTTATTGCTCCTCTGCGGCCTGAAATCGTTGCCAAACCTTGCTTGTCAACAGAGTAGCGCTTTCTCCGCACTCTAGCCTCCTCAGGGAATATTTCCTCATCTGAGTGAGACTCCTTGCGATAATGAGGGAAACCATTTCTAAGAGGAGATGGGTATTTTGGTAGAGCATCAATGTAAGTAGGAGAATGACATCTCTGTGGAGAACCCAAATCATGAGCCCCTGGGAAATTATGTTTTGGGGAAGCACTGCTAGTATAAGGAGAGATACTACGATTGTTTGCTAGAACAAACTGATGATTGTATAAAGCTTCCTGCTGGTTGGACAAAACCATAAGATTCTTGGGTGAAGCACAACGATGATTAGGTGATTTTCTCCATTGATTGGGGGATGCACTAGGTTGATTAGGTGATGCACCACGATGCTTGGGTGAGGCACTGTGATGGTTGGGTGAGGCACTGCGATGCTTGGGTGAGGCACTGCGATGCTTTGGAGAGGAACTTCGATGCCTGGGTGAAGCACTACATTGGTTGTGGAGGGCCCTTCTGTGATTAGGTGAAGCGCTTTGATGGTTTGGGGAAGCACTATGATTCAGTGAAGGACTTTGATGACCAGGATGGTTGGGTGAAGCATTTTTCCTCCCAGGTGATTTACTTCTTGTTGGATGGACATTTCTAGCATTTCTCTGTGGTGATACACACCTTCTTGAAGGTTCACATGGAACTGGAGAATAACTACTTTGAGGAGATAAGTCTCTCATTGGTGATCTCCTGTTTTGCGGCGAGCCGTTTTTCCTTGGTGCAACAGCCCGTCTCTCAAAAGATCCAAAGATGTCATCTCTTTGTTTTCTCAACCTCCCATTGGAGAAAGAATTCTCAGGATTTCCAAAACAATCTCCATCCCTGATTGGTCTGAACTCATTTTGAGCCATGTGATTTTTGCTTATTGCTATTCCATCATTTGAATTAAAAATATCAATAACATTATTATTTTGAGCATAAGCGTATTCAGTAACACCATTTAAATTAGAGGTATAATTTACATCAATCTGATCTACTTTTTGAGTGTTAAAAACTGCATGATGAGGATTCTCTTCCCTACCGCATTTTTCAAACATGTTCCTAATGTGATCCAATCGTGTGTCTTTATTTGGGGTAACTCTATGGGATAAAACTTCAGGGAAAGGGGACTGCATTTCTCTAATAAAAGATTTTTGAGGAGATTTGGGAAGGGGCATTGGGGGTCTACTAGAGCATGTAGAGGTCCGAGCATGAATGTTCCGATATTGCTGAAAGAGACAGAAGTGTTTACAAAACATCTAATAGGACGTTGCATTCACATCAACAATTGAAACATTTACAATGATTTGTGCAGGAAAAAATCAACTCTTTTGTTACTTACAAACACTCTTACTTACCTCATGAAAAATAAATAAATGTGACTCCCAATAGTTTGTTCAAAACTCTATCCCTCCCCTCAATCGTGAAAATAAATATTTCTTGATTTTCATAAATAATTTCCTGATTGTGGAATAATAAATTTAAAGGACATTTTTCCAAATTATGAGGGTTTTTAAATGATCTCAGGATATTCTAATTGTATATTTTTAAATTGTTTTATGAAGAATATATTAGAATCTTGTATCTAGCAAGATTTGACAAATTAATTCTCTGGCTGCCCTGGAAAAACAAAAATGTTGTCAAGACAACCATAATTTTTGCAAGCTCTGCCTTGTGGACCACTTATTTTCTAACAGAAATGTAATCATATAGACAGCGCAACCTTATTTTCTTCCAGGACAATCATAAACTTAGGTAATCATGCGGGCAGGCAAGTTCATTTGTCGACCCTTGGTATCCAGAAAATTAGTCTTCTGGAGGTTCTTATACGTAATATTCTAAATCATTTATTTTTACCAATAACATTTAATTTTTTCATTTCAGTTTTCTGTAGATATTTTGAATTGTTTTAAATGCATTAAATAAGGTGTACTGTTAATTTCCCACTGAGGAAGTTAAAGCTAGCTCCAGGGAATATTATATCATAATATATCATATTATATTATATTATATTATATTATACTATATTATATCATATCATATAATATCATATTATATTATACTATATTATATTATATGATATTATATTATATCATATTGTATTATATTAAATTGTATTATATTACATTTTATTATATTTGTATATCATGATTATGCAGCATATATGTGAAGCATAAAATGAACAAACAAAGTTCTTAGGTCAATGGGTTGAGGTATAACTTTTTCTGAAATTTGACGCTTTATGAAGTGATTATTATAATCATTATTAGGTAAGAAGGCACACAAAAAACATTCATATGAAAAGTAAAAGGGATTTAAAGAAAATTAATTTTTACGATTTTGGGATGGATTTACAATACTACAATAAGCTTTAGAACGAAATTTCAAGGTGTAACTTTTAAACTAGATCTAAAGATTGGTGGCTTGCCCAAGAATATACGTAGATTAACATACTTCAAGGTAAATGGACATGTTGGGGCAACATTAGCTAAAATGCTACCAATAATAACCATCATAGTAGCAAGAAGGATTAATCCATATTGGTAAAACATTGATCATTTTACAGTGTTTTCAAATATCAGGCAACAATTTGCATATTTCATGGAAATTTTGTAATGTATTACAGGGCGACCTTGGTATTTTCTTATGTAAATCCTTTGCATTCGAAGTCATATCATCACAATTCTTTGTTTTGTAGTCTTTTCTATGCCCCTGACAAACTTCTAGCAGGGAAAAACTTTCCCATCATTTTCAGTGACCAGGAGTAGGAAATAGATTGAAAGAATCAGATATAGTTTCAGCTGTCTGCCCTGTCATACATCACAAATTGCACATAAATTAAAAACTGATCAACCTTTGATCAGCCATAACTCAAAAACTGTGTTTTTAATTAAAAAACTAATCTACTCAGATTTTAATTCTCTTTCAACTTATAAAGAAATTGTTACATGTCCATAGACCTTGAAAATAGAAACATTTCTGCAAAATAGTACACAAAGTAAATATATGGACTATTGAAACATACCCTTCGGCAACCTACTTGTTTACCTTCTCATCTAACAGAGAAAGAATTTTTTGGTAAAGAGAATGCAAGATCTAGCAAGGTTACTTCTTGTAAAAACAATTAAGATCTGAAATAAATGCAATGAAAAAAAGCTGTATGATTCATGGATAAAAGAAAAGATGTTATACTGCTGTTTCAAGCATGCTGTATATTTGAATTTTAATGTCCATTTTCATTTCAATAGCAATGAGGTTTTCTTAAAATAAAAACCAAGTATGTAATTATGAGAAATGGTGAGCTTGGCCATGAGAATATGAATATGCAAAGAATGTGATACATATAGAAATAAGGAGCACTTAATGAATATTCATTTAAGCAGGTCAAGATGAAATGATATAAAACATGATTATGAAATGAGACCAACACCAAGACCTATCAAAGTTGACATGATTGATTAATGAATTAATAATTGATCAATTAATATATTAAATAATATAATAATTAATATAACAATTAATCAACCAATCAATCAATTAATTAATTAATTAATTATGACATGAAAATTGATAATTAATTGATTAGAAGATATTCAAATTTCAGATCTACCTTAACAGAGAAATACAATTTAAAGGAGCACTCTGCTGAAAAGTAAAGGTGCATTATTCTGGGACCCTATACTATACAAATACACCTTTGTTGCACATGACACTGATAATTATCCAAAACAACCGTAATTGTTTGATATGGATTATAACTATTTTTTCAGATGGGGGAGTCCTTAATGAGATTGCACATAGTGAAAGATAGAACCTTGGAGAAAGAAAAAAAAAACACCCTGAATTTTCAGGTGGGTTCTCCTTTAATGAATGGTTGGTTATGTGATGACATGAGTGCACTAAGCAGGAAAGAACCATCTTGTATGCACAATACACTGTACTTTATCATTTGGTACAAAGTCTTATTAAAGGTGACATAAGGAACCAACTGTGCCTCTGGCCCATCACAATTTAACAGTATCTCAATAACATTATATCCTAGAAAATGCTTCAAAATTGATTCAAATTATATTTTTCTTGATGAAATATTTTTCTAAAAATATTGTACAAAGTTGACAATTTATATAATTAAACCTGAAAGATATGTGGGTATGGTTGCAAACACTTAAGCTAAACAATCAAGGCACTTCTTGAAGGTATGAATGCTATACTTAAAGTGACATCAGTTTCTAAAATCTTGGTTTATACTTTATTTTCACAGTTGAATTTTGTGATTATGAATAGCAACCACATTAAAATTTCAAAAACAGTGCAATACGTAGTAACAGCTTTCAATCATGAAGTGCATAGTGAAGCTTTCATGCTAAATTTGATTATTTGCTTGAAACTTTTGGAATACACTTATAAATATGCACCATTAATACCTGTTATATGAGTGTACCATCCCAACGTATTCATCCTGGACAGGGAGGGTCTGGCCGATTTGTACTCAGGTTCCACACCCTGTATTAATAGTTGTACTCATTTTTACAGTTGAACAGATTAATTTAAGTTACCAAAGTCTAGAAAACAAGTCATAAGTTCTTATATATTTACAAAATGTAAGATTTAATTTTTTGTGTTAAGAATCAGCTACATCTTTAACCCTTAAACGTTGGATTGACAATGTTATTGTGGATTTGGAAGTGCAATTTTAAAACATTAAAATCTGACCTTACCATAGGCCTACAGCACTGATCGGGGTATAATTTGAAAGAGCTGTTTTAGTTCTATCAATAATCAATAAACTAACAATTTTTTATGAGGGTTATATTGAGAATTTATGAGTAAATTCGCTTTGAAAATAGTTAAAAATCAAAATTTCTTAATAAATCGTCAAAAATCTTCTTTTTTTTCTCCAAACACTTACTAATTATACTTCAGGACCATCCCTTTGTCCCTTTGTTCAGCCTTTTTTAGACAAATGTTTTCAAAAAACTGAAGCTCATGAACAAAATAAAACTGCCCTTCGCTAAAAGCATCCTTAGAATGGTAGCTCTGCAATCTTTTGAATCAATCTCTTTTTATCACAATCATACTTGAAATCATAAGAATATAAACAAACACACTGATTTCAGTCTGTTACACAGCTCAGCGGTCAGTGCATATACGTATTGTGTGGAAGGTCACGGGTTCAATGCTGTGTTGAGCTATAAGGGGTTTGTTTTTTAGTGCGTAATTAGGAAGGTTATATCTTTTTGTTTTATTTTCATTATTTTCACATGTTTTGCATTAAAAAAAAAAAAAAATGAGAGTGGAAAGAGAATGTCAAAAACTACTTATACATCTGGAAAAATCCTCCATTTTCATTGTTCACAAGCAAAAAATACAATCTAAAAAGTTGAAGAAATGCCATATTTTTGCCAAAAGATTGCAAAAGTATCAATATTTATATTGATATTTTGATCATTTTGACTCGTATTTTGACTTGTTTATTGTATAGTTCATTGTCTTAGCAGTCATATAAAAGAAGCTTGAAATGAAAGAAAACTGAAGGAAATTTTTGAAAATTAAGCTTGATTAAAAAGTTCCGAAAAATTGCAGTCAGGCTTTGAATTCAGCAAGCGTTTGAGGGTTAAAAGATATTGTAGCATATGATTAAAACAATGAAAATAAATTAGAGAATGGAGAGCAATTAATTTTATGACATCACAAAGATGACAAATTAGACC
Organism: Chiridota heheva; assembly: GCA_020152595.1. Lineage (NCBI taxonomy): Eukaryota > Metazoa > Echinodermata > Holothuroidea > Apodida > Chiridotidae > Chiridota > Chiridota heheva. The sequence continues at coordinate 293,255 of JAIGNY010003643.1, read as the reverse complement.
TAAAATTTTAACAACTGTACCACCACCCTCAAGATGACAAATTAGACCTAAGAATTTTAACAACTGTACCACCACCCCTCAAGATGACAAATTAGACCTAAGAATTTTAACAACTGTACCACCACCCCTCTAGCAACAATCTTTGAAAGATTATCTTTTGTTATCTCTTATAAAAATAATGATAAAAACAACACTTACAAGTAATTATTTTTTTCTAAAACAATCTTGAAATGAAAAAAAAAACCTTCTCTGTGGGACTAAGCCTAGTTACATAGCTACCATTGCACAACAAGCAATTTGACCCAGCAAGCATCATTACCCCACTATGCTCTCCCATTCCATGCTACCAATCCCATCATAGTCACTCCCACCCCAAGGTGGAATACTCAAAGGGGCTCAGTCGAATAGTAATGATGTCTTTTGTGGTACTCACTGGGAATTTTGAAATAACATGAGAGTTCACTTAGTTGTACCACTTTTGGCTTGGGGAGTTAACCTGCAATAGACTAGTGTCCCATCCAGGGGGATCACTCTCGTCTGCCTAGTTTCAGGGAAAATGGGTATAAGCACCAGCTCTATAAGCCATTGAAAGCTGGATGGGATTCAACTAATTTGAAATAATGCAGGTCTCATTTAACACTATTGTCATTGAAAAATTGTCTAAGTAATCAGCAGAAAATTATTGTGTTTGATTTGAATATCCATATCAAAGGTTATCATCTGCAAAAAAAGTGTGTATTAATATTCTAGGGACTCCAGAATAATGCGCCCTCACATTTTGGCTGAGTGCTCCTTAAGAAACGAATAAAAAGGAAGCTCCATAAAATGTTTGAAATCATTTTAATGATCAGTAACACAATCTGCTGAACGATAGGTAATACACATCTTATGAACAAAATGCTTTTGGCATTTATAAGAGTTTTAAAGGAGCTGGCGACCGAAAAGAAAAGACATATTTTTCTTGAGTCTCAAGAATATTCGAACACATGTTCCAAGTGCGTGTGGTAGTGCTAAAAACCTTTGATAAAATGCTCAAATTAATCATAATTATTTCTTATGAAACAAGTATAAAAAATGAGACCTCTGTGCTATTTCAAAGTTCCATTGACTTGCTGCCCTCACTTGTCGACCAAGAGCAGGTTTAAAAAAACAGCCACCATGATATATTTGAACTCAAAGAAATGGAACATGAGAGAGTTTTACAAACAAAAATAGTGGTTCCATCACCTCATTGTACCCAGCAAAGTAAAACATTCACAGAAGCGATCGGTTTAAGATGCAATAATAATCCCATTTTGAATAAACAAGTGACTAATGTAATGAGGATTTAGCAAGGCTACAGCTACTTTGAGCTGAAAGCATGGAATGCAAGCAGAAAATGGATCTGTATGTCTTACATTTGCATCTTGGGATCAAGTAGTGAGAATTTGCAGGAATATACGCAGCATTGTGCTATCATATAAATAATAGATACTTAGATACAATATGAGCTTTGGCTTGGTCAGAAAGGTAAATCAGGGGAGAAATCAACAAAAGAAAGAAAGTTGACCAAAGTGTTCATATTAGCCTCCGGACTATATCAAACTCAGCAGTCATATGGCAACAACTTTCAAATTGATCAGGTGTATCACCCTGCTCCTATCCCATCCACTGCCACCAAATGAAAACCAGCAGTGTTCCATTATTAAAGTCTTTGGTATGACTCTTCCAGGAATCATAAGTAAGCATGCTGTGAGTTAGTTTGATTTCTGAATACAGAAACTAAACTATAATTACAAAGACCCAAATGTTCATTTAATAATTCAATTGTGTTAAAGAACTTTAAAAATGTTGAAGAATTTTTAAATGTAAAAAAGAGAAACTTTAGGATGTGAAATAGCTGTACAGAATCTTGAAAAAGTAAAACAAATTGCAAATGTAATACACCTTGGTAGAACATGCACAACAGCTTGAATATGTTAACCTTGAATATGCAATAGAAAACTGAATATGTACAGAACATTTTAAACATGAAAAAATGGAATAGTAACAAATTGTGATTAACCACAGAAACATAGCAAGTAAATATTTATATATTAAATATGTAAATAAAGCTTAAATATAAAATGCACCTTGAGTATGTAAATAATCTTGGACATGCTACCAATCTTGAATATGCAAATGATCCATAAGTATGTAAATGAAACTTGAATATATGATTCGAACCATGAAAAAACATGCAGCTGTTACCAAATGAAAACCCTTGATACATATCCATAACTCTGGCTGTATAGTAAAATCACCATTTACCAGGTCATGAATGATTTGATAGAAATAGTCTGTAAGTATTGCACTAAAAATCCATTGGAAGAGTTAAAGAACCCAAGTCAAAGAGTTGTCTTCCTTACAATTCAAATTCATTTTCCAATGCAATTTGATCTTTCTGTTAAAGGATTAGTTCAGTGGCCAAGCATGTCTATCTTATATGAAAGAGAATTTCAAAGGAAACAAAATGGTGAAGAAAGCATTCAAAAATCTTATTCCGTTAATAAGATATCTAATTTGAAATCTGTGTCTTATCAGTGTGTAGAAATGACTGGTGTAGTAAGTCTACTATGGAATGTTGGCACCATCATCTTCACATTCCTAACAATTGTAAATGTATTTTAAAGAAAGTTTATATAATTTTTCACTATTTAAATCATTTTTCCTCAAACTTTCTAAAGGTGGTATATTATAAATACCCTTCCTAGATAGAGTTTGACTAATTTCCTGATATATCCCATGGTTTTTAAGCCACAAAATCGCAGAACAAAACATGATAGAATATATGAAAAGTTTGAGGAATCTAAGGCTATGACATCACAACTAGTCTGAATTCATTCATTTCTACACAAATTTTAAACTCAGATATCTCCTTAACCCTTACTCTACCGTTTTGGGTGCCCCATCCTTTGGCTCCGCCTCCCGAGTGTACTTTCAAAGAGTGCTGGTAAAGTAAGGGTTAATCAACCCTCGACAATGCGCCAACTCAAAATATATGCAGCATGATCTTGGTGGGTGGCCCAGCGGGTCACCGAAGTAGAACTGGCCCGACTCTGCTGCTTTGAAGACAGAGGACCCTTCAATAATCAGCCCTTGATTAACCCTTACTCTACCACGCGGCGATACTATTGCTGTTTTGGGTGCCCCATCTTGGCTCCACCTCCCGAGCGCATTTAAAAAAAAAAGCTGGTAGAGTATTAGGGTTACTCAACCCGCAACAAATGCGCCAACTCAAAAATATATGCAGCATGATCCCAGTGGGCGGCCCAGCGGGTCACCAAAGCGGAACAGGCCCGACTGCTGCTTGGAAGACAGAGAACCTTTCAATAATCAGCCCTTGAAAGACCCTTACTCTACCATGCGGCGATACTATTGCCGTTTTGGGTGCCCCATCCTTGGCTTCACCTCCCGAGTGCATTTTCAAAAAAGTGCTGGTAGAGTGGGGGTTAACAGAATAAGATTTTGGAATGCTTTCTTCACTATTTTGTTTCTTTCATATAAGAAAAGACTTGCTTGACCCCTGAACTAATCATTTAAACTATGACAGGGAAAGATACAGACATTCCAATATATTCCAATATGATAATGACTAATCCATTCAATCTATGACAATTGAAGGATTAGTTTTACTATCTAATCTAATCTAAAGGGAAGTAGTTGCTCTCTTCACTTAGTTGAAAGATTCGTTATTGCACTTACAAAAACACTACTTGATTAACAAGGTGATCAACAACTAGTTTGTTTGATTGGTGAGGATTAACGGCAACGATGGTTAAATTGTGCCCGAGAGGTAAGATTATGTCTAAGCAAAGAGGTTGGAGAAGTAGGACAGAGTGTGTAGAAAAGATTTCAGTTGTGGACTAATTAAGTCACAATTGACCCAGACAGTATAAAAGGTCAAATTAACCAGAAACAGCTCATAAAGAAAAGCGATTAAAGAATATTTGTACAAAAAAATATTTTCCCCCTTGTCTATAAATTATTAGGATAATTCTTCCTGCTTAAAATTGCATTTCATGCATGTCTACTTTTATTACCCACAATCCTCTTTTCATTATGACCCCATTTTGAAAAAAACAAATAAACCTACTGAAAAATGGCTGACTTAACTTTGCCACTATTCAAAACACAGATTCAAAATACCAACTAATTATTTTTAATATTTTGGCTGAAAGAAAAAGTTTGAACCCTAAAATGGTTTAAACAAAAGAATTGAAAGGAGAAAGGAAACAAAACATTAAGTGGCACAAAGATATGAGATATTGAGCAGAAATTGACTGAAGGTTAAAATTAAACCCAAAATAGAATAAATTCCCACTGTACTGCACCAATGCTAAAAGACTTTAACTAAGTCAATATTTCCATTCAAAGAAAAGCTTTAACCCCAAAATGGTTTAAAATGAAATGTTTTCAATATAAAAATAGATGACAAAGATTCAAAATACCTGACAAAAAGTAAAGATATTTCCACACAAAGAAAAGCTTCGACAGCAAAATGATTAAAATATAATGGATTAGAGGAAAAAATGGTGGTAAAAATGCGTGTTGAAGAGAAAGTGACTGAAATGCAAAATGAAACCAGAAAAGGTAAAATTCCAACCTGCAATTCACCGATGCGAGAAGTAGACTTGGGCGATGTTGGAGGGGTTATATCCAACGGTGATGTCACTTTGGGTAAAGTGGGAGGAGCTTTCGATGCTGGCTTGGGCGGAGCAGGCTTGGGCTTGGATGGGGTTTTAGGTGACTTAGGAAGAACGGCTGGTGGAGGAGAAGAACTGTCATGCAAGGAGGACTAAAACAAAAGACAAAACACAAAGCAAATATATGAATATTCATGCACAACCAATGAATATTCATGCACAACCAAAGACACAATTATACACAAAGGAGAACACAATGAAAACTTTGACCTTTAGAAACATCGGTTTGCTTAAACTCAAATATTCTGAGAGAAAGGAGTCATAAATGTAAGTTGCCTCAAAGACTCCTTCCAATTTCTTTACAGTAAGGTTCAAATCAAGACAAAAAATTGCCTCAAAATTGGCAAAATACCGTTCATCTTCTTGTGCCAGAATAAAAGATTTTTTAGGCTGCCGTCTAAGTACAACAAATCAACATGCATTCTAGAATTACAGTTTTAGTCTTTGTGTAATCTCTTTCAATATATCTTTCCAAAAAACACTAATTTACAGCTCCACAAGTGTATCCATATCTACAGTATTACAGCCTTACAGGTCTTTTTCACATGCTATGGATCTATGAATCGTTGCTCTTTCATTGTTGCATCGCTGAAATTATTCAAGTCCAGCCAACTACATCAGTCTGGGAGCATGAAACCCCCATTATACTGCTTCCCATGACCCTTTGCTATACTATGCAATGTGACAATTTTTAATAAATGGTAAATTCCCACCACCATATTCCACATTTGGTAACTTCAAATCAAAATACCTATAAGGCACTTCAATAAACATCTATTAGTGGGTGCACTACTCTATTAGAAGATCTCAAAAATATAGCATCACCCATGCCACAAAAGTCTATTCTAATTGGTCAACAGGAGCCCCTCCTACCTGGAAGCCAGGTTTGGGGGATTCTTCAGGTGATTTTGGCCCATCTTCAGATAAGGTTGATGAAGAGCGTTTCTTCAAGATGTCAGACGTGTCTAAGCCGCCGAAGAGGGCCACTCCTCCAATTGGCTTCTTGTGTTTGGTTACCACGGGAGCCTGCAACAACAAAAACGACATGGAAAATGATTTAGCGTGAAAGGAAGCATCTTAGGACAACAAGGAAGAAGTGATATAAATGGGGGGATAACATTTTCCCTCCCATTAACCACATCCCCAACATTTTGGTAAAATGTGGCAAGAAAACCAACTTCTTAAATAGCAAAACTGATTTGAGATGTTTGTCCCACAGAATTTCAAGTTGTTGAAATTTGTAAACAGTTTTAAAGTTCGTCAAAAACTTCTATGTTTTCCATATTATGTTGACTGTATTTGTGCTAATAATTTGGCTTACTACATACAACCTTCTTTCCATAATGGGAATCCTGCATACCTTCATGCAAACACAAACTACACAACCTAAATTCTGACGTACAAATATTGACATTTTAGACTGTAATCATCTGATCATCGTCATCTTATGATCATCATCATCTTATGATCATTGTCATCTTATGATCATCGTCATCTTATGATCATCGTCATCTTATGATCATCGTCATCTTATGATCATCGTCATCTTATGATCATCGTCATCTTATGATCATCGTCATCTTATGATCATCGCCATCTGATGATCACATCGTCATCTTATGATCATCGCCATCTTATGATCATCATCTTATGATCATCGCCATCTTATGATCATCGCCATCTTATGATCATCGTCATCTTATGATCATCGCCATCTTATGATCATCGTCATCTTATGATCATCGTCATCTTATGATCATCGCCATCTTATGATCATCGCCATCTTATGATCATCGCCATCTTATGATCATCGTCATCTTATGATCATCGCCATCTTATGATCATCGCCTTATGATCATCGTATCTTATGATCATCGATCTTATGATCATCGCATCTTATGATCATCGTCATCTTATGATCATCGATCATCGCCATCTTATGATCATCATGATCATCGCATCTTATGATCATCTTCTTGATCATCGTCATCTTATGATCATCGTCATCTTATGATCATCTTATGATCATCGCATCTTATGATCATCGCCATCTTATGATCATCGATCATCGCCATCTTATGATCATCGCCATCTTATGATCATCGCCATCTTATGATCATCGCCATCTTATGATCATCGCCATCTTATGATCATCGTCATCTTATGATCATCGTCATCTTATGATCATCGTCATCTTATGATCATCGTCATCTTATGATCATCGTCATCTTATGATCATCGTCATCTTATGATCATCGTCATCTTATGATCATCGCCATCTTATGATCATCGTCATCTTATGATCATCGTCATCTTATGATCATCGTCATCTTATGATCATCGTCATCTTATGATCATCGTCATCTTATGATCATCGTCATCTTATGATCATCTTATGATCATCGCCATCTTATGATCATCTTATGATCATCGTCATCTTATGATCATCGTCATCTTATGATCATCGTTATTTTATGATCATCGTCATCTTCTCTAACACTGCAAACTCCTCTGAGACAGATTGATTGATTGATTGGTCATTTATTAACATAATCAAATCCCACCATGTACTCACTTTTGCTGAATTTCTGTAAGAAAAGTTACCACATGTCACAAACGCAACTCCCTGTGCACAAAGTGATTATGTGGTTGTCAGATACGGTTAAGCTTTGCTTTTTCTATTATTGAATATTCATAGTAATTACTCCCATGTTTGATAACATGCAAAAGTCATGCAACTGCAAGTTTAATGTGTGATTCTACATTTATGTATCATGACAACGGCAAATCTGTTTGGGCTATCAGTAGAAACAGATATTGCTAGAAACAGATATTGCTCTGAACTAGTAAAATTGACTAAACAATCTGCTCCTTGGTGGCAAACTGATGAGTAATTGAACAGCCTAACAGCAAAGGATGTGGTGCAGATACTGTATCAGTAAGTTATCTCCCAGAGAAAAATTCCAGTTGAGACCAGTTGGGATTCCCAGCTGGGATGAACTGATCCCAACTTGGATTAAATATTCCCAACTGGGATGAACTGGTCCTAAGTTGGACTTAAAAAATTCCCAACTGGGATGAATTGGTTCTAACTGGGATTGTAACATATTCTCTACTTGGACCAGTTTATCCAAGTTGGGATTTTCCAAAATTTTGATCAGAAAAATTTACAATTGGGACCAGTTGGGAAAATTCCTACTGGAATTTTTTCCTGGGCTATTTTAACAGAGATATTGTAATGACTTAACCCCTACAGCACCTTAGAACAACTCGCTATAGCGTTTATAACAAACTTACTGGGGGTAAATTGCTTACCCATCCCTTGCATTTTCCCCCTTCCCCCATGCAACACTATCATACCCATAAAATGTATCGCTTTTTATTTCAGTTTCATTGCTAGACCTTCTTCCAGAGGTAAAAACCATTAACTTTCTGACTCATGATATATACTGCCTTCTGAAATTTACAATACTGATTTACTAATTTTTTCTTTCTTATTCTGTCTGCAAAATTTCTAAATGAATTTTTTTCCAGCTATTGGAAGGCCAATTTTGTTTTAATTATCAAAGTTTACACCATACGCAACTTTTTCTCAAAAATTTGTTGTTTGGTGTGTGAGGGGAAGGGTGGGAGGGGGAGGGGGGGGGGGGGGGGTAAATATCTTTATATATATATTCAGGGGTAGGAGGATAATGTTTTATATATATTTGGGGAGTAGAAAGATATATGTGTTCATATATTTTGGGGTTAGGGGGATGTTTTTATATATCTACTATTTTTATTTTTTTATTCCGTCTCAAAATTTCTAAATGAAATTGTTTCCAGTCATTTGAAGGCCAATTTTGTTTTTAATTATCAAAGTTTATACCATACACAACTTTTTCTCAAAAATTTGTTGTTTGGTGTGTGTGTGTGTGTGTGGGGGGTAATGTATTTATATATATATATATATATGGGGGTAAGGAGATCAATGTATTTATATATTTTGGGGGTGAGGATGTTTTTATATATATTTTGGGGGTAGGGGATTATGTTTTATATATATTTTTGAGGGTAGGGAGATAATACTTTTTATATATATTTTGGAGGGTAGGAGATAATGATTTTTATATATTTTTGAGGGTAGGGAGATAATGTTTTTATATATATTTTTGGGGGTAGGGGATTATGTTTTATATATATTTTTGAGGGTAGGGAGATAATGTTCTTTATATATATTTTGGAGGGTAGGAAGATAATGATTTTTATATATATTTTGAGGGTAGGGAGATAATGTGTTTTATATATATTTTGAGGGTAGGGGATAATGTTTATATATTTTTTTGGGGGTATTTTTGGGGTAGGGGATAATGTTTTTATATATATTTTGGGGGTAGGGGATAATGTTTTTATATATATATTTTGCATGGTAGAGGGATAATATTTTTATATATATTTTGCATGGTAGAGGAATAATATTTTTTATATATATTTCCTCTACAAATAGGCACAGCAATTGATTGACTGACTGATCAGGAACCAAATATGGCACTCTGACAAAACTTTAGTCTCTGTGATCTTTATCTCCCAACTAATTGATATCAAGATGGAACAACACAATACCAAATTTAGGGGAAGTACAGCAATAGCAAAATTTTCTTGAAATACAAGTATTAATCATAGAATGTCCCATAAGTATGATTACCGATGAATGAGTATCACAATCATAGATATAATTAGCATAGGTGTCACAACCAGCGGAAAACTGTGTCAAGAATGGAACATCTGCTATACATACTTACATAACAGAGCAAAGTTTAGACCGGCCTATGCTTACATAACAGAGCAAAGTTTAGTCCTGCAAATGGCTCTGTGGACACATTCCTTGCAATCAATCGAAAACACAAAATAGCCAAATTTCCTATCAAAATCAAGATGAATATCGTCTCTTAAAGCTTTCTGAAATTTCAGGTTTTTGATATGCAAATGTGTGATATGCATAAGTGGGCAGATTAATTCCTATTAAAGGAAAAAAGAAGGAAAATCCATAATTTCTTTATCATCTACAATAACTATTTGAAATAGAAAATGCAAAAATTTGATCCTACCCCTAATCTAAATTCAACTGGGAAAGACTGGGAAAGATATTCTTACAATTTTTAGTTTTTGAGCTGTTTTGCTGTTCATGCATCAACACATTTTGCAATATCAAAAAGTCTGCAAGAAATTTCACCAAATGAATATGAAAATTAACAATGTATATGAGAAACATATTCACTAGACTTTTTCACAAAAATTTATCAACTTAACCCAAAATTTGAGGGGAAAAATTGGCCAATTGCACATCACCTATTAACTCTGCTCAATTTGTAACTCTGCTCAATTTGTGCCGATTAAATTAAAGTGGGTGTGGTGATTATGTTCACACAAATGATCATATATGTGAAGAGCATTGTTCACAGTTAATGGTGAAATGTAGTGTGCATATCAATTAGGTTATTTGTATAACAATGGACTTTTGTACAAAATGTTTATCCTGAGATCATAACTTAAGTTATGAATAATGTACATTCATTAACTTGGCACAGGGGTAGAGGACATGGGTACTGTTCAAATGATTAGGGGTGTTGTGTGCGCATACTAATTATTTGCATAATAATGAAAATTGTATCTATTATATAATAATACCAAGTGGGTGTGGTGATTTTGCTGACACAAATGATCATATATGTGAAGAGCATTGGTCACACTTAATGGTGAGGTGTAGTGTGCATATTAGATTATTTGCATGACAATAGATTTTTGTGCGATCAACTTAAATTATGACTGGTGTACATACACGTAAAGTAGCACAGCGGTAGAGGAATGAAGGATTTTTTTTTTTTTTTTTTTTTTGAGGGGGTTGTGTGTGCATACTTATTAGCCTGTTTGCATAACAATGTAAATATATGTTTCTCTGATATTTTATAAAATAGGGTGGGTGTGGTGTTGTTATCTAAAAAAATGATATATGTGAAGACAATTGTTTACACTTAATGGTAAGGTGATGTGTGCATATTGAGCGGAATATTAAGCAGGTTATTTGCATAATAGATTCCATGCCGAATGCCAAATTTTAGACCTCTGCTTATAACTAAGTTAGGAATGCTGTACATGTATATTCACAAATCTAGTCTGGAAAGCATTAGATCTTATGGATGAGTATTGGGAATTCTGTGTTCATCTAATTTAGCATATTTGCATAACAATTTAAATACTTGTTTATATTTTATATATATATATATATATATATACACACATACATACATATATACATACATACACACATACATACACCCTCACATACATACATACAGTACATACTGTTTGATGTCAAAAAGGGTTTTGGGAAAGGAGAAGGGGCGAGGGGGTGGCCCATGGAGGGGAGGAAAAGTGGGCCAGGAGAAGGTGCCAAGAGTGGCAGGGTTGATGCCAAGATGGTGAAGGTTGGGTTTGATAGTGTTGTGTTCATAATAATTTTGTTATTTACATAACAATAGAGTTTTGTGGAACAGGTCAGATATGAATGGTTGGGGGTTGTTTGCATTATTAATTACCTGGCTTGATACTTAAAATCGCCAACCATGGCCATAAGTCTTGACACTCTCTTCTAATCTATGCTACACCTAAAAACATACACTGTTACTAATTGTAAAATGTGAAAACCAAAAATATATGCCAGGCGAGACTTACTAACTTCATTTTTCTAGTTTGTTTTACAATTTAAAAGTATTTGCAAGTGAAAATAAAGTATGTTTCAATCATTCATCCTCTTTTCAATGGAATACAGGATATCTGTCATTTCACACCTTCTGTACACACTTTTCCAAGAAACACAAATTTCATAAAAATCAGGTCAATTCATAGGTACTACTAACTTCCTAAGATTGGATAAAGCTTCAACACACACAGTCTCAATGCAGAAATCTACAACTGAAATTGATAATTGTTTTCAACCACAAAAAGATTGCATTTGAATCCAACCAGTAATTCACATCCTTCCTTGATCCGAACCCCAATGAATGATTAATCTACAAACCTTCAGCTACAAACAGCTGTCCAATTATTAAAGAAGAACAGAGAAGTATGATTCATGCTAATCATTATCTAGTTCACAATTAATCAAAATGGGAAGCTATAAAACGGTTTATGGACAGGTAAAGGAAACATAAGCCAAAACTTTGAAAAATACATCAAAACCATGTTTCAGCTGTCTCCCTATGAATGTGTCACCAATTTTGCGAACAAAATAAAATCAACTTTTTAAATTTCAAATTTAAACTTTAAAGGACTTGGGCAGGTACAAAAATGTTCTGCTCAACCACATACCATAAAGAGGTTTGGTTTGTTGACCAGGAAGAAGATTTAAATCTAAGTTAAATAGTCTTTTGAATTTTGAAAATAATATGTGTAGTTAAGTTATGAGTAATTAACAGTGTAGTCAAGCTAAAATTAATCAAAGTTTGAAATTTTGTTTTAATACATTGAAAAAATGTGATGTATGAATAGAAAAACACCTCACAATGCTTGCACTTTTGTTTATATTTCATTCCTTAATTTCAGACCTTGAAAATAATCCAAAATGTTTTCTCCAGCTTGAGGGTAATGGGAGTATGGTAAAGATTAAATCCTCTTCATTACAATGATCTCTGCTATTTCAAAGAGAAATGCCAGAGGATTAAAAAACAATGGATTTACATCAGAAAATAGAGACTATGTTCTGTTCATACATCACAAGAGTAACACAAAAATTTGCATATTTGCCCAGATTTGCTTAAAATCTTTGAAAAGCTGTAAAATGGCCATTTTCCAACTAATTTTGATAAATTCTTTTTCTTTATTTACTTTTCATAGTGGATTTATGCTAAATCAATTTAGCTAATTTAGTTACATCTACCCGTCAATATACCTTTATATGGCTTTACTCAGAACTAAATGTTTAATAGGTATCAATTGTTCATATTTAGCCTTGAGAGAAGTATTCCCATGAATTTCATTTCATTTATATAATAGAGAACTTTTAAAGAAACAAATTGGTGCCAAACCATGTTGATATCTGATTCTAATTTAGGAGTTATTGCACTTCAAAGATTTCACCAGTGTCAAAAAGTAACCTTGCAGTGTACAATGTGATGTCATAAAGGCACTTCCAAGACACACTGAGCAGAGAGGGTAAAGGATGTACTTAATATCTCAATAATTATGCAACAGAATGCTTCCAATAATTTAGAAAGAGGCAATTAATTTTCAAAGAAATTAATGAAGATTATTTTGGATCTGCCTTTATGACATCACAATGTACACTGTGAGGTCACACTGGTACACTCTTTGAAATAACTACAAAATGGAATGAGATATCAATATGATTTTGACACCAATCTGTTTCTTTAATCAAGCGGTGCAGTGGCTCAGTGGTTAAGGAGTCATGCAGTGGCTCAGTGGTTAAGGAGTCATGCAGTGGCTCAGTGGTTGAGGAGTCATGCTCGAATGTGAAAAGTACCAGGTTCAATTCCCGTTGTGAGCGCTGCATTGTATCATTGAGCAAGACTATACTTGCTTCAGTCCACTCAGCTTTGAAATGAGTACCAGCACTGCTGGGGAGTTAATCTGCAATGGACTGGCGTCCCATTCAGGGGGAGTCATGTACTCTCATCCGCTTGTGCCATGGAAACGGCAGGTAAACACCAGCCATACGAGCCTAATGGCTTGGATAGATTTAGCTTAGCTTTAGCTTGTTTCTTTAATAGTTCTTTAATAGAAAATTCAAGGAAATATTCATTTAAAGGTCTACAGACACTTAACAATTTCTCTAATGGTTTAAAGATTTACATAAAGGAGCAGCGCAGTCTTTGATTTCTGAAAACAACACTTTTAGTTTTGACTTATGCCTGATCAGAGTTTTAATAATTTTTGATATTTTTTTTTTTTTTTTAATTTAATAAGAATTTGCTAGAGTGTGTACAAGTGGACATTAATTCAGATCTCTTATTAAGCGAAGATTCACAGGGTTTGTATATTAAGTAAACTTTTTCAATAAATGAAAAAATTGCAACATTTATGGTCTAGCACGTTTTAAAACTTTCCATTTGAATTCAAAATCCTTGTTGTTATCCTTGAGTGACCAAATATATTTGCTGAGTTCTGTATCTTTCTTTTGTGTTGGTGGACAAAAGAACTTATATGATTAGCATATCTAGTTTTAGATCTGTTGCACAAAGTCCGACATAGGTCTCAGTTTCTCCGCTAGTCTTTGTTGTGACGACTACTTGGTAGACTAAGCCTTCTTCCTTGCATCTACCATTCACTGGGCATTGCTCTTTTTCCTACAGTTGCATTCTTTAGGTGAGGGTTTCACTTGGGTGGTAATTATTGATTTATTATGGGCGTCAATTATGTTTTTCATGCTTGGCATACAACTGTAACTAAGCTTAACTGTGTTCCTGTGGAAAATGTTATGCAGTAAATTAAATTAGATGGTAGAATTTACTCATCTAAGATTTCTTATTATGTCAATATACTATATATATATATATATATATATATATATATATATATATATATATATATATATATATATATATATATATATATATATATATATATATATATATATATATATATATATATATATATATATATATATATATATATTTATATCTATACACATATATATATATATATAGATATATAGATCTATACACATATATACATATACATATATATATATAGATATATAGATATATACATATATATATATATATCTATACATATATATATATATATATATTATATATATATATATATATATATACATATATATATATATATATATATATATATTATATATATATATATATATATATATATATATATATATATATATATATATATATATATATAAATATATATATATAAATATATATATATATATATATATATATATATATATATATATATATATATATATATATATATATATATATATATATATATATATATATATATATATATATATATATATATATATATATATATATATATATATATATATATATATATATATATATATATATATATATATATATATATATATATATATATATATATATATATATATATATATATATATATATATATATACTGTATGAGTCACATACAACACAAAGATACAGAGAATTGCTTGGGAAATATGCAGTTACAGTCATAGGGATTATTTATTGCCCATCACACAGGGAGGTTTTGAAGTATTACCCTGAACGAAACAGGTTTAGGCTCCCTGTATATGGCAATACATAGCTTTTCATTCCATAGATGCCCTTAGTTAAAGGAGCACTTAAATGTGAGGGCCCATTATTCTGGAGTCTCTAGAATATTCAATCAAACATACCTTTTCGTGCACGTAATGTTTAACTGAAAACTTTTGATACAAATGTTCAAATCATTAGTAATCATTATCAATAAATATTTCAGTAATATTTTAACGACACAACTATCCAATATTAGAAGTGCGCTATTTACAAATTCCAACCAATGACTAAGTAAAAGACATCTTCTCTTCTCGCCCAAGAGCTCTTATAATAACATTAAAGCTGTATATCAGAATGGTGGCGCAATACTGCTTAATGTTTATTAAAACTCACTCAAATTCTTGGCAAGAATAACCTGCATAAAACTAATTTATTCTGTGAATAGCTATAGGAAATAGGGCTGAGTCAGGTAGCATGTGTTAGAGCTGAGAACCCAACACCTAGTATTACCTTTGGGCACATCCAAAAAAATGGCAAGCAAAAACAGACTTGGAAATCTGAAATGAGTCTATTAGACTTTTTCAGACTGTAGTCTAGACGAACAGACTTTGATATTTTATGAATAAATTCATAAAATAATCATGGAACTATTACTATGACAACTACTACACAAAGATTGCATATTATGGGAATACCAATAAGCAAAGTATCTCACAAATTGCAAACATCTTTATACTTTTAATTACTCGTTAGGGTGAAATTATTGTGCAAAAATACCTTACGCTACGGCTTGCTTTAAAACATGACCATAACATACCCAGCTCAGACTGGGGAGGTGGGGTATTACATGCTTGAGTCAATTTTCACGGTTGCAGACTAAAATTACTGTTAGTGTTGTGGCAAACCAGCGAGTTAATTAGCACCTTTACAGCTGATCACGCCAAACACAATAGTATATTGTTAGCACAGTGAACTATTTCAACACAAACAAAAACAATTGTTACTCTCCGTTTAATAAACTAAATGGTCTATGAGGGAAAACATGGTTTTAATTGAAGATCGTTAAAAAAGAAAATGTAATTAAAGACGGAAAATTAATTAGTAAATTTCATGACGCAGTAAGATGTGAATTAAGGAAATATGACTGATTTTGAAAGCAATGTGTTGCATCGTACTGATCCGTAATAAGTTACACAATCTCAGTGAGAAATGTGCCACATTTTGAGCAGTCTAACTACCATCGCTGACTTTGTTTGCAAACAATATTTTCTTTTGAAGAATGTATGAAAAGTACAAAATCAGCATAGTGTAAACTGCGAAACATTCTTTTCAGACCTTCAGAAAAGTTTGACATTATCAAAGCATGTCTTAGGAAGGTTTCAACATATAAGACACATTTGCATGATTTATATTTATTTTTATCAGAAGAAAAGTACGATAGTATTATCACACAAATGTACATACATTTTGTGGTTATCAAAACAATTCCATAGTATGCCTTCAGGTACAGATAGAACTTTTAAGCTTCTGTATTTATGGCTTGCATTAAAGGAGATGGATCCATCAGTACGACCAACGAACTTTCAATAACTGGCAAAATCATTCAAGGCACTGCCCTACTTTTTAAGCCATGAAGGTTCTTTAGATCACCTTTCTCCAAAACTCTTCATATTTCTTCTATATTTATGTGCTAATAACTATTTGAATACATATAATAAATAGAGTTTAGTTCTATTTATTATAAGTTCTATAATAAATAGAACTTATAATTCCCACAAACCATCTACAAGACACTGATAGTGCAAGTACATAAACAACAAATGCAAATGATAAACAAAATATAATAACATCAGAAAAACAAAATGATAAAGAAATATGAAAAGAGCTTTAGTCATTAGAAAGGCTTTTTAAGTCTTTTTAAATCTATGGGGAGTGGGTGATTGTCTAATAAAGAGGGGAAGCTGGTTCCATATACGAGGGCTTGAAACAATAAATGATTTATCCCACATGACTCCACAACAACAATTTAGAGCTGCATCTTAAGATTACAGGAGGGATTCGTACAGTACATCTTCAACAAATCATTATTTGAATGTTGTGATAAAATAAATAAAGACATGAAATCACAAACCTTTTCTTCTTCAGGTGCCTCCTCATGTCTTCCATTCTTGGCTCCCGGGTCTCCAAACAGATCGTCATCATCACCAAACAACCCTCCTCCTCCTCCTCCCGAGACTCTAGGAGGTTTTGACATCGTCTTAGGCTTGGGTGGAGCTTCTTTTTTGGCTTTTGACTGTTCTTTGGCGGTTTACTCAACTCACCAAACAAATCATCCTCATCATCATCACTGAAGAGCCCCATAGAGGGTGCTTTTGATTTGGGTTCCTTTATAGGGGGACCATCACTTTCCGAGGGTGAATTAGGGGATTCTGGTGTTTCAGGCTATTTCAAAAGGCACAAAGAAAGTTAACAGGGCTGTTCACTAGAGGTTTGGACCCCGAGAAAAATAGCAGTATTTGCTTTATAAGTAACACATGCACAAAGTACAATACATAAGAACATTTTAGATGCAAGATAATGAAATAAAATTATTCTATAGCTACTTTGAAAACTTAAATTTTTCATGAAAATGTTAGGATGATACTCTTTTGTCACAAAATAATGCAATGTGACATGAAAAGCACCCAGAGACCAGGGGTGGAAACATAATTGTAATGCTATGTGACATGAAAAGCACCCAGAGACCAGGGGTGGAAACATAATTGTAATGCTATGTGACATGAAAAGCACCCAGAGACCAGGGGTGGAAACATAATTGTAATGCTATGTGACATGAAAAGCACCCACAGACCAGGGGTGGAAACATAATTGTAATGCTATGTGACATGAAAAGCACCCAGAGACCAGGGGTGGAAACATAATTGTAATGCTATGTGACATGAAAAGCACCCACAGACCAGGGGTGGAAACATAATTGTAATGCTATGTGACATGAAAAGCACCCAGAGACCAGGGGTGGAAACATAATTGTAATGCTATGTGACATGAAAAGCACCCAGAGACCAGGGGTGGAAACATAATTGTAATGCTATGTGACATGAAAAGCACCCAGAGACCAGGGGTGGAAACATAATTGTAATGCTATGTGACATGAAAAGCACCCACAGACCAGGGGTGGAAACATAATTGTAATGCTATGTGACATGAAAAGCACCCAGAGACCAGGGGTGGAAACATAATTGTAATGCTATGTGACATGAAAAGCACCCACAGACCAGGGGTGGAAACATAATTGTAATGCTATGTGACATGAAAAGCACCCAGAGACCAGGGGTGGAAACATAATTGTAATGCTATGTGACATGAAAAGCACCCACAGACCAGGGGTGGAAACATAATTGTAATGCTATGTGACATGAAAAGCACCCACAGACCAGGGGTGGAAACATAATTGTAATGCTATGTGACATGAAAAGCACCCAGAGACCAGGGGTGGAAACATAATTGTAATGCTATGTGACATGAAAAGCACCCACAGACCAGGGGTGGAAACATAATTGTAATGCTATGTGACATGAAAAGCACCCAGAGACCAGGGGTGGAAACATAATTGTAATGCTATGTGACATGAAAAGCACCCACAGACCAGGGTGGAAACATAATTGTAACGCTATGTGACATGAAAAGCACCCACAGACCAGGGTGGAAACATAATTGTAACGCTATGTGACATGAAAAGCACCCACAGACCAGGGGTGGAAACATAATTGTAATGCTATGTGACATGAAAAGCACCCACAGACCAGGGGTGGAAACATAATTGTAACGCTATGTGACATGAAAAGCACCCAGAGACCAGGGGTGGAAACATAATTGTAATGCTATGTGACATGAAAAGCACCCACAGACCAGGGGTGGAAACATAATTGTAACGCTATGTGACATGAAAAGCACCCAGAGACCAGGGGTGGAAACATAATTGTAATGCTATGTGACATGAAAAGCACCCACAGACCAGGGGTGGAAACATAATTGTAATGCTATGTGACATGAAAAGCACCCAGAGACCAGGGGTGGAAACATAATTGTAATGCTATGTGACATGAAAAGCACCCACAGACCAGGGGTGGAAACATAATTGTAATGCTATGTGACATGAAAAGCACCCAGAGACCAGGGGTGGAAACATAATTGTAATGCTATGTGACATGAAAAGCACCCACAGACCAGGGGTGGAAACATAATTGTAACGCTATGTGACATGAAAAGCACCCACAGACCAGGGGTGGAAACATAATTGTAACGCTATGTGACATGAAAAGCACCCACAGACCAGGGTGGAAACATAATTGTAATGCTATGTGACATGAAAAGCACCCAGAGACCAGGGGTGGAAACATAATTGTAATGCTATGTGACATGAAAAGCACCCAGAGACCAGGGGTGGAAACATAATTGTAATGCTATGTGACATGAAAAGCACCCAGAGACCAGGGGTGGAAACATAATTGTAATGCTATGTGACATGAAAAGCACCCACAGACCAGGGGTGGAAACATAATTGTAATGCTATGTGACATGAAAAGCACCCAGAGACCAGGGGTGGAAACATAATTGTAATGCTATGTGACATGAAAAGCACCCACAGACCAGGGGTGGAAACATAATTGTAACGCTATGTGACATGAAAAGCACCCACAGACCAGGGGTGGAAACATAATTGTAACGCTATGTGACATGAAAAGCACCCACAGACCAGGGGTGGAAACATAATTGTAATGCTATGTGACATGAAAAGCACCCACAGACCAGGGTGGAAACATAATTGTAACGCTATGTGACATGAAAAGCACCCAGAGACCAGGGTGGAAACATAATTGTAATGCTATGTGACATGAAAAGCACCCCACAGACCAGGGGTGGAAACATAATTGTAACGCTATGTGACATGAAAAGCACCCAGAGACCAGGGGTGGAAACATAATTGTAATGCTATGTGACATGAAAAGCACCCACAGACCAGGGGTGGAAACATAATTGTAATGCTATGTGACATGAAAAGCACCCAGAGACCAGGGGTGGAAACATAATTGTAATGCTATGTGACATGAAAAGCACCCACAGACCAGGGGTGGAAACATAATTGTAATGCTATGTGACATGAAAAGCACCCAGAGACCAGGGGTGGAAACATAATTGTAATGCTATGTGACATGAAAAGCACCCACAGACCAGGGTGGAAACATAATTGTAACGCTATGTGACATGAAAAGCACCCACAGACCAGGGTGGAAACATAATTGTAACGCTATGTGACATGAAAAGCACCCACAGACCAGGGGTGGAAACATAATTGTAATGCT
Organism: Chiridota heheva; assembly: GCA_020152595.1. Taxonomy (NCBI): domain Eukaryota; kingdom Metazoa; phylum Echinodermata; class Holothuroidea; order Apodida; family Chiridotidae; genus Chiridota; species Chiridota heheva. Next base: position 272,903 of record JAIGNY010003643.1, on the reverse strand, counting down.
ATGTGACATGAAAAGCACCCAGAGACCAGGGGTGGAAACATAATTGTAATGCTATGTGACATGAAAAGCACCCAGAGACCAGGGGTGGAAACATAATTGTAATGCTATGTGACATGAAAAGCACCCAGAGACCAGGGGTGGAAACATAATTGTAATGCTATGTGACATGAAAAGCACCCACAGACCAGGGGTGGAAACATAATTGTAATGCTATGTGACATGAAAAGCACCCAGAGACCAGGGGTGGAAACATAATTGTAATGCTATGTGACATGAAAAGCACCCACAGACCAGGGGTGGAAACATAATTGTAACGCTATGTGACATGAAAAGCACCCACAGACCAGGGGTGGAAACATAATTGTAACGCTATGTGACATGAAAAGCACCCACAGACCAGGGGTGGAAACATAATTGTAATGCTATGTGACATGAAAAGCACCCAGAGACCAGGGGTGGAAACATAATTGTAATGCTATGTGACATGAAAAGCACCCAGAGACCAGGGGTGGAAACATAATTGTAATGCTATGTGACATGAAAAGCACCCACAGACCAGGGGTGGAAACATAATTGTAATGCTATGTGACATGAAAAGCACCCACAGACCAGGGGTGGAAACATAATTGTAATGCTATGTGACATGAAAAGCACCCACAGACCAGGGTGGAAACATAATTGTAATGCTATGTGACATGAAAAGCACCCACAGACCAGGGGTGGAAACATAATTGTAATGCTATGTGACATGAAAAGCACCCAGAGACCAGGGGTGGAAACATAATTGTAATGCTATGTGACATGAAAAGCACCCACAGACCAGGGGTGGAAACATAATTGTAATGCTATGTGACATGAAAAGCACCCACAGACCAGGGGTGGAAACATAATTGTAATGCTATGTGACATGAAAAGCACCCACAGACCAGGGGTGGAAAAATATTTGACTTTCTGGGACCATAGAAAGCAACAGTAACAAAACTGAATGCTTAATTTCTACAGGAAATATAAATTAGTGGCCTTTTCATTTTCAATTTTTCTTTCTCCCCTTTTCCATTCTTTCTCTTTTTTTCTCTGTAGACTTAAAGACATTCCTGAGACCACTGGTGCCGTGGTCCACTGGGGCACCAGTGGTCCGCTATATTTACCACTCCTGTCACGAACAAAAGCCCATTAAACAACTGTTTGAAACTAGGATGGAATAATTTAACTTGGCTACATATATTAACTGCTCAGTGTCACTCAGCAGGATATGACTAACATGGCTGGCATACAAAAGTGACAATTTATGCGAAGGGATGTTAGGTAACATTCTGCTTTGTCCAATCAAATCCAATAAAAGATATTTGCTTAATGACTGAATCTAAGACCAGGTTCCATATAGTGCAGCAATGCTAATCCCTTAAACTGCAAGTTGTAACATTCGATGATATTAACCAATATAACATATGCAAGAGGATTCTTCACAGACAAGCAGAAAAGCTAGTCACGTACCATAGCACATGGGTAGTACCCAAGGTGTAGGGGTGGCGGTGGGATTTAAAGTGGGGTTGGGGCAAGGGCCATATTTTCTCCCATATTTAAGTGGAGAGTGGAGTATCTAATATATCCCAAACCTTTTGCCTGGATATAAACGCTCATATATAGCACTTATTGTTAATGAATATGAAATTTCTTGAAGACCCTGGCAAGTTTCCTCCCACACCCTTCTCCAGTGGTGTGGCCATGGGGATGGGGAAGGGGTGGGGGGGGGGGTATGAGGGTAGTTATCCCTCATTTTTCTAAAAAATGGTCCCTCAGATTCTTATTTTATTATTTAGTGTAATTATTGCTGTAATTGTCTACTACAAGATATGCAAATTTGACCCCTTCATTTGTTACCCTTCTGCATTTATTGCACTCTGGCCATGCCTCTGCCCTTCCCCCCTTCCAAAAATGATAATTAACCACAGTCCCTGTATTTTAATGAACAATCTCAACTTAACCATACATCTAGTCTTGAGTAGTTTAAAAGAGATCTTACATGCTCTCTGAGAGAAATAAAAGATGTTGATTTCATATCCATTTATTTGTCTAAATACTCATTAACAAAAATATAACATCAATACAAGGCATTGTACAAAACTTTAGCCTATACATTCCTATTTATATATATCTCTATTTGTATCACATTCTTTAAATTCATATTCAAGAAATATCTCTTTGAACACATACACAGAAACAGCAGCTTTACACCATGAAGCCTGCAAAAATATCAACAGAAAATGAGCGACATTACCTTTTTCTTTACAGGACTAGCACCACCAAAGAGGTCAACTGAAGGATCCTCTTCTGCAGTTCCGAACAAGACGTCCTCATCGTCAAAAATGCTCTTGCTTTTCGTTCTCCTTTTTGTAAGCTGCAGAAATATATGTTTTGTGTTTAGATTAAGAATGGCTGCAATATCGGTTAATACCTCACAGGAGCCTGTATGCGTCATATCCTTCCCAGTGATATGATTATGAAGGAATTCTTGTCACATCCAATTATATCTCTTCGTAAACCATGTGTATGGCAAGTGTGTTTCAATTCTTTGGCATAATAGAGGTCGTATAACAACAAAAAGTTGAAGTGAGTAAATGAAAGTGAAAATGATGCCTAAAGGAGGTGGTGATGCTCTACTGGGTCTGTTGATAGTATTAATGATGCACAAATTAAGAATGATCCACACCAATTGTATCTCTCCATAAACCATGTGTATGGCAAGTGTGTTTGAATTCTTTGGCATAACGGAGGTGGTATAACAAGAAAAATTGGAGTGGGCTAATGGAAGTGAAAATGATGCCAAAGAGACGTGATGCTCCACTTCATCTGTTCATACCGTCATTGATGCATTAATAATGCTCAATCATGTACAGAACATTGCAGACATAACAAGTAATGGTAAAGTTAGGATTAAAGAATTGTTTTTGTTTTTTGAAGCTATTTTTGGTGATAAGGATGATGTAGTTGGCAATGGTAATTATAAAGATCCACTAACGATACACTGATGATGGTATAATCGTTCAGGTGGTAAAGATGGTGAATTTCCTTTTGTTGGTAATAATTTTGGTAGAAGTTGGAACAATGACGATACGGTGAAAATAACTGTAATGGTAGAGCTGATGGTTGGGATAGTGAAATTGATGGCTGGAATAATACAATTTGTGGTTTAGATGATAAAGCTGATGAGGGGAATGGTACAATTGGTGGTTTAGATGATAAATTGACGGCTGGAATGGCACAATTTGTGGTTCAGATGATAAAGCTGATGACGGGAATGGTACAATTTGTGGTTCAGATGATAAAGCTGATGAGGGGAATGGAAAGGGAGCTAATGCATCAAAACTGTTATCAATTGCCCATGACAAAGGTTACAGAGAACATGGTGATGCTAATAACAGTAACAATATTAAAGACATGTAGAGTAAGCATTAGTTCAATTGATCTAAAATACACTTAAAAACCTAAAGAAAGGAACAAATTTCATCAAAGCTGGTTAAATTGGCCATTTTACAGCTTTTTAAAGATATTTGTGCAAATACGGGCAAATGTTTTTGTAACTCTTGTAGGGTATGAACTGGACATAGTTTCTGTAAATTTATTGGTTTTGAACCAGTTGTCATTTCTCTTTGAAAATAAGAAGATGAAGAGGATTTGATCTTAATCTAAGACATGGAGTGCAAAATCAATGCTTTTGCTACCTCCTACTTTAGGATTATGCTAAATATCAAATGGAGAGATTTTCTCAAATGCCAGCATATATGACATGGCCAATACTGAGCCTCTTATCCACTGTGTGGGGAATCGCCAATTGAGATTCTTGGTACACATCCTTCATCTCCCAGAGGAGGAGCCTGCTAGAAGATATGCTCTCTACATTCCAACTCATGGCAAAAAAACCCAGGGATGTTCATGGGCCTCTTATGTTAACTACATTCAATGTATGTTAGGGTATAATGGAGACATCCAAGCAGAACACACAGCCACACTTGCCAAAGTTTGCTGTGCATGGGGAAATCTTGTGGTCGCCTGCTCTGCAGCTGAAGGATAATGATGATGATGACGGCGGGCGGCGGCGGTGGCGACGACAGCGACTGCGGCGGCGGCGACGACAACGACGGTGGTGATGATGATGATGATGGTGGTGGTGGTGGTGGTGGTGGTGGTGGTGATGATGATGATGATGATGATGATGATGATGATGATGATGATGATGATGATGATGATGATGATGATGATGATGATGATGATGATGATGATGATGATGATGATGATGATGATAGTGGTAAATTGTTTTATAGTTTAGTGAAGTACATTTACTATGCTTTTTTTAGATTATCATTTTTCTTTATTTTCTTTCATTTTTAGACTAAATTTTTTTTTTTAACACCAAAATTTAAGAAGAATCTTTTCTTTCACAATTATCTAAAGCAAATTGATCAAATCATCAAAAACCTAAATTTTCACTTACGTTAATAACGGAATAGAGTTGTATTACAAGAAACACATTTTTCAAAGTTGTACTGCTTTGCTAAGATTTGACCATAATGATAATAATTGACCAACCTTATCTTCCTTATTCTCCGGAGAAAGTGAATGGGGCTTTACGGCAAACAGACCATCCTCCTCCTCCTCCATTGCATCATTGTCATTAAAAAGACTGAAGGGTGTTTGTCGTGTTTTTGTTCCTACCTCGTTTGGATACAGGAGATGTTGGCTGCAGAAGGAACAAAGTACATACTGGCACTTGAAAATCAAAACTTCTTGAAATGGTATTAAGTGGAAGATCTTTGTGAAGCTTTTGTGAGTTTAAGTTTTATGATCATAAGTGACACAACCTGTTACAATACCAAACACAACCTGTTACAATACCAAACACAACCTGTTACAATACCAAACACAACCTGTTACAATACCAAACACAACCTGTTACAAAACCAAACACAACCTGTTACAATACCAAACACAACCTGTTACAATACCAAACACAACCTGTTACAATACCCAACACAACCTGTTACAATACCAAAGACAACCTGTTACAATACCAAACACAACCTGTTACAATACCAAAGACAACCTGTTACAATACCAAACACAACCTGTTACAAAACCAAACACAACCTGTTACAATACCAAACACAACCTGTTACAATACCAAACACAACCTGTTACAATACCAAACACAACCTGTTACAATACCAAACACAACCTGTTACAATACCAAACACAACCTGTTACAATACCAAACACAACCTGTTACAATACCAAACACAACCTGTTACAATACCAAACACAACCTGTTACAATACCAAACACAACCTGTTACAAAACCAAAGACAACCTGTTACAATACCAAACACAACCTGTTACAATACCAAACACAACCTGTTACAATACCCAACACAACCTGTTACAATACCAAAGACAACCTGTTACAATACCAAACACAACCTGTTACAATACCAAAGACAACCTGTTACAATACCAAACACAACCTGTTACAAAACCAAACACAACCTGTTACAATACCAAACACAACCTGTTACAATACCAAACACAACCTGTTACAATACCAAACACAACCTGTTACAATACCAAACACAACCTGTTACAATACCAAACACAACCTGTTACAATACCAAACACAACCTGTTACAATACCAAACACAACCTGTTACAATACCAAACACAACCTGTTACAATACCAAACACAACCTGTTACAATACCAAACACAACCTGTTACAATACCAAACACAACATGTTACAATACCAAACACAACCTGTTACAATACCAAACACAACCTGTTACAATACCAAACACAACCTGTTACAATACCAAACACAACCTGTTACAATACCAAACACAACCTGTTACAATACCCAACACAACTTTTGTCTATGCCTGCAATAGCACCAATCTACCCTGCATTAGAATAAACCCAACCCCCATATCATTATGTATTCACACTTTAATCAACAACTTATGCCATCCTCAAGATACTGCTGATATCATGCTCATATAAGTGCTGCCATCAGTTCACCCCTGTACTAGCATTCTTTCCACCACTACGACATATGCAAACTACCCCCTGTACTAGCATTCTTTCCACCGCTATGACATATGCAAATTACCCCTCTACTAGCATCAACCCATTCTTACAAAGATCTCCTTCAATCCACCCATGTCAGTGCACCTTTGTACTAGCACCCTCTGCCTTAACATCAGCCTGTCCTTAAAATCTCCCTCAATCCACCCATGTCAGTGTATCTTTGTACTAGCATCCTCTGCCTTAACATCAGTCTGTACCATAATTAAGATTTTTTTAAATTGATGTAAGCATTGTTTTGATTGGCTGCAACTGAACATGTGACCGGAATACTTACAGGTTCCTCTTGCTCCTTGGGCTCCTCAACCTTTCCTTCCTTCTTGGGAGGGGAACCAAAGATGTCCATACCACCGAATAAAGCCACACCTCCAACCGGCTTCTTTTTGCCACTGAAAAACAAAAATCATTTCTGTTGAATGAACTAAACAATTTGAGTAGGTGAAGCATAATTAAATATTGAAGAATAGCTAAATCTGTACTTGAGCCATGAAGGCCCACCCGGCCAGTGTTTATCCCCGATGTCCTTGACTTAAGCAGATGGGGAACAAGACCCTTGGGCAGGATGCCAGTCCATCGCAGCTTAACTCAAAACATTTTCTTAAGGCATTCTTTATGCAATTAGTGGATTACAGCATCACTGAAGTAAATTAAGTCACTTACTTTATGCATCTTTTCCGTAATCGAAAGCAACAACAACTTAAAATTAAACATCATTGCAAGATCGTAAAGTAAATGAAAACAAAATCATTTAAAGACAATTTTTTACATCTGTAATCAATCTAAAATGTGCAAATTGTGATTTTTACATCTGTAACCAGTCTAAAATGTGCAAATTGTGATTTTTACATCTGTAACCAGTCTAAAATGTGCAAATTGTGATTTTTACATCTGTAACCAGTCTAAAATGTGCAAATTGTGATTTTTACATCTGTAACCAGTCTAAAATGTGCAAATTGTGATTTTTCACATCTGTAACCAATCTAAAATGTGCAACTTGTGAATTTTACATCTGTAACCAATCTAAAATGTGCAAATTGTGATTTTTACATCTGTAACCAATCTAAAATGTGCAAATTGTGATTTTTACATCTGTATTAAACCAATCTAAAATGTGCAAATTGTGGATGTTCTGTATGAGCATCACTTACGTTTCCTTAGGTTTGGCAGTGGCAGCAAACAAGTCTTCTTCTGTTCCTTCATCCTCAATATCGTCAAACAGACCACCCAGATCTTTAGGCTTGGGCTAACAGTAATCAAGTAAGAGATTTTCATGAAATATAAAAATTTACTTGACAGAAAAGGACAAATACAGATTTTTTAACCTTAAAAGTTGTTTTTGTTCACAGGAAGTACATATTTGTTGGGAAAAGGCTCAGGCTGTCAAACTCAAAATAATCGCTCATATAAATTTACTTCATCACTCTTAGATTTAAAATGCAATTACACAAACACATGAACAAGTTAAAGAGCAATCTTGTCTTGAGAAAATTGCTTGACCCAAAACCAATAAATCTGACACATACTGTACTAGTAACATCGCTTCTGTTAGGCGATAAATGATTAAAGTTTTTGTCAATATTTGCACAAAAATCAGAAATGTTGGATTGTGTAGAGTATTTTATCTCCCAGTAACATGACATATGGCCTTCAAATCAAAGAGTACCCTCTCACTAAAACAAACATGTTTTTGTATTATTGACACTTTTGGTGTGACACTGTATGAACCAACTCTTTCAGACCCAAGAGTGAATTTGAAGGTATTTTATTACATGTACAGCCCTATAAATCAAATTCATGATCAACCCAGCCTGAAACCCAACCTGCAACCCAACCTGCAACCCAACCTGCAACCCAACCTGCAACCCAACATGCAAGCCAACATGCAACCCGACCTGTGCTGTAAGCAATGTGGGTAAGCTATCCATGCAAATGCTGGTAGAAAAACAATATACTGTGCTTTCTGTCTGAGGTAAGTAACGATACTTTTTAGCTTACCCACTTTGCTTACAGCGCAGGTCGGGTAGGTCATGAATTTATATATAGGGACTGTACATGTAATGTTAATAATGAGTATTTAGATTTTGTATTCTAAATATTAATGTTGTTTGGTGGGGTTTAGATAATTTTAAATCTATATTTTTCATATCTATGTTCTATTAGCAAAAGACTGTCTTTTCATCTCGTGGCAAACAACACACTGGATTGATTGACTGATGAATGTGACTTGTCTACAACAATAAACATTAAAAAATTCAATTGCTCAAAAAGTTAAATAATTCTTTAAAATACATTAACAATTGTAAAGAAATTGAGGAAGAGGGCGCCAACCTTCTGCGGTAGACTTTCCACACCTGTTAATACTTTATTAATCTGATACAGCTGTAAACTTTGAGTAACAAAATAAGATATTGAAGGAGTTTCTTCACCAAAGTCTGCTTTCATAGAAAACGAACTTGTTTGATAACTGAACTAATCTTATAACGGTGTACAGAAGGAGCAGACTGTATGAGGAGTGTGTAGCAGGGAACGAGGAAACTCTTATTAAAGTTCTAGCTGTTTAAGAAGTGTTAACAAGCAGATGCCTCACCTTTGATGGCTTCTCCCCTCTTGACGAACTAAACAAATCTTCCCCCTCGTCCTCAAACAGACCATGGTTTGCAGTTTTGCTTGGAGCAGGCTTTGCACTTGGGTGAAGAATAAACAGCACCAATATCAAAATTATAAATGACTTTTAAATTTCACTGTCATATCATATTATTCATATTATTCATATTATTCATATTATTATCATTATTATTATTATTATCATTATTATTATTATTATCATTATTGCACTTATTTATATAGCGCATCTCCTGTAGATTGAAGCACTTTACACTTGAATTGATAATACACAGACAAACTCTTAATATATAATATCAACAAATTAAAGAATTGCAGGACAATACACAAGCATAAAAGAATTGGTAAAAATCAAAAACTAGATAAATAAAACAAGAAATTAAATATTATAGAAAGCATAAAACTTAATTGGTAGGAAAAAGTTGAGTCTTAAGGGCCTTCTTATAAGTATAAACAGTTTGAGTCTGATGGTGCTCTTTAAAACATAATGGTGCTCTTTAAAACATAGTAGTGCTCTTTAAAACATAGTAGTGCTCTTTAAAACATAGTGGTGCTCTTTAAAACATAGTGGTGCTCTTTAAAACATAGTAGTGCTCTTTAAAACATAATGGCGCTCTTTAAAACATACTGGTGCTCCTTAAAACATAATGGTGCTTTATAAAACATAATGGTGCTCTTTAAATCATAATGGTGCTTTTTAAAAACATAGTAGTGCTCTTTAAAACATAGTGGTGCTCTTTAAAACATAATGGTGCTCTTTAAAACATACTGGTGCTCCTTAAAACATAATGGTGCTCTATAAAACATAATGGTGCTCTTTAAAACATAATGGTGCTCTTTAAAACATAGTAGTGCTCTTTAAAACATAGTGGTGCTCTTTAAAACATAATGGTGCTCTTTAAAACATAGTGGTGCTCTATAAAACATAGTGGTGCTCTTTAAAACATAATGGTGCTCTTTATAACATAGTAGTGCTCTTTAAAACATAGTGGTGCTCTTTAAAACATAATGGCGCTCTTTAAAACATACTGGTGCTCCTTAAAACATAATGGTGCTCTATAAAACATAATGGTGCTCTTTAAAACATAATGGTGCTCTTTAAAACATAGTAGTGCTCTTTAAAACATAATGGTTATCTATAAAACATAGTGGTGCTCTATAAAACATAATGGTGCTCTATAAAACAGAGTAGTGCTCTTTAAAACAGAGTAGTGCTCTTTAAAACATAGTAGTGCTCGTTAAAACATAGTAGTGCTCTTTAAAACATAGTAGTGCTCGTTAAAACATAGTAGCGCTCGTTAAAACATAGTGGTGCTCTTTAAAACATAGTGGTGCTCTTTAAAACATAATGGTGCTCTTCAAAACATAATTCATGTATTATACATTAAAACCTTCCATACTAAAAAAACACATATTTTACTTTGCTACAAATTTGTCGAACACAAACTATGTTTCAATGAGACTGTAAAAGACACACACGAAATTCAACTACAAATTCTGACAACCTAAAATTCTCACGACTAAAATGTTTTCTAAACCTTTCTCTAAAATGACCAAACCTGTTGAATAATTACTGTACAACAACAATATAACTATAACAACAATATTTTGACTGAAATTGTACCAACCTTTTTCTACAGCTATGATATGATCAAAAACTTGAAATTTTTAAAAAGGAAAAGTGAAGAAAATTTGTTTAAGTACACCTAAAAACCTGTTCACTAATCCTTCAAACCTACTAACCAATAATGCAAAACGTGTGGACTAAAACTACAAAACCTATTGACTAATACTACACACCTGTTGACTAAAACTTAAAAAACCTGTTGACAATAAGTACACATATCCTTTTAAAGAAGACTAGAAAACCTATCGACTTTAAACTATACAAAACTAATTGGCTGTATTTATGAACTAGTGCCTCTAAAACTAAAATCAAACTAAAACCTATCGACTTTAACTATACAAGACTAACTGGCTGTATTTATGAATTAGTGCCGCTGAAACTAAAATCAATCTAAAACTTTAACTATACAAGACTAACTGGCTGTATTTATGAATTAGTGCTGCTAAAACTAAAATCAAACTAAAACCTATCGACTTCAACTATACAAAACTAACTGGCTGTATTTATGAATTAGTGCCGCTAAAACTAAAATCAAACTAAAACCTATCGACTTTAACTATACAAGACTAACTGGCTGTATTTATGAATTAGTGCCGCTAAAACTAAAATCAAACTAAAACCTATCGACTTTAACTATACAAGACTAACTGGCTGTATTTATGAATTAGTGCCGCTGAAACTAAAATCAATCTAAAACTTTAACTATACAAGACTAACTGGCTGTATTTATGAATTAGTGCTGCTAAAACTAAAATCAAACTAAAACCTATCGACTTCAACTATACAAAACTAACTGGCTGTATTTATGAATTAGTGCTGCTAAAACTAAAATCAAACTAAAACCTATCAACTTTAACTATACAAGACTAACTGGCTGTATTTATAAATTAGTGCCGCTAAAACTAAAATCAAACTAAAACCTATCAATTTTAAGTATACAAGACTGGTTGTATTTATAAACTAGTGCCGCTAAAACTAAAATTAAACTAAAACCTATCAACTTTAACTATACAAGACTAACTGGCTGTATTTATGAATTAGTGCCGCGAAAACTAAAATCAAACTAAAACTTATCGACTTTGACTACACAATACTAACTGGCTGTATTTATTAATTAGTGCTGCTAAAACTAAGATCAAACTAAAACCTATCGAATTTAACTAAACAAAACTAACTGGCTGTATTCATGAATTAGTGCCGCTAAAACTAAAATCAAACTAAAACCTATCAACTTTATCTATACAAAACTAACTGGCTGTATTTATGAATTAGTCCCTCTAAAACTAAAATCAAATTATATCAATGCAGTAATCAAGCAGACCGTTTTCCACGGTATCTTAGAAGTGAAATACTAAGATTAGTACCATTCTAACTAGAAAATTGAACGCAACAAAACAAAAAACAGTATTTTAGTATTTGACTTTTATGATTTGATACTTTCATTGTAAAATTGTTCAAAAGCAGGTTCCTAACAGTTTACCCATAAGACTTGAAATACTGAATTTTAGCGGTGGGAAGGAGGGGACACTACACTTTCGAGGTAAAAATGAGGGATATATTTTGTACTACTGTACATATTGTTCCAAATTCATGTGCAGAATCTTTTAATACAATTTTCATCTCAAAGACATCTGGGGACACTGATTTCTCAATGGCATATTCACTCCTCAGCAACAACAACAACAACAACAAAAAAATTTCCTTAATAATGATAAGGAATATTGCAGTGAATTTTTATTTTCATATATATTATAGAGGACTATTAAAGAAACAATTTGGTGTAAAAATCATGTTTGTATCTTTTTCTGTTTAGAAGCTATTGCAATTCAAAGATTGCATGGGTGTACTGAAAAGTGAACTCACAGTGTAAACTGTGATGTCATAAAGGCAGATCCAAGACTATTCTTATGTATTTCTATAAAACACAAAAAATGTTTTTCTTTTACTCAAAAGAGTTCATAAGCCGATGGGTAAAGCACATTCTTATTAAGCGTATGTTACACCTCATCTCAATAATTAAACAAACACTGCTCCCAGTAATTTAGAAAAAAGCAATTAATATTTATTTCAAAAAAATACACACAAATTGTCTTGCTTTTGCCTTTATGACATCACACTGTACACTAGAAGGTTAATTTTCAACAGACTCGCCCAATCTTTGAAATGCAATAACTCCTCAACGGAAAAAGATATGAACATGATTTTTCCACCATATTGTTTCTTTAATTGTCTCCTATCATATATGCTAAAATTCACAGGAATATTCCTTTAGTCTATGACCAATATTTCTATACCTTTCTTTCTTGCCACCACTTCCTGCAAAAAGATCCTTTCCATCATCGTCATCACTTCCAAAACACCGGCTGTTACCTTGGATTTGGGTGTTACTTTCTTGGGTAGAGGGGGCACCTCAAAGTCAGCTGCATCAGAATCTTCTGATGAGCTTAGTGGTCGCCTGTTGGCTAATGGATTTATGCCTTCCCCAAAAATGGACACAGCACCTGCTGGAAGCTATAGAAATCAGCAACAGCATTAAAGGTGACATAAAGTCTGTTACTGTACAATCATTATTTCATTTAATAGAGGAAAAAATCTTAACCAACTACCATACACAGCAAGTCAAAATCTTATTTTTATCCCAACTTATTCATGTTTGAAGTTGACACATGGAGGCTGCCATTTTGTTTAATTCTGTATTGAAATATTGTGCATGATGACATAATTTCCCAAAAGGGACATAAGAAATTTAATGTATTTCTTTATAAATGTGATTAAAGTTTGTATTCCAAAATGATGTGACACAAAGTTTTAACAGAATGTTTTGTTAATTTCATTTGTACACAAAAAATTCCATCATTTTACATAAGAAAATAAAATTTCTCATAACCTAGAAATCTTGAGGTAGATTATAAAGAAATACAAAGCATTCCAACATCCTGCTGGGCTGATGACATCATAATCTGCATGTTTTGAAAATCAACTGGCAGCTCCCATAGTACAATTTAGTAGTAAAATTAAAGTTTGTAATAATTATAAAAATTGTGTTAGATTGCTTTAAGGGGGTATGAAACTTGGTCAGAAAAATTTTTTTATTTTTAATTATATCATATGTAATAAGGAATATGTCAGACTTTATGTCTCCTTTAATTCTAATGCACTTTTATAAAAAGAAGTAACTTAATTAAAGCAGCATCTTCTTCTTCATGCATGTCGGTCAATGAAGACTTAAACTGACCAACCAAGAAGGTTTGTGGTCTAGCTACAAATCTATTCACACAAAAAACCTCTTTGAGCTGCACTTGTTTTACTTAACACCTCTGTTAGCAACACCTCTGTTACCTGATCCATTGAACCATGTGCTGAAACTCTAATTCAGGCTGAAATGGGCTTCTACAAAATAGAGGGTAACAGCTATATGTCCACAATTGGTTAGTCAGGTAGCCAAGTTGCTAAAACTCTTGCTGTCTTCACATGAGGAAAGGGGGGGAGAGAGGGGTTGATACCCCGGGTACTTTGGCTTTCCTCCCAATTGGCATTGGCTACGCTTATAAATAGATCAAACAGACATAGTCGGTTGTGCTCAACGCGAAGCACCTTCGGGTATACCACGTAAGTAGCCATCTTTTCCTTTACATACATATATACATTTCAAATGCTATATGGGTTCCTATCAAGAGCAGAGCACTGTACTGCCCTCATTATTATATTTCAAGGCAGATGACTTAATTTCAAGCAAACCTCACTCATCCACAAATTTGGCCGCATTTCAACTACCTCCGACCGCATTTCAACTACCTCCGGCCGCATTTCAACTACCTCCGGCTGCATTTCAACTACCTCCGGCCACATTTTAACTACCTTCGGCCGCATTTCAACTACCTCCGGCCGCATTTCAACTACTCCGCCGCATTTCAACTACCTCCGGCCGCATTTCAACTACCTCCGGCCGCATTTCAACTACCTCCGGCCGCATTTCAACTACCTCCGGCCGCATTTCAACTACCTCCGGCCGCATTTCAACTACCTCCGACCGCATTTCAACTACCTCCGGCCGCATTTCAACTACCTCCGCCGATTTCAACTACCTCCGCCGCGCCGCATTTCAACTCTATTTCAACTACCTCCGCCGCATTTCAACTACCTCCGGCCGCATTTCAACTACCTCCGGCCGCATTTCAACTACCTCCGGCCGCATTTCAACTACCTCCGGCCGCATTTCAACTACCTCCGGCCGCATTTCAACTACCTCCGGCCGCATTTCAACTACCTCCGGCCGCATATGGGATTGTCCCGCAAAAATGGAAAAAATGTGGGGAACTGCAAATACATCTCTACCTTGAATAGTTTTGCAAATCATATTTCATTCAAAAACAACTGAAAGTAAGATCCAATGCAGCAAAGATGCTCCTGATGTTTATTTGTTTGTTGTTTGATGAGGGCTTAATGGCACCACAACAGAGAGGGTCAAATTGTGCCTGAGAAGTTAGATCATTCCAGCAGTAGGAAGAAAAGAAAATAGGAGGAGTCCGACAGGAGTATAAGGACTAATAGCCAGGAAGTTGGGATGGGGAGAGGAAGTGCAGGGGTGCTAAAAAATGCTCCTGACAGCCTTCCAGCCCGACTGTTGGGATAAGCAAGGGATTACTGTATGCACATTCATAAGGTGATGATGTTTTTGAATGCTTACCTTCTTCTTTGGTTTTTCTTCCACCTGCTTCACTGCTGCTGGAACCTCACCAAACAAATCGTCTTCTTCATCTTCATCGGCAAACAGATCCACAGATTTTCCCTTTGGTTTGCTTTCTGGTGGTGATAGTGACACAAAATAATAAACCACATTACAAAATTTCAATGTATAAAAAATATGACAACTGCTAAAAATTTCAGATTGAAACACTATTTTTCATCCTATTTTTGTATATCTTCTTCAGTATACCATTCCGCAACTTTCAGCAGTAATCGGTAAATACAAAAATTCATATAACAATTTCAAAGCTGGAAAACTATTTAATATTTTTACTCTCCTACTTAAATCACCAATGACACTTATATTTTGAAGTAAATGTAAAATTTACTTACTGATTAATGACAAAAACACCGATTACTGCTGAAAACTTTCAGCATTACTTCATTTAACAATTTTAAAGCTGGAAAACTATTTAATATTTTTACTCTCCTACTTAAATCACCAATGACACTTATATTTTGAAGTAAATGAAAATTTACTTAATTAATGATTCAAAACTTTCATAAATACAAAAATTCAATAACAATTTTAAAGCTGGAAAACTATTTAATATTTTTACTCTCCTACTTAAATCACCAATGACACTTATATTTTGAAGTAAATGTAAAATTTACTTACTGATTAATGACAAAAACACACCGATTACTGCTGAAAACTTTCAGCAGTAATCGGTGAATACAAAAATTCATATAACAATTTTAAGCTGGAAAACTATTTAACATTTTTACTCTCCTACTTAAATCACCAATGACACTTATATTTTGAAGTAAATGTAAAATTTAGTTACTGATTAATGACAAAAACAGACAGTCAAATATCAAAGGAGACATAAAGTCTGCCAAAATCCTTATTTCATATGATTGAGTTAAATATAACAAACCTTCTAACCCAAGTTTCACAACTCAGAAAGTAATCTAACAGATTTTGTATAAATATTTTAGATATTTAATTCTACCACAATGGGGGCAGGCAGCCATTTTGATTTTAAAACATGTGGATACTGATGCCATCAACCCAGCAAGATGTGGCAATGTTTTGTATTATTTTTATAATCCCAAGTTTTCTGGCTTTAATTGAGAAATTGTTTTCCTTGTGCATGGGTCACAGACAATTTTGTGTATACATTATACTACCAACAAGCTATTAAAAAGTTCTTGTGACAACATTTTTAAACACTTTGTTTGACAAGATTTTGGTATAGAATTGACATGGTTTTGATATGGAATTGACATGGTTTTGATATAGAAATGACATGGTTTTGATATAGAATTGACATGGTTTTGATATAGAATTGACATGGTTTTGATATGGAATTGACATGGTTTTGATATAGAATTGACATGGTTTTGATATAGAATTGACATGGTTTTGATATAGAATTGACATAGTTTTGATATAGAATTGACATGGTTTTGATATAGAATTGACATGGTTTTGATATAGAATTGACATGGTTTTGATATAGGTTTTTGATATAGAATTGAAATAATTTTGATATAAAATTGACATGGTTTTGATATAGAATTGACATGGATTTGATATAGAATTGACATGGTTTTGATATAAAATTGACATGGTTTTGATATAGAATTGACATGGTTTTGATATAGAATTGAGCAAAGTGGCAATGTCCATGTGTCAACTTTAAATGTGAATATCTTGAGATAAAAATAAGCTTTTGACTTGCTCTTGTTGTTAGTTGGTTTATTTTCCAATTTTCTATCAATGGAAATAAGGAATATGTCAGACTTTATGTATCCTTTAAAGAACAAAGATTTCCTGGCAAAACCAAAGTTTAATGGTAGATCTTGACATTTAAATGGCTTTGGAAATTCTGACAGTTTAGAAGAAAAAAGTTAAATAATTTTAATTTTTAACAGCAGAGCAAACGATTTATCTTTAATATCCTCACTATAAACACCAAACTGTTAGGAAACCGATAACGGAAAAACATCTGTTCTGAATCAAATCTAATTTTAAATCAATAAACAATTGCAAATTCAAATCCCACCAATGAATATATCAATCAGCAAGCTTTTTGTAAGTTATAGTAAAAGTGATTTATTTTCATGTTATTTACAGCAAACTGCTTATAAAAGAGAAAGCTACAAGTAATATTAAATGCAAAAAACCTACCTTTCTTTCCAGTCTTTGCAGAAGCAGCAAATAAATCGTCATCATCGTCACCTTCGAAGAGACCTGATGATGATTTGGATGGAGGAGCAGTTACTTTTTTCCTTGGTGCTTCCTCCTTCAAAAATTAAAACAGGAAAACAATTATTTAATAAATTTGCAAATTGGAAGGTCTTACCTAATTCATTTTGAAGCATCTTATCTTTGCAGGTCATCGTACTGTATATCGTAAAGAAATATTCCCATTATTTTTTGTTGATTTTTTTTTAAAGAACATACTTTTAGAGCCAATTTGGTACAAAAATCAAGTTGATATCATATTCCGTTCAGGAGATCTGGATTTTTAAAGATTTTCCAATTGCATTTTAAAGTTTTTGTACAGTATGATGAATTTGTGCTTGATGATGTCATAGAGGCAAATCCATTGCAAATGTTTATGTATATCTTTGAATGTTAATTGGTTGTTTCTATAAGATTAGAAACAATTTTCCAAAAGTTTTTAAAGTAGGGTATATTTGGCAATGTATATAAATACCTAACTTTCATCTATCTATTTTTTCAGCAATATTCCCTAATTCAAAGAATATTCCTCTAATTCAAGTAATATTTCTCTAATTCAAAGAATATTCCTCTAATTCAAGGAATATTCCTCTAATTCAAGGAATATTCCTCTAATTCAAGGAATATTCCTCTAATTCAAAGAATATTCCTCTAATTCAAGGATTATTCCTCTAATTCAAAGAATATTCCCCTAATTCAAAGATTATTCCTCTAATTCGAAGAATATTTCTCTAATTCAAAGAATATTCCTCTAATTTAAAGAATATTCCTCTAATTCAAGGAATATACCTCGAATTCAAAGAATATTCCTATGAAATGTTAGTATATGATAGAGGACTAAGAAAGATGGTGGATAAAACATGACATCACATTGTACACTGCAAGGTCACTTTTCAACACACTGGTGATATCTCTGAAATGGAAAAAGTCCTAATTTGTTTCTTTGTCCTCGATCACAATTTAACCACAGTTCTTTAAGATCAAAGATGGAGACACAGACCACATCTTGGGGTGAAGAGCCAAAGAGATCCCCATCATCGTCAGCAAACAAACCACCAGCGCCTCCAGCAGACTTCTTCTTGGAAGGCTTCCGCTCTCCTATACCTTTAAGAAAATCAACAAAAACAAGGGAAAACAATTCACACATCTGATCTGCTTTGTGGAATATAAATGTGAAGTACAGATGCACAAATGTGAAGTACAGATGTACAAATGTGAAGTACAGATGTACAAATGTAAAGTAAAGCTGTACAAATGTGAAGTACAGATGTACAAATGTGAAGTACAGATGTACAAATGTGAAGTACAGATGTACAAATGTGAAGTACAGATGTACAAATGTGAAGTGCAGATGTACAGATGTACAAATGTACAAATGTGACATATGTATAAATGTGAACTACAGATGTACAAATGTGAAGTACAGATGTACAAATGTGAAGTACAGATGTACAAATGTAAGTACAGATGTACAAAGGAAAATCTAATAATGTCTAATGCTGCATGTCACTTTTTAGATGATGGGTTTCAAATTATTCCCACTCACAAGGAGGAAGAGAGAGATGTCGAAGTTGTACCTGCTGGCCACACAAAAACATGACCATAATGTAAAGATGTGTAGGAAAAATATCAACATTTTATTTTTCTCTTTTTAAATAAAGATATAAATTATTTGGGAATCCACCCTCATAAAATTGTTTTGGAATTACCTACCCCCCTCCCCTGCCACCATACACACACATATCCCCCACACACACACACATCCCACACACCAAAACTTTATAAACAATTTTTTTACAGAAAACTACTCACAAATATTCCACTCTCAGAAAAGGGAAAATTCATATATATTATATGAGCTTTCAGCAGATCTTTGTGTGAAGCCTAGGTGAAATTAATGTAAATAATTTAACAGTAAATGACCACAGAGCACTTGTTATATTTTTTTCAAAGTATTCTTGAGCACAAAACAGTATTCAAAATGGATTTTGATTTTAGGGTTCTTACAGGACATTTTAATTGGATTTTTCTAGCCAACCTGTGATGTGACCATAGAATATTGACATAAATATTAATGCAGGCAGAGATTCACCCAGACTAATACATCTTTAGGAGGTTTGAATCTCTGAGCTGTAATCTGATTGGTGGATGAACTTACTTGTAACATCCTCATATATATGATCTTCTTTGCTTCCGGGGGGAGGCAGATCCTCATCAAACAGTCCACCCTGAGAAAAGAAGACAAATAAATCTTCAAAACTATTCTCTGGATTCATTCCCTCAAAGGAATATTCCTGTGAATTTTCATTTTCATTTTTATGATAAAGGACTATCATCGAAAACAAATTGGTGAAAAAAACCATGCTGATATCTTATTCTGTTGAATTATTGCATTCCACCAATCACAAGATTTTACTAGTGTGTTGGCAAGTGACCCTGCAGTGTAAAGTGTGATGTCATAATTGCAGATCCAAAATAATTTTTATGTATTTCTATAAAATCAAAATGTATTTTTCTTTCATCATTTAGAGTGTAAGGTATATGAGCAGATGGGTAAAGCATGTTCAATTGTAAAGTGCATGTTATACCACATTTCAATGATTAAACAAAAAATGTTTCCAATAATTTAGAAAATTGCAATAAATTTTAAAAGAAATACATCAGACTTGTCTGGGATCTGCAAGCATGACCTTACATAGCGAGGTCACTTTTTAACATACTGGTCAAATAAGTGTAATAACTCGTACAAAAATGGAAATCCTTACATAGCGAGGTCACTTTTTAACATACTGGTCAAATAAGTGTAATAACTCCTACAAAAAGGGAAATCTTTACATAGCGAGGTCACTTTTTAACATACTGGTCAAATAAGTGTAATAACTCGTACAAAAATGGAAATCTTTACATAGCGAGGTCACTTTTTAACATACTGGTCAAATAAGTGTAATAACTCCTACAAAAAGGGAAATCTTTACATAGCGAGGTCACTTTTTAACATACTGGTCAAATAAGGGAAATCTTTACATAGCGAGGTAACTCCTACAAAAAGGGAAATCTTTACATACTGGTCAAATAAGTGAGGTCACTTTTTAACATACTGGTCAAATAAGTGTAATAACTCCTACAAAAAGGGAAATCTTTACATAGCGAGGTCACTTTTTAACATACTGGTCAAATAAGTGTAATAACTCCTACAAAAAGGGAAATCTTTACATAGCGAGGTCAAACATACTGGTCAAATAAGTGTAATAACTCCTACAAAATGGAAATCTTTACATAGCGAGGTCACTTTTTAACATACTGGTCAAATAAGTGTAATAACTCGTACAAAAATGGAAATCTTTACATAGCGAGGTCACTTTTTAACATACTGGTCAAATAAATGTAATAACTCCTACAAAAAGGGAAATCTTTACATAGCGAGGTCACTTTTTAACATACTGGTCAAATAAGTGTAATAACTCCTACAAAAAGGGAAATCTTTACATAGCGAGGTCACTTTTTAACATACTGGTCAAATAAGTGTAATAACTCCTACAAAAAGGGAAATCTTTACATAGCGCGGTCACTTTTCAACATACTGGTCAAATAAGTGTGATAACTCATACAAAAATGGAAATCTTTACATAGCGAGGTCACTTTTCAACATACTGGTCAAATAAGTGTAATAACTCGTACAGGGAAATCTTTACATAGCGAGGTCACTTTTTAACATACTGGTCAAATAAGTGTAATAACTCCTACAAAAAGGGAAATCTTTACATAGCGACAAAAATGGAAATCTTTACATGTATGGTCACTTTTCAACATACTGGTCAAATAAGTGTTTTTTAATAGTTTGTTTACTTTAATAAAATAACTTTACAAAAATGGAAATCTTTACATAGCGAGGTCAATATTCCTTTGTATGTTTTTACTTTGTTTCTTTAATGAAAATTCACAGGAATATTCCTTTACAAGTATAAAATATCTTACAAAAAGTTTATGCAGGTCATTGCACATTGAATGCAGGACAACTTGCAAATTTTCGCAAACAAAATTGAATAAAACAAAAATAAAGATAAAGGCTACAATGACACTTTGCTAGCATAGAAGTGGCGTCATCTTGTGTCATTTAAGATATAAAAGGAAATTGATGTAAGGCATTATCTTGATGTCAAGAAACTTTAAGTCATTAAAGGCCAAGGATTGAGGCCGTGTTACCACGGAGGGATAATGATGTGAGTTTGCCACGAGATAAAAATTACTCGTTGGGCAGTGAAGGTGTAAGGCAGGCAGAAGTCTGCATGTCAAGAAATTTTGTAAGTCATGCAGTGCAGCCTGCACGCCACCAGGAACGCCTGGTGAGGCTGTGTTATCATGGAGAGATAATGATGTCAGAAAATCTGTCTGTGTTGCTGCAAAAGGTAATTTAGTAAGGGAAACTGCCTCTTACGGCACTCTTTTAATAAAGAGGACAAAAATGTTGCAAAAATTGTTGCCAGAAAGATATGTAAGTCAGGAGGGCACTGCATGCCATCGGGAATACCCAATGGGGTCGTGTTATCACTGCATGATAAATGTTTAAACAACTCTTGTCTGTGACATAAAAAAGGTTGGTATAGAAATTGGGGGAATTGAGAGGGAACATAGGCCAGGGGTTATTTTCCCCGATGAAGGAAGGTTGATATATCAGAAGGGTACTTTATTGCCACAAAGAGGTGACGGACCCTTTAAATTGGGACCGGGGTAACGACTCCTGATGAGAGAGATGTGGGAAATAACCATTCTTGAGGCCAACCCCAGAGTAACAGGAATCATCGCAAGTGATGAGTCAAATGTGCCTTTGGATCTCACCAAGGATTCAAGAGGCAGGCATTTAAATGGACAGAAAAGTGCACCCCAAACAGTACAGACTGCTGACAGACCTGAAGTTCCCCTGCCTCACGAGGAAGACCATACCTTTCCCAACAAGAAACTATCCCAAGAGGAAATCAAGCGCCTTTGACAGCTAATGCGACACCAGAGCATCCCTGTAGAAGTTAATATACAGACGACCCCCTGGGAATGGGCATTTTCTACAAGAGGGAAAAGCACACTCCTAAGTATCCCGATGGGATCGTCCTTGTTACAGGAAAGGATGCATTTGAGCTTCCACCCCTTTGCAGGATCACAAACACTCCTGCCGAAAATCCGAACATTCATTTTTGAGGTCAAAACAACCTCCACCTCTTTCTAAACGTGAAGACAACAAACTTTCAACTAAAAGATTTTATTGTTTTTATTCTTAATTTGTTGTGTTCTTCACATCTGTATTGAATGGTCGCATATCATCACAAGTATTCCAGCGTGGACAACAGTGCTTCTTTGAATTTCAAATTGGACAATTTCTGTGACTGGATCTCAACACTCATATTTGGTGATGGACTATCTGCTTTATTACCTAAATGTTGCAAAGGAACTCTAGTGTAAAGATTTTTGTAACAAAAGAGACAATTAACAGTATCCCTGGTGTGATAAACTTTGCATGAATTACTTAATGTGTGATAGCTGCATCTCGAATTCGCTATTTGATCTGCTTTATGCTTTCTGTTACTCATTTTTGTGAAGTGTTTATGTTTGCTTCGCTCAGCAATTGGAATTTGTATTCAAAGTTTCTGGGCATGAGCGAGACGGCTCAAATTGCAATTTTGTAGTGAACGAGCATTACGTAACATGGTAAGATCTTAGTCTGATATTATGCTATTTTCGTCAAAGGAATTTGGGATTGTTGATTTTGCTCCTTGAGTTTTGATTACTGTTTTGGGATGAGTTGAAATTGATTGTTTTTATGTCCTCAGAATGACCTAAATTTGGGGTGAATTACTTCTGTACTGTTTTCAAAATTTGGCATGTTTATAATTTGGCATGTTTACTTTAGCATGCTTAATTTGTCATGTTTAATTTGTCATGTTTAATTTGGCATGTTTAATTTGGTATGTTTAATTTGGCATGTTTAATTTGGCATGCTTAATTTGTCATGTTTAATTTGGCATGCTTAATTTGTCATGTTTAATTTGGCATGTTTAATTTGTCATGTTTAATTTGGCATGTTTAATTTGACATGCTTGGGTTCTCAATTCTCAAATTTGGGTGCTGTTTTTGTTGTATTCTTGTT
This sequence comes from Chiridota heheva, assembly GCA_020152595.1. NCBI lineage: Eukaryota > Metazoa > Echinodermata > Holothuroidea > Apodida > Chiridotidae > Chiridota > Chiridota heheva. The sequence goes on along the minus strand of JAIGNY010003643.1, from coordinate 249,446 downwards.
TTCATCAAAATTGGGATGAAATTTTGTTAAAATGTACTGTAACTTTGCAAAGTCATTTAGAGTCAGTTATGTTGGAAATTGGTGAATTTCTTCTTTTTTTAATGAAGATTCTGTATTAAATGTATTTTTTCTTTCTTTCTTTCTTTTACATTGTGTCACTTAAGGGGACAAGTTGACGTGCTGAAAAAGGGGGTGGTGTGATGCCGTAGCATCACTGTGTCTCTTCAACCCTACCATGTATTTCTTTGTCAGATAATTGCACCCCAGGGTATGGTGCATGCGACAGAAGTGACTAGTACTGACCAGTACTTTTCCGCTCTTCTGTTGCATGCGTCATATCCAGGGTTCAGACCGGGGTGGCAGATATCACACGTGGTATCACGGCCACGAGGTTCGGTCAGTCTGCTTTTGGTCTCGGTTGTAATAAGACGTGTATTTGAGTCTGTAATGTGAGGTGGATTGTGACTTAGTTGCTTTTTGTACATACTTGTAAATAAATGCATTTAGTTTAGTTTTACCCACATTTGACGTCTGTTCTCATCTCTTTTGCAGTTTGTTTTGTATTCTCTTACCTCACATCTGTTTTCCAGCGATTCTCTTCCGCAGGTTTTTCTTAGGTTCCTTAGTGCCCGAGCAAGGCGTTACAATATAAAAGCTCTACGTGTCCACATGCCCTCAAAGTATTATGAAGGTAGTACCTCACTAATTGTGAGATTATCAAGAGCCCTTACCTCGTCTTCTTCATCCTTGTCAAATAGGCCTCCTCCAGAGGTGCTGAATAATCCACCCTTCTTTCCAAATGGAGACGAATCATCTTCTTGAGTGTCAGGTGGACCAAACAAATCATCTACCATAAAATGTAACAAAGGAAAATGAAGGTAATATTTGCCAGTTATGAAGACCTATGGACAATTAGAGACATGCAATGTTTGCTAAATTGCTTTAAAAACTGTCAACAACCATGAAAGAAAAATTAATAGGAAAAAAAAAATCTGTTAACATTTGATCCTCTTACAGAATTGATAACTTTTAAACATCAGTATGAATATTTTCATGTCAAATTGTGATGTATTACAGGGTACCCTTTATGTTTTCTGATGCAGATCCTTTGTTTTATTGTCTATCATAATTCTACAAAGGGGTCCAGAAAATTCTGACCAAAAGTCTTTTCAGTCTTTACAATACCCCAATCAAAATCCAGGAGGAATACATTTGGTCAGAAGTTTCATTGACTAACATTAAGGAAACAATTTTTTGACAGTTACCTAGGCAGCGGAACCAGGGGAAGGGCACGTTCCCCCTTCCACGCTTTTCTCAAAAGTTTAAAAAGTGCCATTTTCAGAGAGGAAAAGTGTTTTTTTTCTGAGAGAAAAATGCCCTTTTTCAGACAGAAAAATGCTCTTTCAAAGAGGACAAGTGCTGTTTTAGAAAAGGAACATACCCTTTCAAACATTGAAAACCTTTTTTCTTCATATATATCTAAATTTTAATTAAAGAAAGTAACACAAATATTGAAAGGACAAAAAGTGTGAAATTTCACGCTCTTGGCATGGATACACTATTCTGAAATTTTCCCATAGAACAAAGTTGAGGCCCAACAGCCCTATACATATTGGAAAATATTGGATTTTTTCATACTTAAAAAGCCTTCGCCTCATCTTACCTTTCGTTTTCCCAGCTTATAATTTGTACAAACTCTTTCAAATAGGACTTTTCAGAGTATCGAGCAACCCCAAATTTCATTATTGGGGCATCTTTGAAATGGTCCATGCAGGGCAAAACTATTATTTGGACCCAGGCCATTGTAATGACATAAACTGATGTGCCCATCAGTGCCCATCAGAAAACCCATCTTCTTTGTAAAGTTTAAAAGGTGCCCCTTTCATGCCAATACAGACTAACAGAGATTTTTTTTAAAGTGTTATTTAAAATATTAAAATATATTTGAGTCCTCTCATCATAATTGATCTTTTTATTGTCAGATTGAAGAAAGTAACACAAACATCAAGCAAAATACCCCAAATTTCCCTCGCGGAGCTCCTTTAATTTGGGTTCTAGAAAAAAAACATACCATGGGACACTTGCCACTGATTCGTTGAAGACTGGGTGTGAGTTTGGGCATCTGGTCTATTTTATACTGAAAATAGTTACATATCTTATTCTTAGCAGCCAGCAAAAAAATGATGGCCTCCATAAGGACCCTTTTGCTTTTCATATTATTTTAGACATTAAGTATTCATGAACCATACAATGGCTAATAATGATCTATACGTCTAACTCCTTCCAATTTCAAGACTTATAATCTATACATTTTCCAATTCAGCAATTGTTGTAGATTTCAATAAAATCGTTATATTTTACCAAATTTTAGACCACAATATCTTAAAATTTTGAAGCTGTAAGTTAAAAAAGAAGAAAAAATGGGTCACCAGTAATGTTCGAACCTGTAAAAGTTTAGAAATTTTCCGTGGGACGGGAGGGGAGGGAGGGGGGGGGGTTGACCATATAAAGCTATATTGCTGTGCTACATGCTTTGAAAATACGATAGTTGGAAAGTGCCCCTTAGATCCTGTGCCTCCCCACTTTCAAACATCTTCCGCCACCTCTAAAACAGAGGCATTTAATATGTTGAATATTCACTTCCCCTAATTACACTAACCTTCAGATTTTGCTTCTGATTCAGATCGTTTCTTTTTGCCTTTCTTCTCGTGAGATTTCTTCTTCTTAATTTCTCTCTTGGAATGTTTTGCAGAACCCTTGGAATCTCTACTCACTTCTGATATTGACCTTTCCTTCTTGACCTCTGTAAAGTGAATGATTTTACAATTTACATAAACCTTGAAAATATCTGAAAGAAGGGATTGTGGTCACTCACATCTATTCATACAAAACACAAACTGCTAGAAAGGTCCGTGTACAAATTCCTATACAGTTTAAAGTGTTAATTTATGAGCAGATAAGTTTTTCAATTTTGAATTTATGAGCAGATAAGTTTTTTAATTTTGAGTTATGGATGAACCAAGTCTGAGCAATAGCAATTTCTATACTAATACAATTTATACTTTTCAAAAAAGTATAAAAATAAAGCAGATAAGTTTTCAATTTGAAAAAAAAAGCACTTAATTTTGGAGTTACAGATGATAAAGTTGAGCAAATTATATTGTATATATATAGTTTGTGATGTATGACTGGAATAGGGAGGAGGGGAAGGTGGGGCGGGGGAGGGGGCAGCATAATTCTTTGAATTTCTTTTGTAAACCTCAGTTACTGAAAATAGAAAAGTTTACCCCTGCTAGAATTTGAATAGGGCTATGATCAAGACTCAAACCTTATGGTCAGAATTTGATGCACAACTTAAAAGATACCAAGGTTGCCCTTTGATATCATTTTTCTAAATGATGCCTGCAATTTCAGATTCAATTTTTAACTCATTTTGATAACGTTTTTGCTGCTTTCATTGTTTTAACATATTTTGAAACAATCTAGATAACATTGTCTCTACACATACCAATAACCAATCTATTTCTAGGAGTATACCAATAACCAATCTATTTCTAGGAATAGACCAATAACCAATCTATTTCTAGGAATATACCAATAACCAATCTATTTCTAGGAATATACCAATAACCAGTCTATTTCCAGGAATATACCAATAACCAGTCTATTTCTAGGAATATACCAATAACCAATCCATTTCCAGGAATATACCAATAGCCAATCCATTTCTAGGAATATACCAATAACCAATCTATTTCTAGGAACAGATCAATAACCAATCTATTTCTAGGAATAGACCAATAACCAATCCATTTCCAGGAATAGACCAATAACCAATCCATTTCTAGGAAGAGATCAATAACCAATCTATTTCTAGGAAGAGATCAATAACCAATCTATTTCTAGGAATAGACCAATAACCAATCTATTTCTAGAAATATACCAATAACCAATTTATTTCTAGGAATATTCCCATGGTTTTTTGTAAAATTGTATTTGAAAGAACATACTTTTAGAGCCAATTTGGTACAAATTAGGTTGATATTATATTCTGTTCAGGAGATATAGATTTTTTCAAGATTTCCCAATTGCATTTTAAAGTTTTTGTACAGTATGATCAATTCGTGTTTGATGATGTCATAGAGACAATTCCATTGCAAATGTTTATGTATTTCTTTGAATGTTAATTGTTTGTTTCTGTATGATTAGAAACAATTTTCCAAAAGTTATTGAAGTAGGGTATATTAGGCAATGTATATAAATACCTAACTTTCATCAACTTATTTTTCTAGCAGGTTGTACTAATAAAACAGGATGACAGATTTTAATGAAATACATAAACTTTGTGGGAGAATGTGTTGCTGTGATGTCATACTGAGCCTTTTCCTATTCGTTTATTGCCATTTTTTGTGAACCTTAAAATTTGAATATCTCCTGGTAGGAATAACATATCAACATGATTTGTGTACTAAATTGTTTCTAAAATTGTTCTTTTCTTATGAAAGGTTAGGAAAAAACATGGGAATGTTCCTTTAATTATCTATCTGCTTTCCTATAAATCCACATTTAAATCCGCAAATAAAAGGAAAATTCTTTTTAGATTGAAAGAAAATATGATCACCTTCTTTTTCAGCTGCCGGGACTGCTCCTATCTTCTGGGCAAGCTCATTTGTGAATCCACCAACCTGTCAATCAAATCATTCAAAACCTCATGGTCATCCAATCACAAGCCAAGGAATAGTAAAGAAACAACGAGTGCATCACAAAATATCCTCTTGGTTCAACTCCTTCGGTTGGGAAAGTGGTTATCAATATGAGTATTGCAAAAGTTAACAATCATTCATTTCTCGTTGATGTGTTTTAATAAAAAAAACAATTCTTCAGATGTTGAGTCTTTGAAGTTGTCTGGTTGATTTCAGAAAAGTTGATGAGCATAGATTGTACACAGGCAACTTGAACTAAATCTAGATACTGAAAAATATCTGAGAACACAATGGAAACAGCACTTTGAAGTATTTGCAAAAAGCGCTTGATCAGATTATTACTACACATTTTTTGGTCTCTAATTATGCCTTCCCAAGGTCTCACCTTTGGTTTATGAGTGCTGCTGCCTTCGTCATCATCAGATTTTTCCTCATCCTCCTTCTCATTGAACAGATCGCCATTTTCCGAATCCTCAGAGTCGTCTTTCTGCAAAAAAAGAATAAAATCAAAAACATTTAAAGGTACTTGGATAGCAATACGAGCTAAATTTCTTAAAACAAATAAAAAAATAAAAACCTTCTAATAGTAACAAAATATTTCATCAATATCAGTAAGACATTGATCATTTTAGAGCATTTTCAAATCTCAGGTATGAAACTTGCATGTTTCATCTCAGACATAAAGCTTGCATGTTTCATCTCAGGCATAAAACTTGCATGTTTCATCTCAGGCATAACACTTGCATGTTTCATTTCAGGCATAAATCTTGCATGTTTTATCTCAGGCATAAAACTTGCATGTTTCATCTCAGGCATGAAACTTGCATGTTTCATCTCAGGCATAAAACTTGCATGTTTCATCCCAGGCATAAAACTTGCATGTTTCATCTCAGGCATGAAACTTGCATGTTTCATCTCAGGCATAAAACTTGCATGTTTCATCTCGGGCATAAAACTTGCATGTTTCATCTCAGGCATGAAACTTGCATGTTTCATCTCAGGCATAAAGCTTGCATGTTTCATCTCAGGCATAAAACTTGCATGTTTCATCTCAGGCATGAAACTTGCATGTTTCATCTCAAGCATAAAACTTGCATGTTTCATCTCAGGCATAACACTTGCATGTTTCATCTCAGGCATGAAACTTGCATGTTTCATCTCAGGCATAAAACTTGCATGTTTCATCTCAGGCATGAAACTTGCATGTTTCATCTCAGGCATAAAACTTGCATGTTTCATCTCAGGCATAAAACTTGCATGTTTCATCTCAGGCATAAAACTTGCATGTTTCATTTTAGGCATAAAACTTGCATGTTTTATCTCAGGCATAAAGCTTGCATGTTTCATCTAAGGCATAAAACTTGCATATTTCATCTCAGGCATAAAACTTGCATATTTCATCTCGGGCATGAAACTTGCATGTTTCATCTCAGGCATAAAACTTGCATGTTTCATCTCAGGCATGAAACTTGCATGTTTCATCTCAGGCATGAAACTTGCATGTTTCATCTCAGGCATAAAACATGCATGTTTCATTTCAGGCATAAAACTTGCATCTTTCAAATCTCAGGCATGAAACTTGCATGTTTCATCTCAGGCCAAAAGCTTGCATGTTTCATCTCAGGCATAAAACTTGCATGTTTCATCTCAGGCCTAAAGCTTGCATGTTTCATCTCAGGCATAAAACTTGCATGTTTTATCTCAGACATAAAACTTGCATGTTTCATCTCAGGCATAAAATATGCATGTTTCATTTCAGGCATAAAACTTGCATGTTTCAAATCTCAGGCATGAAACTTGCATGTTTCATCTCAGGCCTAAAGCTTGCATGTTTCATCTCAGGCATAAAACTTGCATGTTTCATCTCAGGCATAAAACTTGCACGTTTCATCTCAGGCATAAAACTTGCATGTTTCATCTCAGGCATAAAACTTGCATGTTTCATCTCAGGCATAAAACTTGCATGTTTCATCTCAGGCATAAAACTTGCACGTTTCATCTCAGGCATAAAACTTGCATGTTTTATCTCAGGCATGAAACTTGCATGTTTTATCTCAGGCATAAAATATGCATGTTTCATTTCAGGCATAAAACTTGCATGTTTCAAATCTCAGGCATGAAACTTGCATGTTTCATCTCAGGCATAAAACTTGCATGTTTCATCTCAGGCCAAAAGCTTGCATGTTTCATCTCAGGCATAAAACTTGCATGTTTCATCTCAGGCATAAAACTTGCACGTTTCATCTCAGGCCAAAAGCTTGCATGTTTCATCTCAGGCATAAAACTTGCATATTTCATCTCGGGCTTAAAACTTGCGTGTTTCATCTCAGGCATAAAACTTGCATGTTTCATCTCAGGCATTAAGCTTGCATATTTCATCTCAGGCATAAAACTTGCATGTTTCATCTCGGGCATAAAACTTTCATGTTTCATCTCGGGCATAAAACTTGCGTGTTTCATCTCAGGCATAAAACTTGCATGTTTCATTTCAGGCATAAAACTTGCATGTTTCATCTCAGGCATGCAACTTGTATATTTCATCTCAGGCATAAAACTTGCATGTTTCATCTCAGGCATAAAACTTGCATATTTCATCTCAGGCATAAAACTTGCATATTTCATTTCGGGCATAAAACTAGCATATTTCATGCAAATTTTGTGATGTTTTACAGGGGACTAGGTATTTTCCTTTGTAATTCCTATTTTGTTTAAATGACTATCATACTTCTTTAAAGGGTGCAGCATTTCTGGCCAAAAATGTTTCAGTCTTTGCCGTTCGTTCCCTTAGCAAAAAAATCAAAGAAAAACACAGAGATTTGGATCTGTCTGCCCCGTCATACATAACAAATTTTCCATGAATTAAAAACTGATGAAGTTTTGATCAATTTCAAAATTCAAAACCTGATCTGCTCAGATTTGAACACTCTTTCAACTATAAGACTATTATATAATGTGCTACATGCTGATGGACCTTGAAGGAAGGTTCATCTCTTCTATGTAAAAAGGACAATGAAAGGAACAAGATGGTGGAGAATTCATCAAATCACCATATTCTGTTTAAGGATTATTCCTATGGAATTTAATTTGTATGTATCTGATAGAGAACATTTTAAGAAACAGATTGGTAAACAAAAAAACCATGTTAACAATCTCATTCTTATAACTTATTAATCCTTTGAGGATATTTCTTGCCCGCATAATAATTACTTAATAATTACTTATTTTTGTTGCATTGTATTGTCTTCACCGTTTTGTTGTTATGTAAATATTAAGAGAAGATGGAAAAATAAATTGAATTTAATTGAATTGAATTTCTTGCCCGCACAATAATGACTTTTGTACCGAGTCTTAAGTCATCATTATGATGTCACCACAGCACTTCCTGTACTAATCTTGATGTATTTCCTTTAAAAATAGATCACTAAGCTTTCATGATTTAAATATAAGTTACAAGAACAAATTGGAAAACATTATTGAAAGTAAATGTTATTCTATAATATTCTTAATAATTTTTAAAGAAAAAAATGTTCCCAATCGTTAAAAAAATACAAAATTAATTTTCAAAAAAATACAGAAATAGTTCGTGAAGTGTTGTGTTTGTTTGTTTGTTTGTTTGATGAGGTCTTAACGGCACCACGACAACGAAGGTCAACTTGTGCCTGAGAGGTCAGATCATTTTAGAGGTAGTAAGGAAAGAGACCAGGGGAAGAATGAGAGAAATTCAAGAACAAAAGCCAGAAAGCTGTGATCGAGAGAGGAGGTGCATGGGTAAAACTAAAAACAAAGTAGAGAGGGGGTGGAAGAGGAGGATTAAATATGGTTGTAGAGGGATGCATGCTGAAGGAAGGAGACTATTTCATCTGGAGGATTTTTTTGGAAGAACTCAGCAATTGAGTTGTGGGGAGCGAGAGAAGCTCTGGGAAGGTTGTACAGGGGGCAAGCAAGGAGAACGTGTTGGATTGTAAGGATGCAGTGGCAATTGTTACAGAGGGGTTGGGGGAACCAATAAGGAGGTGGGAGGAGTGAGGTGGGTGTGACCAATTCTAAGACGGGTAATATGAACGTTGTCGATACGAGAAAGGTTGTTGATGGTGGATTTGATCGGGATTGTGGGCTGGATAACATGGAGTTTGTTATCAATTTGGAAGTTCCATAAGGTTTGCCAGCGGTCACGAACAAGAGAAGCGATAAGCGGTTTGATGTCAGAGAGGGTTTTGGGAAAAGGGGAAGGGAGGAGGTTAAGGGCAAGCTTAGCGGCTGTATCAGCCCTGTCATTGCCAGGGATGCCAACATGGCTGGGTATCCAGAAGAAAAGAACACTTTTCCTGCAGAGGGTGGGAGAAAAGAGTTTCCGGAGGAGGAGGTGGCAGGTGAGGTTATCCCATTTAAGATTGAGTAATGAAGTGTTGTGATGACAATGATAACTCAGACCAACAATCTCTTTTACTCGGACAGAAAAAAATCTTTAAAATTCAATAACTTCTTGTATAATCATGAATAATCAAATTTACTTTTGTGAATATAATTTCAGATTTAAACTCTTATTAGTTGACAAACACAAATTTTGCAGACTGCTTTAACTTTCTGAAAAGATATCAGAAATTCTCTAAATACTGGCAGATTTCTACTCTCTGAAAAACCAAAGACCAACATAACATTACTATTATTTCAGCACTGCAATCCTAGACAAAGGATTTTTACATATATTGTTTCTCCTCTTATACCCCAGTATACACATATACTACCAAAAACTTTCTTTTCAAATTGGATAGAGATTGAAGGGGAAATAAGTGCCAAGACTTTTGTCCCTGTATGTACAGATAAACAATGATTCTAGATTATCTAACTTTCTCAAAAATAACTGTGAAAATACAAGTTTATGCGTTATATGAAAATTGTATGTTTTACCTTGGGTGTTTCTGTGGAATGCTTTCTTGGAACTGTATTAGAATCTTCATCTGAACTCTCTGAAGCAGAGTACTGTTAAGAACCAATGGAATCAATTAAAATATCAGTATGAATATTCATGGAAATAAACCAAACCTGTAGTATGTATATTCATAATAATAATTCTCTCTTGTGCAAAAACCTTAAACTATAGCAAGAATAGACTTTCCCATCATTTTCAGTGACTGAGGTAGAACTAGCATAAAATGGAAATTAATCAAGCTTTGCATCAGTCATAACTTAAACATTATAACCGCTATTTTCAAAATAAAAAAAATGGATCTACTCAAATATTCTTTTTAAGTAAAATAGAAATCTATACATGTCCATAGAATTTTAAAAGACATTAATAAATGAGAGAGGGTGGGGGAGTTCCCAGGCCCCTACTAGCTATGTCACTAGTAGGGATTATATTTACTTCTGATTCTGAAATGTCTAGTGGGGGGGTGGGATACAATAGTTCCCCAGGCCCCTCCTAGCTATGTCACTAGTAGGGATTATATTTACCTCTGATTCTAAAATGTCTGGTGGAGGGGGGGGGATACAATAGTTCCCCAGGCCCCTCCTGGCTATGTCACTAGTAGGGATTATATTTACTTCTGATTCTGAAATGTCTAGTGGTAGGGTGGGATACAATAGTTCCCCAGGCCACTCCTAGCTATGTTACTAGTAGGGATTATATCTACCTCTGATTCTGAAATGTCTGACTCTTCCTCACTAAATTCTTCCTCTTCCTCCTCATCTGCAAGAAAAAAAATGTTATTTAGGAATTAATTAGGGAATAAACATTTTCTGTTAATTAGGGAATATACAATTTTCTGTTAATTAGGGTTTAAAACATTTTCTGTTAATTAGGAATACATTTTTTTCTGTTAATTAGGGAATAAACATTTTTCTGTTAATTAGGAAGTATTAATTTTGTTATTTAGGAATTTTTGTTCTCTTGATTAGGCAGAAAACTGTCTGTTATTTAGGTCATGTGACACCTAAAGGCATTATCAGTTTGGTTACTTTATTAATCAATATAAAAAACCAAAATAGCAAGAAAAATCTATCAAGATCAATTAAAAATTAATGATTTTGCAACTTTTTAAATTTCATTGCAGCCCTAACCATTCAAAAGAACGTTCAAACATAACATTACATTTTACACCCTCTATCAACTGTTAGTTTTGTTCTGTAAGTCATCAACAATTGCACTTGAAGAACGCTTTTAACTTGCTGCAACCCAAATTCCCATGACAAAATTCCAGAAACTTTGATTATGCAAATCATATTGTAATTTTGTGACATCGCAACAACAAAACCTATGAATTTTCTTATGTTAACTTATTGTTTTTAATTCTTCCCCACCGATCTTTGAATGGGAGCAGGTGCATATAAACAAGAGATTTTGAGTCTCCATCACACCCTCTATCAAAATTTAGCAAGAGAAATAATCTAATGATTTTCAGTGACTTAAATTTAGGACAGAATATTAAAGCATTACACTAAAGGTGTTGTGCTGTTCTCTCTTTCATACATCACAACTGTCACATTCATTACAAATTCTTCAACTTTTGAATAGTTATGATTCAGAAACGTCAGGTGCTACTGTCGTTAGTTAACAAATTACTCTGTTCATACTGTGTGGCATCTTTCTTCTATAAACGTAGACTCTGCTTCAGTCATTCTCAAAAAAAAATTATGAAATCTTTCAATCCTAATAAATCCTGTAACAAGAAACGAAGTTTACTTTTTATCCACAATAAACAAATCTGTTATTTTCTTGAGCTGAACTTACTTGAAGGTATAATTCACACACACACACGCAACTTAGTCAATCTCATGTGCTTGCAGGATATATAGGAATAAATATTAAGGAAGCCGCTCAAGTTGAGCTGATGAGAGGTTCCAATGAACACAGGAAAGCAATTTTTTATCAGTGTTTTTAGACCCCAAGAAAATTGTACATCTTGGTCAGGGTAACGAATATATAGTACATGTGGAAGATATTGAAATAAATATAGTACTACACATTCGTTATGACTGGTTAGCCCAATTAGTGAAGTACCGGCCCTTCAGCCAATACATCGTGGGTTTGTTTCATGGCCAGGTCATACCAAAGCCTTCAGCCGGTATGTCGTGGGTTTGTTTCATGGCCTGGTCATACCAAAGCCTTCAGCCGGTATGTCGTGGGTTTGTTTCATGGCCTGGTCATACCAAAGCCTTCAGCCGGTATGTCATGGGTTTGTTTCGTGGCCTGGTCATACCAAAGCCTTCAGCCGATACATCGTGGGTTTGTTTCATGGCCAGGCCATACCAAAGCCTTCAGCCGGTATGTCGTGGGTTTGTTTCATGGCCAGGTCATACCAAAGCCTTCAGCCGGTATGTCATGGGTTTGTTTCGTGGCCTGGTCATACCAAAGCCTTCAGCCAGTACATCGTGGGTTTGTTTCATGGCCAGGCCATACCAAAGCCTTCAGCCAGTATGTCGTGGGTTTGTTTCATGGCCAGGTCATACCAAAGCCTTCAGCCGGTACGTCGTGGGTTTGTTTCATTACCAGGTCATACCAAAGCCTTCAGCCAGTACGTCGTGGGTTTGTTTTATGGCCAGGTCATACCAAAGCCTTCAGCCGGTACGTCGTGGGTTTGTTTCATGGCCAGATCATACCAAAGCCTTCAGCCAGTATGTCGTGGGTTTGTTTCATGGCCAGGTCATACCAAAGCCTTCAGCCGGTACGTCGTGGGTTTGTTTTATGGCCAGGTCATACCAAAGCCTTCAGCCGGTACGTCGTGGGTTTGTTTCATGGCCAGGTCATACCAAAGCCTTCAGCCAGTATGTCGTGGGTTTGTTTCATGGCCAGGTCATACCAAAGACATTAAACATGGACCTCTTGTCATCTTGCTTGCATTTGGTGCTTGGCATATGGGATTGGAGCATGGTAACGACTGCTGCGCTGTGATGGCTACATGCTTGAGAATAGTCCTCAAGGACTTAGAATTCCAGTTTGTGAGACGCTTGCACAAAAAGGTAGCGCTTTGAGTGGTTGTAAAAAAGCAAGTATGGTTGTAAAAAAGCGAGTATGATTGTAAAAAGCGAGTATGTAAAAAGTGAGTGATTGTAAAAAACGAGTATGGTTAGTATGGTTGTAAAAAGCAAGTATGGTTGTAAAAAAGCGAGTATGGTTGTAAAAAGGGAGTATGGTTGTAAAAAAGTGAGTATGGTTGTAAAAAAGTATGGTTGTAAAAGTATGGTTGTAAAAAACCGAGTATGGTTGTAAAAAAGCTTAATATAATACTAAACTGTTATCATTATTACTACATTCTTATTCTAAACCAAATTAAAAAATATAAATTAAGAAAAGTGTAAGACTTCATTGAATTACATAACAGCCTACCCTATGATGTCACTTTAATTTGAGTAGGTTAATTCCTGTCCCTTTCATAAAAGATATAAATTCAATATCTCCCAAATGGAAGTTGGTTTGGTTTGTTGATGTTTAACGGCACCACAACAGTCAAATCTGCCAAGAGGGTATTAAAACCTAAGGTGCTTGAGTTAGGACAGAGAAGAAAGAGAGGTGGGATAGAGGGAAGGAGGGAGAGAAGGCGGAATATTCAATCATAAGTTATTCCTTCTTGATCCGCAGCACTTCTGATTAATTTGTATAACTAATCCATCATTACTTCTTGAGAAATCCTACAAAAATTTGAAAAATTGAAGGAAACAAAATACTTTCGCTGCTTGTATTCTGTACCGTTTCAAACTTTCAAAGATCAGCCGTTTAGGTGCTATTTATAGGTGCAGTATATTTGCTATTTCAGCCTATACTGCTATACACTAATCTAATGTCCATCGTTATGAAAAAAAGGTGAAGGAAAGACTAGAAGTCCATGTATAGTAGCGTCAGGCATGTAACCAGGAATTTACATGGGGTGTATTTCCTCAGTAAAATTTCAGAATTTCACATGAATTATAGGGAGGTAGTGTATATGAGATTTGTGTATCTTGGCAGTCGGTGAGGAGAGGGGATGACAAACGCACCCTCTGTACCCCCCTCCATATAGGTCTGAATGTAGGTACTTCAGAGCAACATTGAAGTCAAAAGAAAGTACACAAACCTTCACTGCTTTGAAGATCAGCCAGACCAACATCGTCATCTTGCATGAACGCAGGAGTGCCAATGATGTATGGAAGGGACCTGTGGGCGTACAAATCCTGCAAAAAATGAATAATGAAAAGAATAATGAGAAGAACTTTCTGTGCTTGAATAGCGCTTTCCAAAGTGCAGCCTCCTTAAAACACTTTACAAATAAATAGCCAGCCCTGCACACAAAGTGAGATGCTTCTCAAGTTGTCACGACTGTAGGTACCTCCAAAACATATTATCCTGTAACATATTAGCCTGTAACATATTAGCCTGTGACATATTAGCCTGTAACATATTAGCCTGTAACATATTAGCCTGTAACATATTATCCTGTAACATATTAGCCTGTAACATATTATCCTGTAACATATTAGCCTGTAACATATTAGCCTGTAACATATTAGCCTGTAACATATTAGCCTGTAACATATTAGCCTGTAACATATTAGCCTGTAACATATTAGCCTGTAACATATTAGCCTGTAACATATTAGCCTGTAACATATTAGCCTGTAACATATTATCCTGTAACATATTAGCCTGTAACATATTAGCCTGTAACATATTAGCCTGTAACATATTAGCAGCCTGTAACATATTAGCCTTAAACGGTGTGCTTCAACCTTACAGCCTATGGGGGGCGTTTTCAAAAATGGTACCTTACTGAAAATTATTTCAAAATTTCACCAAATGAAGACAAAAATCAAACATTACTACTGTTAGAAATATATTGACACTGACTTTTACACACAAATTTACTGGCTTAGCTCCAAAATCTGATGTCATTTTAGTCATTTCTACACAAATGATACAAACTTAATATCATTTTTTTAATTTTTTTAATGCTTCCTTCACCATTTTCACATGGTGTTTGTTTGTTTATATATATGAGAAGAGTTTACTTGACCACTACACTAATCCTTTAATCTTTTATTTCAAACCCTGAAATGCTACGGTAAGGATGCACAGTTGAATTGATATGGCATTATGACTTTATCTATGAATGCAAACCGGAGCAAAAAAATGAAGTTCATTTCTTGTCACAGGAAATATAACAGTTGGGAACATGACCTTGCTATATGACCGTTACTGCAATATTATTAATTTCTGAGGACTTGACCCCCAAGTCCAAATTGAGCATTTCGGAGTTTGTAAAGCGATCACTCTCCAATGAATCCAGATAATTCAAATTGCTCAAATTTATGCAGTTTCATTGTTTGTCACAACAGGAGAAGATCAGATGACGTACATTATAAATTGTGTTTATTGGGATCCGAGCAATTTCAGTCTCTGCAAAATTCACAAAAAACATTTTTCGTGGCCCATTTTATGAATATCTTTAAAAAGGTAAAATTAGTCAATCGTTTTTCTGATCCGTATAAGTCACTTTTCCTCGTCATTTTTCCTCATAGCAGGCAACTTTTTATTAGGCCCAAAATGCTTTTATAAAGTGATTTATTAGTGTCAAAATTTAAGCCAACTTTAAGTACTTTTGATGGATGAAAATGCTCAGCAAAAATGGCAGTCTAAATCATCACTTCTTAGACCTAATTTCCTTCCTAACGTGATAAGGTGTGGCTTTTTTGCAAAACTAGGTTGTTATTAAGGCAATGCATTGAGACATAGGACGGAATTATGCAAATAAAATTAATTTGGTTGGACAATTATTGACAGAGCTTACCGATATAAACAAACGATATTCTTGTTACCGTTATCCACAATTTTGGATTTGCTAGTACTAGGTTTAGGCCTACCAAAGAATGATCTGTTTATGCACCCAATATTTAGGCTCTAGTGGCACTGGCAGTAGGCCTAGTACTAAGGCCTACTAGGGCCTATTACTGTAGTATGACCCAAATTTGTTACCCACCTTAGTGAAGTCGGACAAAACTTTTATGTAAAAAAGTCCATTTTTATGATTGATAAGTACAAAGTAGGCATATGAAGGTGCATGAGGGCATAAGGCCTAGATCATGGCCATGCCTCAAATACCATGTAGGCCTAGAAGCCTATTCCATTGATTGCCTTACTCAGTCAGACTAATAACTGAATTGTTCCTGCTTAGAAGTTAGACTAGACCTAGCACTATTGAGTCACAACACAAAATAATTTGTGACATAAGGCATACTGGCAGTTGACCACATGGTAACTTCACAAAGCTTTAAAATACTGAATTCCATTTACATAATGAACTAATGTCTGGTCTTTAAAGCAAACATATAAAGCTTACTCAGATCTTAAGTGGAATATACTTGTAGTCCAAATTAAAGCGCAAAAGTCCTAAGAACAGGTAGCCTAAAAGCTTTATATAGTTCTTTATATTTTCTTCCTAAATTTTAGTTCTTGAAAATGACGACAAAGTCTATTTCTGCTAGATTTTGGTTAAACACTTGAAACATTTGTTCAAAATTCCTTTGCATTTTTCACAAATGTGTGACTAGCAATTAAAAAAACAAAGGGGTTACATAAGGAAATAGGAGCTTCTGCTCACTCACACATCAGAAGAGGAACCTTAAAAGGAACACAAATTTGCATTTTTGGTGTGAAAATTCAAAATGCTCTAAAATGGTCAATTCTATAACCAATTTGGATAAAATATGTTGCTATTTTTCATCATTTGTCATGTATTTAAAAAAAACAATTGAGCATTAGCTGCTGCTACCCGTCCAGATAGGTTTAAAGAAGCACTTATACATGTGAAGGGTTTAATGTATTCCTTATATATGATGAAGTTAAAAACAAGACTTACATTTGAACCAAAAGAGATAAATAAAATGTACCATCATATAAAATATTTTCTTTGACTTTTCGATTAAAGTGTCATGTGATGTTTGTTTTTGTGTACCACCATTTATCTCCTAATTATTTATATATGAATTCATAATCCCCCCAAAAAGGTTAGACATATCAGTTTTGTAGGTATTTTGTTTTCTTAGGTTTATACTGTAATCTGATGGAGCCACTTTTTAATTGAAATAGCAGACAAGCTTATTGTAACAGACCTGCAAGGAACACATGAATGTCCTGCATTCGCAAAGTAATGTGTTGTGTAACACTAAACCAATCCAACAATTTATTCGTTTATTTTTGTCAAAACAAGGATGGAAAGTATAAAAGTAAGACTTTCTATGCAATCTGACAGCCCAGAGAAAAATTATGCCCAATTTTGAAATGCTTATTCTTGAAATGATTTAATAGATAATGGGAAGAGAGTAATGCACCATCAGTTGTCAAATTTAATTGGACTTGAACAAACAAAAAGTACTACAATGATTTCATTGAAAAGTGTGAGGCAGATTTTCCAGGGGGAAGGAAAACCACATTGTGTTAAAAGTTACCATTCATTTAAATATTGATGTATGTCTGTTCCAGAGGTACATTTTCCCTTAAAAGTGAATAATTGCTATCTTAGTTTAGATATGCTCAATGAGTTGGGGACTGTCTAGTACTGTGGTGTTCCCACATTTGGTAATTTATTGGATTATACCACTCATGTTAATGAAGCCTTAGATAAGACCCTGTATTAAAGATTCGGCCTTTCCTGAAAACAGGTCATTCACACAGAAGAGGGTATGGAATGCGGTAAAACTCAAATATGAAATATCTTCAAGCACATCCATATGAAAACAGTATCACAACACTGACAGATGGTGACAAAGAGACACAGCACAGCCCTCTGACTACATCACTTGTATGCCTAGTCATTGATTTCCCTATCATATTACTCCTCTCAGGCGTACCCATGATTGTTTGCGATAGGTTGCCCCATCCCTCATAATAGTGTTTTGATATTATAGCTTATCCGAGCTCCCGAGGTGGGGACTGCTCCACAGCGGTGTTATGTATACCCCTTACGTGCAACTGTTCATGATCTTCTATTGGTCAAGAATTTTATTCTCCAATGGATTGCTAAGTGATAGTGTCCTAGTGTCCTCCATGTCCCACCCTATTCACTCCCAACTGACAGTTTGCCCCACATTTCACTGAAGAAGAACCACTTGAATGCATGACAGACAGACTTATTTAAGGCTGGAATGTTAATTCAACCAAGTCTGGAGTTCCATGTTACACAGGTGAGTTATAAAATTTCAGAGGTAAAAATTCCTACCTGGAATGTAACAACATGGTTGGTAAGGAGCAGAGACATCACTATAAGGGAGGAGGGTTGGGGTGCCTCACCCCCCCAAAATGGTATGCCAATTATAAAATGAACAAGGCAGTTGGAAATTCAACCCTTCCTCTTCACGCTCTCTCATAAATCCCTCCAGTTGCGAAACTGATACCTCTACTCACCCTCATCACTTTCAGAAAACCCTCAGCCCAATCAGAATACCCAGCGACGTTCTTGGTAAAGAGATACAAGTGACTTGGGGGTAAACATGCCAGCATATATATCAGGTTTGTGCTTCTAATCCCATGGTCTCTAACCAATAAGGTACCACTTATAATAACCCATACAATGTCATATAGGGTCCCAAACACAATATGCCCCATGGACGACAGCTGTGCCACTGATTACTCAAATTAAATAAAGGTGTAGCCAGCATTCAAAAAGTGAGGGGTCCTAGACCCCCTTCAAAGACAAAATGTTCAAATTTAGCCAAATTCTGAGGGCAATTTTGAAAAGCCAAATATATATAAAAATCAAAGATTATCCCATTTTTGTTAAATTTCCTCTGAAAACTGGGGATTCCTTACCCCTCCCCCTCCCCCATTCACCCTGTGGCTACGCCACTGACTACAGAACATCTTGAAGTGCAAGTCACATGCTATGTATATGAGAATGGCTGCAAATTTAAAAAAAAATCAACTTATTTTAGGAGGTGCCCCTTCACAGTGGTCTTCTAAATAATTAACAACGGGTTCTCATTAAATAGTGCTGGACCTATAGGGGTGATTCATGGTCAAAAATGTCCAACTTTTGCCAGAAAATACCAAAAAAAGTAATAAGATATATAAACAACTTATTTTCCAGAAAAAATACCAAAGCTGTTTTGGGGTCCCTAGAGCCCCTCCCACTAAATTTCAGAAAATTGTGTTTGATTGTTGGTGGACAGGAATTAAAAAAATAATGACCAAATTTGTAATAAATGTTACCTCATATTATTAAATGAGGTGAATTGGGTCCATACAATACTTATGGGGCCTACTTATCTATCTAATCTTGACAGTTACAAAACTTATTATCTAGCTTATCAAACACTAAAGCTGATACAACAGGTACACATCTTAAACTAAGGTACGAAATTACTCTAATAAAGCACAAAATAAACTTTCTCATTATATACAATCGAATCTAAGCGTATTTTGTAAACCTCAAGCATTGATTTTCCCTCCAATAGCATCACTTGTTCTCGAGAGGCAGGAGCACTGTAGATCTTCTATTAATGTTGTACATCCATTTTACGGACATACACTCAATGCGCATGCGTTATAATCATGGCGTCCAATTCAAGCCAACAACAGGTCTAACCAAATTGGGATAGAACTTTTCTTAGGCTCTTGGTTTGTGATTTGTCTTAAGATGAATTTGAAATTATTTTTTTCATAGTTTAAGCAACATTTGGTTTTACTTCTCGAATTGGTAAGATGTTTTTTTCGTGATTTCCATCCTTTTTTGTATCAGTGGGTTGTCAATTTTATCACGTTTTTTAATCTTTTAAAAGGCTGTTGTGCGAAAAGTAGTGCTCACATTGTGACATAAAACAATGTCGTTAATTCTTAAAGTCGCATCTTTTATCGTGCATCCATACGATAAATATGTATTTTGGTTTTAGAGCAAATTGCCCTGATCTAGAACAGAGATTAAATGGAACTTCATCACTCGAATTCAAATTGATTGTCACATGATTTTGTTTTGAGTTTTTGGATTAATCAAGGTATTGTTTCTGACTGATAAGATTAAAAGATCTCAAAAATTTATTTGAAAATGACTGAAGCATAATCTACTTAAGAAGAATGATATCACAATAAATAAAATTTTGTATTTGCATTGTCATCAACAAAGGTACATGAACAGGTAGAGGCAACATTAGCTAAACTGATCCGAGTCCACTAAAAACACATAAAGATTATCCATTTTACAGCTTTTTGACGACTTTTGTTCTAAAATTTTAATATCTGTGTTACTTTTGTTATGTATGAATGGAGCATAGTCTTTACGTAAATCTTGAAACTACCAACGCTATTTTCAAACTTCAAAAACTATTAGACTCGATTAAGACTTTCATGCTCTTTCCGATCAGTGGTTGAAACACAGCTTGTGTACCTGTCCACAGACCTTTAAATCCTGCTAATGTACCTGGACTGAATGGTGGTAATGTACCTGGACTGAATGGTGGTAATGTACCTGGACTGAATGGTGGTAATGTACCTGGACTGAATGGTTGTAATGTACCTGGACTGAATGGTGGTAATGTACCTGGACTGAATGGTTGTAATGTACCTGGACTGAATGGTTGTAATGTACCTGGACTGAATGGTGGTAATGTACCTGGACTGAATGGTGGTAATGTACCTGGACTGAATGGTGGTAATGTACCTGGACTGAATGGTGGTAATGTACCTGGACTGAATGGTGGTAATGTACCTGGACTGAATGGTGGTAATGTACCTGGACTGAATGGTGGTAATGTACCTGGACTGAATGGTGGTAATGTACCTGGACTGAATGGTGGTAATGTACCTGGACTGAATGGTGGTAATGTACCTGGACTGAATGGTGGCAATGTACCTGGACTGAATGGTGGTAATGTACCTGGACTGAATGGTGGTAATGTACCTGGACTGAATGGTTGTAATGTACCTGGACTGAATGGTTGTAATGTACCTGGACTGAATGGTGGTAATGTACCTGGACTGAATGGTGGCAATGTACCTGGACTGAATGGTGGTAATGTACCTGGACTGAATGGTGGTAATGTACCTGGACTGAATGGTTGTAATGTACCTGGACTGAATGGTTGTAATGTACCTGGACTGAATGGTGGTTATGTACCTGGACTGAATGGTTGTAATGTACCTGGACTGAATGGTTGTAATGTACCTGGACTGAATGGTTGTAATGTACCTGGACTGAATGGTGGTAATGTACCTGGACTGAATGGTGGTAATGTACCTGGACTGAATGGTGGTAATGTACCTGGACTGAATGGTTGTAATATACCTGGACTGAATGGTTGTAATGTACAGTACCTGGACTGAATGGTGGTAATGTACCTGGACTGAATGGTTGTAATGTACCTGGACTGAATGGTTGTAATGTACAGTACCTGGACTGAATGGTGGTAATGTACCTGGACTGAATGGTGGTAATGTACCTGGACTGAATGGTGGTAATGTACCTGGACTGAATGCTGGTAATGTACCTGGACTGAATGCTGGTAATGTACCTGGACCGAATGCTGGTAATGTACCTGGACTGAATGCTGGTAATGTACCTGGACTGAATGGTGGTAATGTCCTGGACTGAATGCTGGTAATGTACCTGGACTGAATGGTGGTAATGTACCTGGACTGAATGGTGGTAATGTACCTGGACTGAATGGTGGTAATGTACCTGGACTGAATGGTGGTAATGTACCTGGACTGAATGGTGGTAATGTACCTGGACTGAATGGTTGTAATGTACCTGGACTGAATGGTGGTAATGTACCTGGACTGAATGGTGGTAATGTACCTGGACTGAATGGTGGTAATGTACCTGGACTGAATGGTTGTAATGTACCTGGACTGAATGGTTGTAATGTACCTGGACTGAATGGTGGTAATGTACCTGGACTGAATGGTTGTAATGTACCTGGACTGAATGGTTGTAATGTACCTGGACTGAATGGTGGTAATGTACCTGGACTGAATGGTTGTAATGTACCTGGACTGAATGGTGGTAATGTACCTGGACTGAATGGTGGTAATGTACCTGGACTGAATGGTGGTAATGTACTTGGACTGAATGGTGGTAATGTACCTGGACTGAATGGTGGTAATGTACCTGGACTGAATGGTGGTAATGTACCTGGACTGAATGGTGGTAATGTACCTGGACTGAATGCTGGTAATGTACCTGGACTGAGTGGTTGTAATGTACCTGGACTGAATGCTGGTAATGTACCTGGACTAAATGGTTTCTCCATTTTTTTAAATACATGAATTTGTTAATAAAGCGAATGAATATGTAAACTTTTCTCATTCTTTTCAGTTGTTTGAACAATCTAACAAAAATGTTTATAAAAAATCAAAATGTGTAGCCATCATGTTTATGTATGATTTAATGCACTATTTAAAGGAAGGCCATCCACCAGGCCAATCTATTCAAAGGGGGCCATCCTCCAGCCAATCTATTCAAAGGAGGGCCATCCACTCCGGCCAATCTATCCAAAGGAGGGCCATCCACTCCGGCCAATCTATTCAAAGGAGGGCCATCCACTCTGGCCAATCTATTCAAAGGAGGGCCATCCACTCAGGCCAAACTATTTAAAGGAGGGCCGTCCACTCCGGCCAATCTATTCAAAGAAGGGCCATCCACTCCGGCCAATCTATTCAAAGGAGGGCCATCCACTCAGGCCAATCTATTCAAAGGAGGGCCATCCACTCCGGCCAAACTATTCAAAGGAGGGCCATCCACTCCGGCCAAACTATTCAAAGGAGGGCCATCCACTCCGGCCAATCTATTCAAAGGAGGGCCATCCACTCTGGCCAATCTATTCAAAGGAGGGCCATCCATTCCGGCCAATCTATTTAAAGGAGGGCCATCCACTCAGGCCAATCTATTCAAAGGAGGGCCATCCACTCTGGCCAATCTATTTAAAGGAGGGCCATCCACTCAGGCCAATCTATTCAAAGGAGGGCCATCCACTCCGGCCAATCTATTCAAAGGAGGGCCATCCACTCAGGCCAATCTATTCAAAGTAGGGCCATCCACTCAGGCCAAACTATTTAAAGGAGGGCCATCCACTCCGGCCAATCTATTCAAAGAAGGGCCATCCACTCCGGCCAATCTATTCAAAGGAGGGCCATCCACTCAGGCCAATCTATTCAAAGGAGGGCCATCCACTCAGGCCAATCTATTCAAAGGAGGGCCATCCACTCCGGCCAAACTATTCAAAGGAGGGCCATCCACTCCGGCTAATCTATTCAAAGGAGGGCCATCCACTCTGGCCAATCTATTCAAAGGAGGGCCATCCACTCAGGCCAAACTATTCAAAGGAGGGCCATCCACTCCAGCCAAAGTGTTCAAAGCAGGGCCATCCACTCATGCCAATATATTCAAAGGAGGGCCATCCACTCCGGCCAATCTATTCAAAGTAGGGCCATCCACTCAGGCCAAACTATTCAAAGGAGGGCCATCCACTCCAGCCAAAGTGTTCAAAGGAGGGCCATCCACTCATGCCAATATATTCAAAGGAGGGCCATCCACTCCGGCCAATCTATTCAAAGAAGGGCCATCCACTCAGGCCAATCTATTCAAAGGAGGGCCATCCACTCTAGCCAATCTATTCAAAGGAGGGCCATCCACTCAGGCCAAACTATTCAAAGGAGGGCCATCCACTCAGGCCAATCTATTCAAAGGAGGGCCATCCACTCAGGCCAAACTATTCAAAGGAGGGCCATCCACTCAGGCCAAACTATTCAAAGGAGGGCCATCCACTCTAGCCAATCTATTCAAAGGAGGGCCATCCACTCAGGCCAAACTATTCAAAGAAGGGCCATCCACCCAGGCCAATCTATTCAAAGGAGGGCCATCCCTCAGCCAATCTATTCAAAGGAGGGCCATCCACTCAGGCCAATCTATTCAAAGGAGGGCCATCCACTCAGGCCAAACTACCACTAGGCCAATCTATTCAAAGAAGGGCCATCCACTCAGGCCAATCTATTCAAAGGAGGGCCATCCACTCAGGCCAATCTATTCAAAGGAGGGCCATCCACTCAGGCCAAACTATTCAAAGGAGGGCCATCCACTCAGGCCAATCTATTCAAAGGAGGGCCATCCACTCAGGCCAAACTATTCAAAGGAGGGCCATCCACTCAGGCCAAACTATTCAAATCCACTCCAGCCAAAGTGGGCCATCCACTCAGGCCAACATCTTTTCAAAAATCCACTGGCCAACATCTTTTTGAAATGCTCTGGTAATATGCACAGTTGAATTGTTTAGGACATATGACTTTATCTATGAATGTAAATCTGGAGCAAAGATGACTAAGATTCTGACGTACTTCTGTGATGTTTGCAGGAGTCGTGTGGTAAATCTATCAACAACTTATAGAATATGAACAAGCAAATAAAACATCTGCAATGCAATATAAAGACCAATCATCACTTCATTGAAGTAATCATAAGAAACAAGTCCCAACCTTTCTCCAGACATACACATCACTTTCTTTCTTTTATGACTCACATCACTTTCTTTCTTTTATGACTCACAATGAAGATGCTGAACATCTGACCTTTCCCTTTCGGGGAATAAAAAACAATTCCTTTTGCTCCAAAGAGGAAAATCAAAACAGGACAGTGATGTGATCTGATTATCCCTTAGGAAACTTGCTTTATGTCAAGGTCACTTAAATTATTGGAAAAAGGGAAATCTTTTATTAGACACCCACCTTCACTTTCTGAACATGAGGAAGCAACATACACAATAGGTTTCTTAATCTATTTTTTCAAATCCCATGCAATTAGCAGAGAAAAAATAGTCCACAATTTGAACTTTTAAGCTATTATTAACCCTCTGCCATTTCACTTTGAAAAAAGGAAGATAATTCTAATAAAGAAGATTTAAACTTAACCATAACCTAACCAGAAGGTATGTTAAACATTTTCAAAGTTAAAATTAAGGGAAGAAATATAAAGAAAAACAAAAGCATTTTAAGGCATTTTCTTGTTAATAAATCACATTTTTCCAATAAATTAAAAATTATCAAACTTTGATTAATTATAACTTGAAAACTACACATGCAATTTGTAAAATTCAAAATTAATTAACAGAATCTAATGCTCTAACAGGTCAGTGGTTGAACAGAAAACTTTCTAACCTGGTCATTGACCTTTAAAGAACAGATTTAAGCTGCCTGCTAAGTCATACATCACATAACTAATTATTATATAAGATGAATGTAGCTGTTTCAATGAGTTCAAAAATGTATAAGAAGTCCAAACATTATCCTACAGGTGTCAAAGAACTTTCTGCAATGTTGTTGAAATGCTAAAATAAGAAAACAGGTTATTTCCCTCATGGATGATGTAACAGATGATATTAAAATGCTCATGAGTAAATCCATCAAATTCAATTGCACTGAAAACCTATGAATCACTTCATAGTGTGTTTCCCATCTTTACTTCTACTATGTTCTAGAGTCCTTTTCCCCTCACGAAGTCTGCTCAAATTAACGCAACAAGTTCTCCTCTGGGATTCAATTAATGTCACTTAGGCACACAAGTCTGCACAAAAGTTTGACGTAAATCCTTTAACTATGAAGTACTTAAAAATTAATATTGGCAAGGTATCAGGATCAATTAAAAAGTTTCCTATATACAATTCCACAGGGGCGTATGGAGGTTATAAAATTGTACTGAAAGGTATAAATGGCATCTTACACTTTTCAACATATAGGTTTTTGTAGCTGTGTGGATTTTTTCCTTTAGTGTAAGAACAATGCTATACTAGTTTCATTGCAGAGTCTTAATATATTAAGGGCCCCTACAACAAGAGTTATGGTCACTATAACAAAAAAATGTTTTATGTGTTTACTTTTAAGATGTATTGACAGGTAGCAACAACTTGAGCTGAATTGAAAGAAAATACGCGAGAAACCATGACAATAGGCTAGAAACCATGACAATAGGCTAGAAACCATGACAATAGGCTAGAAACCATGACAATAGGCTAGAAACAATGACAATAAGGCTAGAAACCATGACAATATGCTAGAAACCATAACAATGGCTAGAAACCATGAAAATAGGCTAGAACCATGACAATATGCAAGAATTCATGACAATATGCAAGAAACCATGACAATAGGCTAGAAACCATGACAATAGGCTAGAAACCATGACAATAGGCTAGAAACCATGACAATAAGCTAGAAACCATGATAATATGCAAGAAACCATGACAATAGGCTAGAAACCATGACAATAGGCTAGAAACCATGACAATAGACTAGAAACCATGACAATAGGCTAGAAACCATGAAAATAGGCTAGAACCATGACAATATGCAAGAATTCATGACAATATGCAAGAAACCATGACAATAGACTAGAAACCATGAAAATAGGCTAGAACCATGACAATATGCAAGAAACCATGACAATAGGCTAGAACCATGACAATATGCAAGAAACCATGACAATAGGCTAGAACCATGACAATAGGCTAGAAAACATGACAATAGGCTAGAAACCATGACAATAGGCTAGAACCATGACAATATGCAAGAAACCATGACAATAGGCTAGAAACCAATGACAATAGGCTAGAAAACATGACAATAGGCTAGAAACCATGAAAATAGGCTAGAACCATGACAATATGCAAGAAACCATGACAATAGGCTAGAACCATGACAATAGGCTAGAAAACATGACAATAGGCTAGAAACCATGACAATAGGCTAGAACCATGACAATATGCAAGAAACCATGACAATAGGCTAGAAACCATGACAATAGGCTAAAAACATGACAATAGGCTAGAAACCATGAAAATAGGCTAGAACCATGACAATATGCAAGAAACCATGACAATAGGCTAGAACCATGACAATAGGCTAGAAAACATGACAATAGGCTAGAAACCATGACAATAGGCTAGAAACCATGACAATAGGCTACAAATCATGACAATAGGCTAGAAACCATGACAATATACAAGAAACCATGACAATAGGCTAGAAACCATGACAATAGGCTAGAAACCATGACAATATGCTAGAAACCATGACAATATGCTAGAAACCATGACAATAGGCTAGAAACCATGACAATATGCAAGAAACCATGACAATATGCTAGAAACCATGACAATAGGCTAGAAAACCATGACAATAGGCTAGAAACCATGACAATAGGCTAGAAACCATGACAATAGGCTAGAAACAATGACAATAGGCTAGAAACCATGAAAATATACAAGAAATCATGACAATAGGCTAGAAACCATGACAATAGGCTAGAAACCATGACAATAGGCTAGAAACAATGACAATAGGCTAGAAACCATGAAAATATACAAGAAATCATGACAATAGGCTAGAAACCATGACAATAGGCTAGAAACCATGATAATATGCAAGAAACCATGACAATAGGCTAGAAACCATGACAATAGGCTAGAAACCATGACAATAGGCTAGAAACCACAACAATAGGCTAAAAACTATGACAATAGCAAAAGTTTCATCAAATTTGATTAGAAGATGATCATTTTACATTACAGCACTTTGAATTTGAAGTACTTATTTCGTTGTTATAATAAATTTCCCACATTTTTTGTAAAATTTAGTGCCATCACAAAGAGTGAATGTATGAATTTCTTAAATGTTAGCTTGCTGTTTCTAAATCCTCTGCCAATGTTTTTTGAATAGGAGCAGTAAAATGTGACCAACAGATAGATTTTTAATCTCCCTCAATCAAAAATTCTAGAGGGAAATAGTAGTTTGATGAATTCAGTGTCTAAAATGTAGGACAGAAAGAAAAAGAATTATATTAAAGATTTTGAGTTGTTTTTGTTGTGTACCTGGCAAGTTTTGCATATATATAAACATCTTCAAACTTTGATAAGCCATGACTCAGACAACACACGTGCTTCCATAATAAGTTAAAGGGTTATTTCTGTGGTCAAGCACATCCATCTTATATGAAAGAGGACTTAAAAAAAATAACAAATAAATGGTGAAGAAAGCGTTCAAGAATCTTATTCCGTTAAGAAGAAATTCAAGTTTAAAGCTCTGTCTTATTTGTGCAGAAATGACTGGTGTAGTAAGTCTACTATGAAAGGTTGCCATCTCCATCCTCACATTCCTAACAATTGTTAATGTATTTTAAACAAAGTGTTTAATTTGTTCAGTATCTAAATTATTTGTTCTCAAACTTTCTTCAGGTGGTGTATTATAAATACCTTTCCTAGATTAGCTTTACTACTTTCCTGACATATCCCATGGTTTTAAACCACAAAATCACAGGACAAAATTTGATAAAATACATAAAGACTTTGAGAAATCTGAGGCTATGACATCACAACTAGTCTGAATTCAGTCATTTCTACACAAATGATACCAACCTTTAAAGTTTAATAGATATCTCCTTTACAGAATAAGATTTTGAAATGCTTTCTTATTTTGTTTCTTTTGAAGTCCTCTTTCATATAAGATAGACTTGCTTGACCTGCCAACTACTCCTTTAAAAGAATATTCTGTTCAAAATGAAAAAGCTTGTTCTGGTAAATAGAAAATCTCTACCTGTCCACATACCATCTCTACCGTACCTGTCCACATACCATCTCTACCTGTCCACATACCATCTCTACCTGTCCACATACCATCTCTACCTGTCCACATACCATCTCTACCTGTCCACATACCATCTCTACCTGTCCACATACCATCTCTACCTGTCCACATACCATCTCTACCTGTCCACATACCATCTCTACCTGTCCACATACCATCTCTACCTGTCCACATACCATCTCTACCATCTCTACCTGTCCACATACCATCTCTACCATCTCTCTACCTGTCCACATACCATCTCTACCTGTCCACATACCATCTCTACCTGTCCACATACCATCTCTACCTGTCCACATACTATCTCTACCTGTCCACATACCATTAATTCACTCATAATAACCAAAAAGATGAAGAGAATGAAGTACCTTTGGTTCCAGGATGGGGTCCACTGATTTGTAAGTAGCATCCTCATCTTCAGAGTCTGAGTTGCCCGCGTTTGCATCCAGTTGTTCAAAGGCCGTGTCCAAGACTTCAACTCCAAGTCTTAGGGCCTGCATAACCCTTGGAATAACCTCTGCTTCCCTTTGCTCTCTGGATTTCGACTATAACAAAAACACAGTAAAAATTATCAATCCGTTACATTAACAAAGCTTGAAATTGACATATCTATTGAAACAATTAACCTTTCTTGGATAAAAGAGGACAAAACAGAAGTGTGGAGGAATTGCATTTAAATTTAGTTCACTTAAAGATAAATTGGGTTTGAGGGATACACCATGTTTGTTATAAATAACTGGAGTAGAAAGGCTACATCACAAAAAAAAAATGATAAAAAGTGTTTCAATTTAGGTGCCACTTTGGCACTGAAAGCGGTAGGTAGATTGAGTATTTGATATCCCCCATTCAACAGCTCAGGTTATACAGTGATGTCCACGTCTGTTTGATACACTGGACCCACAGGGCATTGAACCCGTGACCATTACCATGCCAAGCTGATGCTAGGACCGCTAGACCATGGAGGTCTCTGAATGAGAGTCTTTTCCTGATGAGCAGGTGTATGTCAGATATCTACATGTAAGATGATACAAGTTCCTCTAGAAAGAGGGAGAGTCACCTGTGGGTCTTGTTTGCTGTCCTTGGCATCCGCTTGAGCTGCATCCACCTCCTCAGAGTCATCGTACACTCTCTGTAAAGAAAATAAAATAATACTTTTTGCAGATAAAGCAACACAACACAACACCAAAATCTGAAATTACGATGATTAATTGATTGAAATTCACCATTTTTTATTGTAACTTTCATGTGTGTTGTATGTTAAACTAAATATGATAATTTGATTTGAATGTGTTTTAAATTTGAATGAGTTTTGAATTTGAATGTTACATTGCTATCAAAAAGGCTTCTTGCCTAATCATTTAAATAAATCGAATTGAATTGAATTGTGAAGGAAAATAAAACGAGAGAATCAATAATAAAATCGTTCAACCAATCAATTTTAAAAAAGGTTTGTCACTTGATTCAATTTCATATGTGAAAAAATATATATATATATATGTGAGCCTACGACTTGTACTTCAACTTGCCACACTTTAGCTTACAAAGTTATGTATGTAAATGAAAGTCACATTTTATAACATGTGTCACGTACACATGAAAACCTGTGAAATTTGTTAATTCTCAAAGGTTTTCACATATGAGAAAGTGGAGGTTTTTTTTCCAAATAAGTTTACGTGTAATTTGAGACACAGCTTTTTATAAGGGATGTGTAACATAAAGTTGTAGTATTACTACAAAATATACAATATTCTCGCTAACCAGCAAACACCATTTAAAAAATTAATGAGTAAAATCTTCTTCCAAATGATGTAATATAATTAGCCTATGCAAAATAATCATACAAATAATTATTTTATAACATTTGATATTTTCTTCCCAATAAATATAGAACAATTATGTAATTTAATAACACTGAAAGTGAATATTTATATTATTGTATATACCACTTTTATCGATATGTTGATATATCTATATACTAATCTTTCTTTTGATAAATTCTCAAGGATCTGAACAACAATGGTTTAGAAATTCAGTTGATTTTTTATGAGGCTCACAGGAAATCACCCCAGACAACAGATATCATCAATTTCTTTACAAGAAATATGTCAGCCAAAATCACAAAAATCATTGTTTCACTCTTCACACTTTACAAATCCAAAACACATTTCTGGCAACAGTGGAATTTCATCTTATTCTTAATTATTACAATCCTTGGAATTCTTTGCGACAATTATTGATTTTTCAAGCAGATAAAATTCCATATACTGTATGTAGTTTCATGAAGTTCAAGTTCAGTAACAGCAGAAACGTTGTGATTTATTCACTTGTCAGTTGTATGACTCACTCGTGACCGGCGTACACAAGTAACGCACAGCTCAGGCCAGATTACGCTGGCGAGTGTTAGTTTTCAGATATTCACACTTATGATCTTCCTCGAGAGACAACAAGTCACCAGCGCGAGAAAAAGTTTACATCACATATTACACGAAGGAGGATCATCTTTGAAATGCAATAAAATATCATTTGAATGAAATAAAATATATGTGGTAAAAAATATAATTTCCCTCTCAAATCCCGCCAATGTACACAAACAACAGTGACCGATATGGTTAATACTCTCATTTACATTCACCATGTGGTATTTGTTACGTATGTTGTCAGATCTCGTTCATACTTTCAACATCCAAGTTTTGTTATTATTGGTACGCACCCTACTTGTGCGATTTAGTAATGTACGTTCACAGTGTTTTCAATTAAATAGGTACAGACACTTCGACACTTTGAACGGTGAACCATTGCGGAGAAGGATCAGTGAAATAATTTATTTTAACCAATTTACAACAGCCATTGAGGTTAAAACGTTGGTGCCCATTAAGTTCAAGTCTTTTTAAGTATATTTATGCTATTTATACATAGTGGGACAATTTTTTAAACTTACAACTACAAAAGGCAACAGCCACAAATTCGTCACGGAAAGGCTTATTTTAAGCTGTGCGTCGTCAATATTCGGTTACGTTATGTTAAGCAATGTGAACGTTTTTCACGTTGTAATTTGCACGACTTCTGTTTGTGTACAGCCGATGCATATGGCTACAGTACACAGTCACATGTTATCTGACTGATACACTAGATGCTTGGACACTGGACAACAACCAGCATTGCATCCCTAAGTGACACCTAGAATTACAGAAACTTTTTTTTACTATGCCATGAATTTTACAATTACTTAAAAAGAAAATTTGAGAAACTTTTATCAGCCATTACTAAGATAAGAAAACAACTTTTGTTCAATTTCAAATAATATAATTCCCTTAAAATTATTGATGAAATTCATAATATCTGCTGCAAATGCATTAAAATTAATCTTTATAACTTTTACAAAATATCAATTTGTTTTTTCTGCTTGGTCATTTGATTCTTTTTTAAGGTACAGGTATCACCCCAAACAGACCTTTTCCTAATATTAACATTTTCAAGACCATTAACTTATAATTCATTTGAAAGATTTTAAGCCAATCTGATGCTAGTGCTCTACAGAAATCAACTTTTCAAACAACTTATGTTACCTTTAATCTCTTTTAAATGATTAACTACTGTCTTTTGGTATCACATGATCTTATAGGTATATGAACATGCAGAAGTAACATCAGCTGAATTTTTTTAAATGTATTTATATACTATATATACTTATTTATTTCATTCAATGTTCAGGCCTCCAGCCTATTACATACAAAAATAAGTACATTGATTTAACAATTTTTGATCAAAAAGAATTAATGTTTTAAACACAAAAAAACATGAACGTAGACACAAAATACATGCCCATACCAAAAAAAAAAAGATTATTCAAAAACAAAAGGATAATGGGATCTTTGAACAATAAAGTAATTATTAATTTATACAACATAACAATTATGCTAAAGACTCTTTACGCTTTTGAAGAGCTTTGTATATAAACCTGGCTAAATTTAAACTTAAAGATTCGCTTGCAATTCTTAGAATTGTTTCAAACAAAGCATACAAGTGGTGGTGATAAAAGTGCTGAGAATTGAAAACTTTACGAATGTCCTCATAGAAGGAACATTCTAGCACAAAGTGATATTCATCCTCTACACGATATAGGTTACACATGGTGCATAATCTTAAATTTCTAGAAATATTTTGCCTTCTGCCAGTATGGATGAATATTCAAAGGGAGTACGCCACAGCGAAGGTGTGTGATATAAGAACATAAATGCGAATTATCAAAAAATGTTAATTACGGTTCATATGTGAGATAATGTTTGAAAACTCTATAATCATATATATGGTCCATTGAATTTATTTAAGTAAACCATTCTTAAAAATCATCAGAGTTAGTAGAACATTTTATCAAAATCAGTTGAACATGTACCATTTTATAGCACTTTTTGAATTTCAGGTATGAATTTGCACATTGCAAATGTGTTACAGGGTTGACCTTGGTATTTTCTTTTATAAATCCTATATTTTACCATCCAACCAATCAAATCCTAGCAAGAATAGCCCTCTCCTTCATTTTCAGTGACTATTCAAGATATAGGAAAGAAATTTAAGAAACATCGTAAAGATTTTGAGCTTTTTGCTCAGTCAAACATCACAAATTTTACATTAAAATGTGTTTTTCTACACGGATAAGGACCTCTGAACTATAAAAAAAACCAGGGAAATTTTGCACAGAATACGGTTTCAGTGAGTCAGGAAATCAAGGCTATATATTTTATGCAGCAGTCAAATGGCATTTTCACAGACCCCCCTCAAGACACGTTAAAGATTCAACGTTGTTACCACATCGAATCTTCAGGTCAAAAATTTGAAGTTGGATGAATCTTGACCGAAAATATTTTTGGGTGGTGTGAATCTTTAACGAAGTTTTTTTTTTTTTTAAAGACAGGTGAATCTTTGCTCAAAAACTATTGCAGATGAGTGAATCCTTGTCGAAATTCTTCAATCTAAATGACGGAAATGCATTAAATCCAAATCATTAACGCAGAATCAGCATCGATCTGAAAAATGATCATTTCTTACTATTTTCTGTTCGCGTATTGACAGATTAAAGGCAGTTCATCCTCGACACGCTAGCACGTACCTATTGCAGTATTGTACCTTGTATAAATAGATTTCCACGAAAGTTTATCCGGACCACGTACCCATGTAGTATCCCACATAAGAATATTCACGAACCATCTTCCAATACGAAGGTATTATAATACACTGTACGTCCATGATCATAAGCACAGTGGTACCATCATGCACTCAAGAACAAGAGGTGCTAATATGCGCTCAAAATATGAATAATTACTTAAACGTTCCATCTTGAAATTGTTTAGAAATGATCATTTGGTGTCACTGTGAGGTACATATTCTTCATGGGGCTCGCTAAAAACATATAAATGTGAAGATTTTTAGGTTGAATTATGAGTCTTTCACATTTAAAATATTTTGCGAAATATTTCTAGGGCCTACGCAATTTGTTTTAAACACAGGTTTATCCATTGAAAGTAAAAAGTTTATACAAGGGAGAAAATTTAATTTGATAAAATGTTCAAAATTGCAGATAGGATTCATCACCGTTGCAATGTTTGGCAGGGATTATTGTGGGGTGAATGTCGCAATTCAAAGACAAGGAAACGAAGAGACATGTTGTAAGTTGTGCATCATACTTATAATGCAAATGTGTATCTTGGTACAATAGAACAAAAGAATGGCTGTTTAAAGTACATGCGTTATAAAAAAAAGTTAACGAAAAAACATGTTTTTCTCTACGGTGAATCTTCAACTAAAAAAAAATGGCAAAGGTAAATTTTGACCTCAATTTGTTTTTCTTTGCTAAGGTGAATCTTGACCCCCAATTTTTTTGCCGCGGTTGAATCTTGACCCAACATTTTTGGTAGAAGTGAATCTTGACCTAATTTTTTTTTTTAGGCAGGTGAATCTTTGTCGAAAAATTATTGCAGGTGGGTGAATCTTGACCCTAAAAAAAACCCCGAAAAAGGTGAATACTTGAGGGGGGTATGTGAAGATGCTGTTTGACTGCTGCATTACTTGCAAGAGTCGAACTAATAATGAAATAGCTTCTTTACATATAAAACATGCCAAGTGCTCTATTCTAGTTCTTCTTAAAGGAACAAATTCACTTGCTAGTACTTGGTGTCCGAGTCTGACTTACTTTAGTTTATCATATTCTTTTCCACTTTAATAAACAGGTCTGAACAGAAGGTACTGTAACAAGCTTGCTCTGGCAGCTTAAAAACCAGGGGCAAGAAATTGTGCTGATTGTAGTGACAAACAACCATTCCAAATTCCTTGTGACATGAGAATATCACTGATAGATACACTTACAACTACTGCATAAGCAGAATTATTAGTGTCTTAAAAGAAATTGAACTGACCTATAATATCTAAAGTTATATTTTACTTTCAAACATTTTTAATGAATTTTTAAGTGTGTTCCAAGATTTTTGCCTATTCAAATAAAAATATAGGAGAATATACAAAAATATAGGAAATATAGCCCAAATTCATGATAAATTCTCTAGCCTCCCTGGCAGGTGGGGCTAAAACTTCAAAATATGTTACTTATATACAAAATTTTCTTATCACCCCGACATTAAAAACCAAAATCACCAAAAGGGGGCTTGAGGTCCAGATCTAACCCCCCCTCCACCTCTTAGCCCTGCTGGTACCACCCCCAAGCATGGTCATTTTACATGTATGCCCAACTTTCTAACATTTTCATGAATTTAAGGCACCACCATAAAACCCTGAGATTAACTCTGGAATCCTTTTCAATACATTGTACACATACTTACATTTTCAATGAACTGTGTGTTGGCGAGCATGAGGAAGTCATTGAATGTATTGTGAACCTTTGAGCTGGTGCTCTTTGTATTGTGGACCAATCCATCCACCTCCTTCTCCAGGTTACTTGTCTTGGCAATCATACGCTCAGAGAACTCCTGAAGGTACAGCAATAACTGAAAAGTGGAAAACACATGCTTGCTTTACAAACGATTCTTGTAAACTTCATACACCTAATAGCAATATTACTTAAAATTAAAGCTACTCTATTCAAAATCATAAAAGTAGGCACTAACCCTGCAAAATTCACTTGAAAAAAAAAAAAAAAACCATCTTCAACATTCAGACCTAATTATTATGAAAAATATACAGATTTTATTATGTAAATCCAGTGTTTAGTAATCGTACACACAAATAGTGTCAACATTTTCTACAATGTCTGAAAATCATAAACGTAGACACCCCACAAATTTGGTTGAAAATTGATCATTTCACAGCTTTTTCAATATTCAGACCAAAACATTACTTAAAATATGTAAATTTTCTTCTATAAATCTATTATCTTTATATCTTCTACCACAATCTTTAAAATGCAGCTGTATCTGAATATAAGTATTTCTAAAACTTCATCCTACCGTCCATCAATATTTTGATTAAATATTGAGTGTATGCCTTCAATTTACCATGGCAACTATTTCACTTTATTTAAGGAGCTCTCAGTATGCTACATGTACGTCCAGGGAAATTTGAAATATAAACACAGGTTAAATTTCATACATTTTGATACATGTCTTGTTGAAATATTACCTGCGTATTCATAAGAAATAATTCCAATTAATTTGATCATTCGTTTAAAAGGTTTTCAGTACCATCATGTACATGTTCAAATATCTTGAGACTCAATCAAATTATGCCCTAACTTTTCTGCTGCCAGCTCCTTCAATCAAGACATCTAAGAACTTTGATCAGCTTAACTCAGAAATGAACTAAGCTTTTTTTAAATTCAACAACTTTTCAGCTCAGAATTTGATATCCTTTCACCTGATCAGCCTAACTCAGAAATAAACTCAGCTTTTTAAAAATTCAACAACTTTTAAGCTTAGAATTTGATATCCTTTTACCTAATCAGCCTAACTCAGAAATGAACTAAGCTTTTTAAAAATGGAACTATGTTATTTCAAAGAAAATTCTTTTACCTTTTTCACTATTTGAATTATTTTTCCTTGAACTGTTTTCAGGTGTTCAATTATTATTACCCTTACTAGATTATATTTGACTACTTTCCTGACATATCCAATTGTCTGTTAAATTGCAGGACAAAATATGCTAGAATACATTAAGATTTTGAGGAATCTGAGGCTGTGACATCACAGCTAGTCAGATTTCAGTTGTTTCTACACAAATGATACCAAATGTAAACTTAAATATCTCCTTCACAAAATGAAATTTTTGAATACTTTCTTTACCATTTTGTTTCTTTCGAATTCCTATTTCATATAAGATGGACATGCTCGACCCATGAACTAATCCTTTAACTAATTATGGTATCATCAGCAAAACATTTTTACAACTTAAACTATGAAATGTAAATATATCAAAAATCAGACATAAAGCATATCAAAGATTGGATGAATTAGCATAAATTGTAACTAGAACCAAAAGCTTACAACATTAGCATTTGTACAATAATTAACAACATTATCAAAGCAAGTAGGATGCAAAAGTGGTTGCTCATTTATCCTATTTCAAGAATTTGTCAGTAAGCCCTACCTACTCATTAATATTCATGATATCACTATCACGATATTATAACATACTGTATGTATAGACACATAAGTGTGATATATTGCTCATGCAATATATTATGGTGTTTACAAGCTTTTTCCAGCAAAATCATATTAAGGCCTGTCTACTATGCATATTAATGAAATTCAACATTTTTACATCATGAAAATGTACACACCAGCTAACATTATAATTATGCAAAATATGAAACAAAACAGACATGCGGTTGTTAAAATATGAACATTTCAAGATTTTTGCATTAAGCCCCACCAACTCATTAATATGCATGACATCACCATCAAAAATAATAGAGCACATCTATATGACATGAATCCAGTTTACTGTTCTTGAGATATCGTGTTTACAAGCTGGCCATCACACACACACACATACATACTGTACGCACACACACCCACATACACAGGCCATCAAGATTGCATAGGTTCCTGATGCTATTGCATCGGAAGCAAAAATTCAAATAGGGTAGCTCAGATTTTATAACTCTTTCCAACAATACAGAAATAGTTAGGCCTACATGTCCATAGGCCTTTGCCCTGTGATATTTTCAGATATTACAAGCTCATCACACCATTCAAACAAACTGATTCGAGTATTGAACTGTCCTTCGCATACAGTACTGTACATACTACTAATCTCATCGAACCTCAATTGCGTTATAAATCCCATAATGACACACTGACCACTTAAAGGTCATGCAGTCCTACAAATTTCCCCTAAAAATCCCTTCAGTGATGATAATGAGCAGACAAACAGACATTTTCCTCTTGCAAGACTTCTAACCTTGCAGAGGATTTCCTAGGGAAAGGGATAGTTAATGGTTGAGTGACACCTAAGATTGATGAGATACATGTACAGTACCACATCCAGTTGAGTCAGATACTGTATGTTAGGTTCATATTTGTCGAGAGTTAGTACGAGAGTAGAGATTTTTTTTTTGGAGGGGTAATACTATGGTTTACGCCAATTTGTAATATTACAAAAAAAAAGCTACATTAAGATATCCTTTTCATAATAATAACGAAGAGAGTGACATGACACTTCAAAATGCATTCATTTTAAACAACCTTGTGGCACTTTTAAAATTGAGGGCGTCCTAGTCCAAAAATATGTAAACAACCATGAGAGATTCTCTGTCAAATTTTTCAAAAAAGATCTTAACTCGTTTGCTCTGATTTGTAACAGATCTTGAACTTCTACAATGGTACCATTTAGCTCTTTGTTATTTAACCCGAACCAACAGGTTTTGTGGTTCCGATGTTTCTTT
This sequence comes from Chiridota heheva, assembly GCA_020152595.1. Taxonomy (NCBI): domain Eukaryota; kingdom Metazoa; phylum Echinodermata; class Holothuroidea; order Apodida; family Chiridotidae; genus Chiridota; species Chiridota heheva. The sequence continues at coordinate 211,267 of JAIGNY010003643.1, read as the reverse complement.
TTCAAAAGCTGATCAATTTGCCAAAATTGTACTTACTGTCATGCCATTGTATATCATGAAATAATTGTTCAAGGATATTTATTAATAAACCACACCCACCATGCAGATCAATAAAAATGTTGACAAAATGAGCAATTTGCACAATAATTAACAACATTATCATAGCAAGTACTCTGTAAAAATGATTGCTCATTTATCCTATTGCAAGAATTAGTCAGTAAGCCCCACCTACTAATTTATATTCACTATCACAACATTAGCACACATGTACTGTACAGACCATAACATAAATCTGATGTATTCTTCATGGGGTATGGTATGGTGTTTACATCATTCAGCACTTTCACATTAAGCAATGCCCACCATGCATATTAATGACATCTGATGATAACATAAGCATGTACACAATAACTAACAAAATTATCATTCCCAATATGGCGCAAAATGGACATACAGTTGCTCATTTATCATTTTTTAACCTTAAGCACTTCCACTTATTAATAATTAATATGCATGATATCACTACCAAACACAAGGCACATCTACAGACCACTGGCTATCTGTGTACCTAATATGACATGAATCCAGTTTACCATTCTAGAGATACCGTGTTTACAAGCTCTTTTCAGCAAAATCATATTAAGCCCTGCCAACTATGCAAATCAATGAAATTCAACATTTTTACATTATGAACATATACACATCAGCTAACTTCATAATAATCCCAAATATGAAACAAAACACACATGCGGTTGTTAAAATATGAACATTTCAAGATTTTTACTTTAAGTCCCGCCTATTCATTAATATGAATGATATCAACACCAAAAACAATAGGGCACATCTACAGACCATGGGCTAACTGCAGTGTTCGACAAATAAATCAGAATTTTACTTGCTCGCTGGGCAGCAACAGCTTTATCTTTACTGGCTTGGCCATAACAAACCATGCACTTGCCAGGAAATACAAGCAGAAATTCCAGCATCTATATACTAATGTTAGACTCCTTAAAAAAAAATTGTTTACATTTTAGTCCCTCTTAATTTCCTAAAACTGGACGGTACATGCACTGGTAATACCATGTACCACACAGGTATATGTGTCTTACTGATCATCAAATATTCCTTGAAATTGTAATTACGTATATTTATTTAGATTTCTCTTGGACGGAGTTAAATGAGTCACCTTCCGAAGTGTGTTTCTGTCTTTCCTTAGTGATTGTATGCTATATATGTGTACAGTACTGTTACCACTAAACAGCGTATGTACAATGTTGTAACATAGTTTGGTTTTGATGAAACTTCCAGAAAGTTAGCTGGAAACAATTTATGAATATGCATTATCCAGCGTACTGTTCTTGAGATATCACGTTTATGAGCTGGCTGTCACAAACACACACACACCCATCATGACTGCATAGGTTCCTGATGCTATCGCATCTGAACAAAAATGACTACCAAAAAGCTTAAAACTCCAAAGGCATTTTCATCCTTGAGCCAGCTTACAGATTTGTTACAGCCTATCATTAAGGAAACATTATGTGCTGCACAAGGTAACTGATATCAATTGCATGCTTTTTGAAGTCTTGATGGTAAGAAACCAAAGAAAACAATTTTGGTCTAGATCAATGAACCTTGACGGGTTCCTCAAGATTTGGACAACAAATTACATTTACATGATTAGTTTACATGTTCCATGTTCCTTTATATGGTGTAGCGTTCCTCTTTCAATGTTCCCTTTATATGGTGTAGCGTTCCTCTTTCAATGTTCCCTTTATATGGTGTAGCGTTCCTCTTTCAATGTTCCCTTTATATGGTGTAGCGTTCTTCTTTCAATGATCCCTTTATATGGTGTAGCATTCTTCTTTCAATGATCCCTTTATATGGTGTAGCATTCTTCTTTCAATGATCCCTTTATATGGTGTAGAATTCTTCTTTCAATGATCCCTTTATATGGTGTAGTGTTCTTTCAAAGACCCCTTTATAAGGTGTAGCGTTCCTCTTTCAATTAGATAATTTGGATCAATTAAATAACTTGGGAAAATCTACTATTCTGTAAATCCATTCCAGATAACGATATTGGGAGGATTATTCCAATCTATCTAAAGGTGTATGGGCCCTTCTTAGGGGATGGGGAGGGGGGTAAGAAAGGCTGGCAACAAATAATCTTTTCTTTATTTTTGCAAAAACGGGGTTTTTTTGTAAATAAATTTGTGTGAAAAGTGGAAAAGTATGCTAGTTCTTCTTCTGTCGTGTCCACACACTAAAAAGCTTTAATCCAATGATTAATGCAGTTCTGGGCTTTGGCATTGTTCATGGTCTGCTGATGAGCATGTATTCCACAGCACTGGGTAGCATGTTGCATCATCTGGGGATCAGAACCACAGTCACATTTTTTCATTGTTACCTTCGATCGATCAAACCTTGAATGCAACCTGTTGAGGCATTTTCTTATTGCAAGGGCTCTTCAGCACCAGGTGGTAGGCATTATGCAGATCCAGTTTGCATGCTTACTTGCGCCCTTTTAAATGTTTTTTTTTTTCTCGCATGAACGTATCTGGTGATTTTGTCCAGGTTTATGGGGATGGGGAGAAAGTTTCTTCATCTCCCCATACCCACAATCTGTGTCCCCATCAATTACTACCTCTGCACAAAAGTTTCATCACCTAAATACAAATCACAGTAAAAAACTTACCCCAGCATCTGAAGCCAATGACCAGTTGTTACTGTTTTTTCTGATCTCTGGAATGCTGAGAGGTTTTTCCCATGACTTAGGTTCCTGGTCTGGAGGTGGTGGACCCACATCAACTTGACCATTTGCTCTCCTGATCCAAAATTTGGAAGTGAAACAGCCTGTTTAATAATAAAGAAAAAAAAAAGAAAAAAAATTACAATTTGACAATCCCTTTAATAAAGTCATAATCATTGTACATGTTGCGATGTGTACGTGTTGCGATGTGTACGTGTTGCGATGTGTACGTGTTGCGATGTGTACGTGTTGCGATGTGTACGTGTTGCGATGTGTACGTGTTGCGATGTGTACGTGTTGCGATGTGTACGTGTTGCGATGTGTACGTGTTGCGATGTGTACGTGTTGCGATGTGTACGTGTTGCGATGTGTACGTGTTGCGATGTGTACGTGTTGCGATGTGTACGTGTTGCGATACATGTATGCGTGTTGCGATGTACATGTTGCTATGTGTACCGTGTTGCGATGTATGCGTGTTGCGTGTATGCGTGTTGCGATGTATGCGTGTTGCGTGTGCGTGTGCACGTTGCGATACGTTGCGTGTGTACATGTTGTTTGCCATGCGTTGCATGTTGCGTGTACATGTTGCGATGTGTTGCGATGTACACACGCTGTTGCGTTGCGTTGCGTCGCGATGGCACGTTGCGATTGCGATGTACGTTGCGTGTGCCTGCGTTGCGATGTACATGTTGCGATGTGTGTTGTGATGCGACGTTGCGTTGCGATGTGTACGTGTTGCGATGTGTACACGTTGCGATGTGTACACGTTGCGATGTGTACACGTTGCGATGTGCACACGTTGCGATGTGTACATGTTGCGATGTGTACATGTTGCGATGTGTACATGTTGCGATGTGCACACGTTGCGATGTGTACACGTTGCGATGTGTACACGTTGCGATGTGTACATGTTGCGATGTGTACATGTTGCGATGTGTACACGTTGCGATGTGTACATGTTGCAATGTGTACATGTTGCGATGTGTATGTGTTGCGATGTGTACACGTTGCGATGTGTACACGTTGCGATGTGTACATGTTGCGATGTGTACACGTTTCTACATCAAATATGATTTAAGAATAGTCTGTATGTCCTGCTTATATTTTTTTTAAATATCTACAGATTTTTTGTTAATATAAACACATTTTTTCCTTACCTGTTTTAGATTGTTCTCAAAATATCAATTCCAATGTACTGTATATATGAAGTTAGATACGGATGCCTTAATAATAAATGGCAGTCCTCTGATTACATCAAATAAATAAACCAAGAGTAAACAGATCTGAAAGACAAGACTAGCTTCTAATTGGTTGCATGTAAAGGCCAGATATCAACTGTGTTTTGTTTAAAATGTGGAGGAGAAAATACACTGCAATCCAACAGTTCTGATTGGTCAAAATATTTACACAATCATCGACAAGCCAATCCATGACTGCCGTGGAAGTGATATTTACTACTAAGATCAAGCAATTTCTGGAGATGAAATTATCTCTTTAAGATATAGGAAGCAATAGATGCACTCATTGTGTACAGTATGGTTTGGTTTGGTTTGTTGATGTTTTACAGCACCGAGACAGTCACGAGTAAAATGTGCCAAGAAGGTGTTAAAAACTAAGGTGATTGAGTTAGGACAGAGAGGAAAGAGAGGTGGGATAGAGGGAAGGAGGGAGAGAAGGTTAATAAGGGACAGAAGTTAAGGTAATAAAAGGAAGGTGAGGAAGGTTAGGCAGAGAAGGGACAAAAAGGGAGGTTTAGATCAGGTGGAATAAATTGCTGTTGCTGAGAAAGGTGATGAAGTTGGAGGTAGGATTGTTCTTGAAAAGATCGGAAATTGAGATGGAGGGGGAGAGGTGTGATTTGGCATTCAGGTATATGGGACAGGTTAAGAGGATATGCTTGATTGAGAAATCGGTGTTGCATGTAGGGTAGAGAGGAGCAGGGAAGCCAGAAAGATGGTGAGAGTGGGTGAGAAAGGTGTGGTTGAGGCGGATGCAGGTGATAGCAATGTCTTCCCTGTAATTGCGACTGTGCAGGGGATGTTGGTCCTGGCTTTGGGTTTGATGGTGTGAAGTTTGTTACTGGTCTCAAAACTCCAGGAGTCTTGCCAGGTCTTATTAAGGTAGCTGGAAGTGGAGAAACAGAGGTCTGAGTGCGGGATGGGAAAAGAAGAGATATGATTCTACAGAGCCTTTCTGGCGGCTCTGTCGTTGCCGGGAATGCCAACGTGGATGGGGATCCAGAAAAAGATAATATTTTTTCCTAAGGAGGAAAAAACGTGAAGTTTATTGAGGTTTTGTAGGATGAGTGGAATGGACTAGAGCATGTTGAGGATGCCAGTGAGAACGGATTTAGAATTGGAAAGATGACGAAGCAGGGGCGGAAGAAGAGTTCAACAAATTTTAAGGCCAGGAGGATTGCCTTTGCTCCAGCAGAATAGATTGAGGCTTCAGCGGGCAACCTTGAGGAGTGGGTGAGCTGGGACAGGCAGTGGCGGCTGCAGAGGAGCCTTCCCCTGTGGAGCCATCTGTGAAGAGGAAAGAGAATGGCAATCCATTTTGTCATGCAATTCACAAAAAGTCACCCCAGCTAGGGCATTTTTAGTCACACCAATGGATATAAAGTCAGGTGAATGTGGGAAAAGTAGGTGTGTATGTGAGATTTGGAAACACATTTTGAACTTATTATTACGAAACCAGGGAGGTGTTTTTATAACACCTCCCTGATGAAACACTTCATTTTGTGACTACTGTAGCTTCAGTGTAATGAGACCTCTGGGGTACCTAATAGAAGTTGGAGCTACTGTATGCCTCCCTGCTTAAAACCTTCTGGTAACTCAATAGATGCGAACCAATCAGCAAAATATTCTAGCTTAACAATGGAGAAGATTTCCAAAATATATAACATAGTGCCTACTGTTAAAGGAACACTCGGCCCAAAAGTGACAGCAAATTATTCTGGAGTCTCTAGAATATTTAAACACACCTTTCTTGCATGTGAGGGTAATGAAAACCTTGATACAAATGTTTTAATTAACCATAGCTATTAAAAATAATTATTAACCATAATAATTAACCATAATAATTAACCATAATAATTAAACCACAATAATATACCATAATAATTAACCATAATTATTAACCACAAAATCAACCATAATAATTAACCATACTTATTAACCACAAAATTAACCATAATAATTAACCACAAAATTAACCATAATAATTAACCTAATAATTAAGCATAATTATTAACCATAATAATTAACCATAATAATAAACCATAATAATTAACTATAATTATTGACCATAAACAATTCAAATGAATACTTATTCATCTTTCAAGAACATGCATACTGAAAATGAGATATGTTAGTATTGCCATGAAGCAGCTAAACAGACCCTCACTTTACAACCAAGATCCCTTCAAGTAAAGCTAAAAAAAATCCATGGCAAAATGAGGAATTCTCGGGATGAAAAAAAATTATGAAAAAATAATAAACAATTTTTTTTTTTTTTAA